>JAWPGT010000044.1:0-198147 GCA_034638255.1 Coprinus comatus
GTATTCGTTCCAGTTCCAGTTCCAGGACCACCACTAGCTTGCATAGCTTGTGCAGAAGCCATAACAAATGGAGTAGGTACATGCCTATCAGCATCAATAGGAGGAAGAGAATGAGAAGGACCAGGTATAGGTGAACCTCTTCTCGAAATTCTCGTCCTATCTCTTATATCAATTTGTTCTCTATCTCTCAAACCCTCCCTTTCCCTTTCCCTATCCCTTTCTCGTTCTCTTTCACGAGTATACTCCTCACTAGTCATAGGCGGTCCATTCTTCCATTGACCAGGTTTCACAGCCGTCGTCGATGAAGAAGATGACGATAAATTAATCATCTCCGTTGGATATTGAGAACCAGAACCAGAACCAGAAGGTGGTGATCTAGCATCACCAATATATTCTCTATTCGATCTCGGACTATTCATCGGTCCCGCACCTTGAGGACCACCAACACCTTGAGAGGGTCCAGCTTGACTTTGACTTTGTCCTGGTCCGGGTTGACCATGATGATGATGTAAAATATGATGATGATGAGGACCTCTAGGATGTCCAACGTGATAAACTCCTTGTGGACCCGAACCAGAAGGAGGTGGAGGTAATTGTGATTGAGACTGAGATTGTGATTGTGATGAAGGACCACCTGAATTTCCAGGAGGATGTAAATGACTATGAATTAAACTTTGAGGAGGAGGTCCTTGTTGAGATTGAATTGAAGGTGGTGGAGGTGGTAATGATCCTAATAATGGTTGTCCTCGATGAGAATGCATAACCGAAATTTCCCTTTCCCTTTCTCTATCAATATCTATCAATTCTCTTTCCCTTTCCCGTTCTTTATCTCTCAATTCCCTATCTCGTAACTCCCTCTCTCTCAACAACTCTCTATCTCTTTCTCTCAACTCCCTATCTCTCATTTCTCTATCCCTATCCCTATCCCTATATCCCTATCTCTATCTCTCAACTCTCTTTCCCTCTCAACCTCTCTCCTCTCTCTATCTCTCAATTCACGTTCTCTCTCAACTTCCCTTTCTCTTCTTTCTCTTTCTTTCATACACTCAATCTTTCCTCATCTTCCATCATACTCAAATACTCTCTTTCCCTCTCCCTATCTCTTCCCATCTCCCTCCTCCTATCTCTATCTCTATCTCTATCTTCACCCAACCCCAACCTTCCACCACCACCACCACCACCACCACCACCACTCGAAACAGGTGGTACACCAGGTCCAATCCAACCACTACCTTTACTTCCTTGAATCATAGTTGAAGGTGACATCGATCTTCTTCCCCCCTGTCCTTGTCCTTGCCCTTGTCTTTGCGTTTGTGAACCACCACCACTACCACTAACAGGAGGAGGAGGAAGAGAAGGTGGTAAAACACCCATACCTCTCCAATTCTGATTCAAAAATTCAATAGGTCCACCACCTCCAGGTCCACCACCACCACCACCTCCACCTCCTCCAGATCCACCCCAATATTCTCCTTGTCCAGTTCCATCATCAATAACATAACCAGGTGGAGGAGGTGGAGGTTGTTGTTTATTTCCCGGTCCTCCTGGTCCAGGATTTTGTTGAGGTCCTCCAGTAGATGAAGATGAAGGTAAAGGAGGAGGAGGAGGAGGTGGAGGATAACCATAACCTTGATGACTATGCGTATAACCTGAAGGTGGTTGTGATTGAGGAGGAGGTCCAGAAGGATGTATATGTGAACCCGAAGGTGGTGGTGGTAGTGGTCCACCACCAGATTGTGATTGAGGACCAGAAGGTGGTGGAGGAGGAGGACCAAGTCTATGATGAGGATGTGATTGAGGAGGAGGAGGTTGATGCATAATAGGATTTCCCAATGAATCAACATATCCTCCTTCATATGGTCCCATACTCATACCCATACCACCATCCCCATACCCATATTCATACCCATCCCCATTGGCATACCCATTGGCATACCCATAGGCGTCATCATACCAGGTCCAGGTCCAGGTCCAGGTGTTCCTCTACCATAACCCAAAGGAGGAACCGAATGAGAATGATGTAAATTATTATGAATAGAAGAACCATTACCACCACCACCTCCACCTCCACCATTACCCGGATTCATACCGCCAACGCCGACATTAGCAGGAAACCCCATAAAAGATGAAGGATTTCCTCTAAAATCATAACCTCTTCTATTGGAAAATATAATTTCCAAATCCTGATTAATCTCATTAGTAGTAAGACTATTAAGTTCTGGATAAACGAATTGTTTAGGTCCAGATGAATGGGAATGTTTAGATTTGGTTGATTTAGAATCGGTTAATCCGTATGTGGATGGGAATGATTTTACGATTTTACGAAGGGTTGGGGCTGGTGGGACTTCTGATGGTGGTATTGGTATACGACGAACTATAAAATAAGCAGATCAGTATCCGAATTTAGATTTTTTTTTTGGTAAGGGATGCAAGACAAACCAGGTTGAGGACGTTCTAAAGCTCTTCTTTCACGTTCAATCCTTCTTCTCTTTCTACTAGTTTCCGTAATCATTTCTGTTTGTAATTCATCACGCGCAAGCTTGAAAAAAAAAAAAGTTAGAAAAACATATTTAATAGCTGAAAGAAAACACACCTTCCACCAACTCCAAGTAGCATCCTCTTGAATTCTTCTCTTCTTCGCAATACTCGTAAGCTCATACTCCTTTTTCCTAGAAGCAAGTTCCAATCTCTTATCTCTCCTCTTCAACAATTCCTTCTGAATATGTATAAGTTCAGGATGCGTTCCTATCATAGAAAAAAAGCGTCTCATCAACAAAACACCCTCACAATTCTTTTTTATAATAAAAAGCATACCTTCACTAACCAACTTTTCCTCCCAATTCAAATTCTCCATTTTCTCGACATAAACCCTCTCTCTCAACAGCGCAAATTTCAATTCAATAGTAGCCAAAGCATCCAAAGCTTCAGCTCTATGAGCTGGTTGTAAATCACTTTCCAATTCTACCTCCATATCTTCTTCAATTGAATGATCTTCAACTTCAACTTCCGCCTCTGCTTCAACTTCCGGTTCTTGTTCAACTTCATGTTCCGCTTCAACTTCCCGTTCCACCTCGACTTCCTGTTCCACTTCTTGTTCCTGTTCCTGTTCTTGTTCTTGTTCCTGCTCCTGTCCAGCTTCAACTTCAACTTCCTGTTCTACTTCAATTTCCGCATCATGATCATTCTCATTTTCAAGATCCTGATCCTGATCCTGATCCCTTTCTTCACTTCCAGTTTCCTTTGAACTAACTTCATCGCCTTGTTGTGATCGAGTGTCACGTCCAGGATCAACACCGTCCACATCCATATCCAAAGGTGGAGGAACATGCTTTGTCTTCTTATTCATCTTTTCCTCTTCCACTACTGCAGCCTTCGTTTTTCTTTTCTTCTTAGGTGGTGGTAACATTTCATTATCACCATCTTCACAATCATCTTCTCCATCTTTCTCTTTCTCCTCTTTCTCCTTTCCTTTCTCTTTCTCCTTCACTTTCTCTTTATCTTTCCCTTCTTTTACTTTACTACTACCCGTAGTCGAAGTAACACCATGCATAGAAACATCATCTTCCGCATCAGGAGAAGCAGATGAATCCGAAACCGAATGATGATGTTCAATAATCCCAGAACCAGCCATAATTGAAGTAGCAGCAGCATTAGCAATAATAGGACCCACAGAATCCAAGTTGGACCTGTATGATCCCCAACTCTCGTCACCATACCACTAGGTCCAGCAATAGTAGTAGTTCTTGTAGGAGAAGTCATGATTGCAATAGGAGAATTCCTCGATTTGTTAAGTTTTGGACTAGTAGCCACAGCTGTAGTTGACACCACTATGATAAAATTAGAAAGAAAGAAAAAAGTTTAAATTTAGTTTTCAGAGCAAAAAAGAAAAGTTTAAAAGTATATATAACAAAAAAAAACGATAACATACCAGGTGTCATATCCTCACCCTCATCTTCATCTTCATTCTCATTCTCATTCTCATTTTCATCCACTTCATCTTCTGTATCATCTCTATTATTCTTCGGAGTAACAGAATCTCTTTCATCTTCCTCTTCATCATCCGATTCATTCTTCTCTCCTTTCCTTCTTTGCAAAGTACGTTGATAACCTCTTCGTTGTTGTTGATACACACCATCCCTATTCCTTCTTCTTGATTCATAAACTCTTGTAGGTTTCGAATACCCGCTACCACCTCCACCAGTACTAGTATCACCTATCCAAAGATCATCATCTGTAAACGTCTCCATCTCACTACCATTAACCTCCTCCTCACTTTCCCTTTCTCCTTTACTGTTATTTGTATCATTCGAGTTCGAAGTCGAACCATTCCTAATAGGTCTTCTAATCCTTCCACTCTCCTCTTTCTGTTGTTGTTGATGTTTCCCATTCCTCCTAGTATTCGTAGTCGTCGTACTAACCGAGGTAGTGGTAGTAGTGGTGGTAGTGGTATTCAAACCATCATCATCACCATCTTCCTCTCCTTCCTCTTCTTCCATAGCTTTAGGAGGACCAGTAACCTCTTCCTCTTCCTCTTCTTCCTCTTGTAATCCACCACCGCCACCGCCGGATGCATTAGATCCAGAAGACCCAGAACCATTACCAGTCGCAGTTTTACTTTCAGCCCAACCCCACATAGGAGCTGGTACAATACTACTTCTCTTTCTTCTTCCAGTAGCAGTTCCAGTTCCAGTTCCAGTTCCAGTCCAAGCCGGATTTCCACTACCAGTTCCAGAACCAGAACCCGTATTAGAATTAGAACTATTCCCAGAACCCAATCCCATTCCACCAGAACCTCCACTTCTTTTATTTGTTGAAGAAGTAGTAGATGATGATGATTTAGGTGGTATACCTCTCCTAGATGACGCGACAACCTCATCCTCCTCCTCCTCCTCCACCACCACCACCACCACCTCCAACTCCTCTATTTCCTCCACCTCCTCCTACATTAGTAGTAGTAGAAGAACCTTTCCCCCTAACACCACCACTATGATTCCCACTTCCACTATTCTTCTCTGCAGTTTCCAATTCATCTTCCGTAAGTTCTGATAATTCAGAATCACTATCCAAACCTCCTGCATTCGCGTGATGTGTTGTTGTTGTCATAAGGCTTTTAACTTGTCCCTTTGTTACACGCGTAGAATTAACATTAGTAGTAGCCATAGCCATAGTCGTAGTCGTAGTCGTTGTTGATAATGGAGGTGGTGGTGAAGGACTAGGACTTGGACTACTAAGTGATTCCAGCGATATAGAAGACGCCGGCATTGGTGTTGTTGTTGTGTACAAGCCCCAAGGTTTATGTGTTGTGTTGTGCAGGGGGAGAGAGTTGGTGCGTGCGCAAAAGAATCCAATCAAACTGTCCAAATATGGTAAAATAAATAAATAAAATCGTAAACAAAAACAATATATACTATCTAATCTCCCTAGAAATCCCCAAGGTCAACCTCAACTGCATCAATCACCGACGCTTCGAACGTCTTTGTTGTTCCATTGGGTTTACCAGATAATGCAGACGGAGGTAAGTGTGCCGTCTGTGAAGGTTGTGGTGTCATTCCAGGTGTCCCAGGTCTACCACAAATGTTAATTTAAAATTTCACAAAATATAATATAAAATAGATACCTGGAAGTCACTGGAGTAGCATTATTAAACATCCTCGGCACAGTCTTCAACCTGGCACTGGGATCCTGTACAACAGGCGTACCAGCAGCAGCCAACTTTCTATCCCTTCTCTTCCTTTCCGATTCTGCAAGCTCAGCTTTACGTACTGCTTCCATGTTCGCCTTACGGTTACGCTCATTCACTTTGGCTAGCAGATCCACAGCTTCTTCAGATTTAGCTTTCATTGCTGGTCCAAGTGCCACCATTTGTTCATCAATTTCCGCCACCTCATCCATATCTCCACGTCTTAATGCTAATGTTCTTGCTGCGTTGAGTCGCGATCGTTCCATTGTAGTCATTCCTGGTGTTCGACCTTGTTGTTGCAGATGCTTCTTCCGTTCCAGCATCGTGTTAATGTCGCTCTGTACCAAAAAAATATTCAATAAAATAATTTCCAGAGTAACAATAACAATCAATTGTACCTCCGTCATGGGTTGTTTCGGTAATCTTTCAAGTTGTGCCAGCTTGCGTTCCAACTCAGGCTTTGTCGGCAACCTGACTTCATCCTTTAAACAAGTCGCCTTCCAAAACTCGAATTCCTTCTATTAAGAGTCAGCACATAATACCATCTGAATGGAACCATCAACACTCACAAAAGTAAACGATGCATTCGACACCTTGTCCATAGGCCATGTACGAACAGCCTTTCCATGTTTGAGTTCCAGAGATTGATCCACCAACTTGTCATCAACTTTATACGGCTTCACAAAATCAGCCGACAAATCTTCAATGTAAATGAGAAAAACAAACAGCCACAGAAAGTTGGTTGAACACATACTCTGGATTTCACATATCCGATAAACAGGATCTCCCTTTTCATTCCCAATCAAATATCTCACATACGCGCCTATTTATAAACATTAGGAATAAAACCAACAAAACCAATAAGCTCACCTTTAACATAATCTTCAAACCATGGTGCCAATGCATGTTTCGCCAGTCTATCTCTCGTCAACCTACAGTTTTCCAAATCGACAAGTGTCATAGGTTCTACAATGTCTGAAGAAGGTTTATTGTTGAATATCCTTCCGACTTTTTCTTCTTCTTGTTCAAGTTTGGTTATTTGTCCATCTTCAGATTCGCCATCCGAAATTTCCATATCCATAGGTGAAGATGAACGATCCCTATCTCTTCTTGGTGAAGTATTCTATGACAATACAATCAGTATTCAAGAGATATGTAATGCATATAATCAACATACCCTCTTTCTCTCATCTTTAGCTCTTCTCTTTGCTTTCAACTCCGCCAATTTGTTAGTTTTCTCTTTAGTAGCACCACGAGCAGTATGCTGACCTAAAGATATAGATGAGTTACGCATATACCGTGCAAAAGAGGGGATTATACCAACGTTTAGCAGCATTAGCAACACGTTCATCTGAATTCCCACCACCACGTTGTTGTATTTGTATCATTTGATGAAGATTTCTTTTATCCAATCGATTTTGTTTTTCTTCCAATCTCTGAGAAAGAATTTGTTCTCTTTCGATTTCTGACATTTCCAACAACCTAAACCAAAAACGCATTACGAAACAACATTCAAAACAAAACAAACAATGGTTGATCAAAAACCAACGTACTGTTGTCTATCATATTCATCCATATATTTCCCTTCTAAAGGGTATGGATCCGTTTCTTGTTCATCTTGTTCAGGAGCAGCCTGTTCAGAATCACTAGACCCCATCAACCTATAACGAAATCCACCAAAGTGATTAAATAAAATCAATCAACCACAATATAAACAATAGAAAGGAACCTACTCCTCTCTACGACGTTTATTAGACTTATTAGACTGTGTTCTTTTCCTTTTCTTCTCTCCAGCTCCTGCGAGTTCCAAGATTTCATCATCAAGGTCGGACATTGTGTTATGTAATTTGTATTAGAGAGAAGAGGGGAATTGTTGTATTGTGCTTTTGAGGAGGAAACGATGAAGAAAGTGTTGAGGGTTTAAGATGATGTGTGGATTGCTGTTGTCCCTTCAGAGAGAGCAGTGTCAGCGGTGTCAGAGGGACTTTGGTTGGGGACTCCGAATACACTCCCCATGAGTCCATAAAGTTCCCACGAGTCATTTACAATAGGGGTTGTCAATGATCGCATTTACGAACCCATTGAACGCTTGAAAAACAAATTCTGGAATCTTCTGTGACTAGCGTCATTCTCCAACTACAATCTTTCATCGATTCATCATAAAACTTGGTAAAAGAATGTTTGGTTGTTGTGTTGCTGGTCGTCTTTTACAAACAAATCTTCAACAAATCGATGAAACTCATGCTTTGTTTGAGTTAAATGAGGCAAGTACAATTAATCACGTATGTGTATTTCTTCTTGGTACAGGTAACGTATTCTTTTCTACTTCAAGTGGTTTACTTATACTTATCATCCGTAAAGTCGCTTTCCCAGATGGCTATGGCGCAACAGTTCATTTCTATTGGCCTGGCAAAGGCTTTCAACTTCTCGGAATGTACGTCTCTCTTCACGTTTTTCTTTATTCAACTCCTATCCTCTCTCTATCCCCTATTCCCCTAACGCTCTCCCTATCCCTGTATAACTCTCATTCATTCGTAAAATTCATGTGTGTATATAAATAGGTTATCAAACGACAAACCCTCAGCAATTTTCCGACTTCGAGGAACATTCACATCAACTCCAACATCCTCTCAAAACCTTCAATCTCAATCTCAAACACACACCGCCTTCTCTTCCAACATCTCCTCTCAACAACAACAAAATCCTTCAAATCCATCTCCATCCATAACTGCAATCCTAGGTTTCTCAATTCTACCATTAACAGAAATCGAACCTCAACTACGTACCATTCCAACTCCTCCTCCTCCTCCTCCTCCTATTAATACCAAGAACAACAACACCACTTCTTCAGTTCCAAATATCAATACGTCAAACGCATTAACCAATCCATCTACATCAAACCCAACAATTCTAGCAGAACGTATAGTCAAACATTTATTCAACTATATCTCAAGTTTTATAGGTGGAGCACCTACACCTGAAATTATGGTACCTATGGGAATTATAGCGAAATGGTATGAAATGTTTTTGGGAAAAGTTAAAGCTGGTGGAGTTGGATTTTTAGAAAGAGATGATTGAATAAATTGAAGAGTTTGAGTTTGAGTTTGTATCTCTTGATTATATATCATATCATATCATATCTCAGACTGGAGAGGGGTGGGGTTGAAGTACGGAAAAACTTGGACTTTGGACTACGTACCCACTCGAGGGAGAGAGAAATTAATATTAATACGTTGTTAGTTGTATTTTTTTTTTTTTCAAGTGTGTAAGGTAACGTAACCCCTCAAAACAAATCATTCTCCCAAGTTTCAAATGTTTAAAGGCAACCAAAATTTTTTTTGAAATATAACAGTCACAAATGGCCATAATATCAAGGCCGCCTGGCGAAATGGCATCGCGTCTGACTACGAATCAGGAGATTGCAGGTTCGACCCCTGCGGTGGTCATAATAGGATGGCATGTAGACAATTTTTTTTTTGAATCTCTACCCATGTAGATCTAATCCTAGATTTTTTTTTTCTGTCCCCACATTGACAGATGAGATCCGATTCGAATTTTAAGCACTAGCAAGCACTAGCTAACACCGAGAGGAAATTTAACAACAGTAAATTAATATGCCAACTTACCCAAGGTTCAAAAAATTTTGATCCCCAAAACGCTTTCTGAGATCTATCGATCGATCTACTGCATCGGTGTAGTTGTATACCACATGTTATGCATTTTTGTTTTTATTTCAGAGGGTATCGGCCGTCAGCAAAGAATGACACTGTAAGTACATGACGAAGATGACGAAGATGACGACACAAGTAAAAGATATAATATATAAAGCATGGACATATGTTAGTATACTTTAGACACTCCTGTTCCTGTACTTCTACGTTCTCAGAAATACACAAGGGTTCAGTGTATCTTCGGGCGTGTCTAAGCTAGTGTATCTTGTCGTCGGTATAGACAAGGTTCCAGACACAAGGATTCTAAGGAACTATGTTTGTCCGATTCATATGTGCGATGTCTCGTGAACCGTAGCAAGAAAACAAGCTTCGTTATAATATAAGAGATACTACACTGATCATATATACATTACTAGATATTGGTTCACAGACCTGACTGTGTAGTAAGTTATGTACCACAAAAGAAAAGAAAAAAAGAAAAAAAAAGAACACATCAAAGCCAATCCACCATTCTCCCATTCTCAATAATTTCAAGTCCAAAACCTTCACGAACCAACTCCTTCAATACACGTTTATCAACACTTTCCCATTCAACCAAAGCACAATTAGTTTTATATTCGAAACAAAATTTCGAATTTTTCGCTATTGTTGCTTGAGCTTGAGCTTCTAAATCTTGAACTTGCCAAGTCATAGTATTGATATTAAGACGTCGTTTGAACATGAACGCCACGAAATCTGATGATTTTAAAATATGACCTTGAAGACACTGTTCTGGTTGTATAACATGTCTTCTCGTTTGAAAAGAGAACGTATAGTCTTGTTTGACTTGAATGGTAAAACGTTCCAGTTTTAATAATCTTGACATCAAAGTATCTCGATCATAGAAGAATTGTAAATATTCAACACATTGAGCGATGAATTTGACGTGAGTGACAGTAATAGGGATAAGTTGAATGATAGCTTCAACACGATTGGTATCATTGAGTTCTTCGAGTGTAATGTTATGACGACATCCAAATGAAAATGATTTACATGAGTGAGGTAAATTTTTGATGAATGTATCCAGTCCTGGGTCTACAAGTGGCCTGCCGATAAGAATTACATTTTGAAGAGTGACACTTTGAACCGAAGGCATCGAAAGCGCAGGTGGGAGATCGAAATAGAATTGGTGGATTCCAGGAAATGTCCAATAGAAAGTTTTGAGGTGGGGTAGTAAAATATTCCCTGTCCACCCGGAAGAATAAACCATTGATTCCGGGTATATATCGCATCTTGGAAGAACCATGGTACAGTTCTGAATGTTTGGGGATAGGGCCAAAAGATCCATACATACACCATAGTCCATGTCAGATAGACGAAGATCGGTGAGGGTGTTTTGCATCCAGCGAATAGGAGTGCTTCGTATATTTGGCGGACCACCATTAGGATGAGTTTGAGATGGTACATAATCCACCCAAATCTGCTCGAGGGATGGCAGTTTACGAAGGTCAATAAAACATCGACCATATCTGGTTTCCCCCGGGTACTCCAGACTCCATATCTCACGACAGCTGATATGTATGTTCTTGAGGTTTGTGAGTTCCTCCCCGAATGTAGGCTCTAATGATAACCACGATGGAGGAGGACTCCTCAAATGGAGTGTCTCGATTCTATCTGCATACTCGTCGAAGATGAGCGAATGTAGTGGGATAAATGGGACATCTACGCCATCGTACGTTTGTTGATTACGGTAAGCCAGGTTGAGATTCATCTGCTTTTCAAAGTTCAACTCGATCGCTATCCCACGACCCGCAGAGTTGATGAAGTATTGTCGGAGAACGTAAATGATTTGATATACATTGTGATAAGAGACATCAAATGAAACAGATGTCCACAATGTAGGCATCGCCTTTACAAGCGTTCTGAATGAGAAAGAAACGGCGCTTAAGATCAAAGGAGTTGAATGAGGATTTTTTGGTGGTGGATCAAGGATATTGGTATCATCGTCATCACCTTGACATGCAAGGGAGAGAATTTTGCAACGGAGTTCTGTTGGAATGTCCCTGATGGATGACTTGAGATCATTGAGATATCGCTTCAATACGGCTTGCTGAAGGGGTAAATGGTCCATTACGCTTTGCCATTTCTTAATTTCGGCGGTGACTTTGGTTTCTAAGAATCATTGATTGCTGGCTGGACTTGTATGTCGAGGATACTTTGTACCAGAGCGTCGGTTTCAATGGGGTCGGGCATGATGGTGGTAGGTTGCAAGTACAACTTCTTATCCGAATTTGAAAAATTTAATGAAATGCGGAGTTTATATTACCATGGCACTAAGCACTGTTCAGAAAGTAAAGTATTGAATCAGGCACAATTTGGCTCGAAGCTGTCAAAGGCCCAAGGCGTACTTACAAGATACTTACCAACTCTGAGACAAAGAGTTTGGTCAATTGACTATAAAAATAGTATAAAATAACTACTCGGAGCCCGGGCCGGAACGTTGGCATCTGACTACAAATCAGGAGATTGCAGGCTTGGCCCGTGTGGTCACTCACAATAATTTTTTTAAATTGACAAACAAAAAGAAATGTTGCAAGTACCCATTTTGTTCAAAAGATTTTTTTCGAATAAAAATAATGAAATACTCTCTGTTTGAATGACTCTAATGCAGACAATAATCAAAGACACATATTGAAGTCGCAGAATGTTGCACCAGTAAATATTTGATTTAACAACATGAACACAAGTGAAAATCTGGAGTAAATTATTGTGGTATAGAAGGAGAAACAACAAGACCCTTCAGAACTATTTCTTCAACTTCAGGCCTAATACTCGCAAAGAAATCCACTGTAAATTTCGTAGGTTTCCATCCAATAGATTTAGGCCTGTTAGCAACACCGCGTGAATTGGTTCCGGTGAAACCAGCGCCATACTCTTGGATCTCCCCGTCAGTAAATGTTGTAGGTTCTGGATTTTCTATCTTTCCAAGATCCACTAACACTTGAGCAAGCTCCTTTCCGAATTGATAGTATGTATATTCATCGGCAATACCAAGATAATAACCTTCTCTTCCATGGCCAATATTTTTAGGATTAGCTTTGATGGCATTATACAAAACAATATAAAGGTCTGCGGCTATGATCAAAAGTCATTTATTGATACCCCAATCAATAATATATTGAGACAAGAAGGCTTACTATCATCAATATGAATATTTGGCCAAATATTCAATCCTTTTCCAATAACACCAGTTTCGCCTCTTTTCAACGCAGCATTAAGCAAAAGTGGAAGTAAAATTGGGAATTTGTTTGAAAGGCCGGCATCCACAAGTTTACCAGTTGCAAGTCCATAGATGACAGCTGGAGCAATAATATAAACCTGAATGTAACCTTCTTTATCAGCTTGAATAAGTTCAAGATCAACATTTCGGTGTAAGGCTGTAGGAGGGAGTTGTTCCAATTGGTCTGCATTGGAATCATCCCAGATAACGTCTGACGACCTGAGACCAGCTGCGTCGTCTCCAAAAAGACCAGTTCCAGACTAGTAAATAGTATATTAGTATGGGTGAACGAGAATGAGAACAAAAGAACATAAATGGTACAGTTACTTACAGTGTGTATAAATATCTGTGAGTTCCCTGTCTTTTGGAATCGACGTTTAGAACCACGAAGAATACTCTTCGCAGCTTCGAGCCCATCTGAATCCGCCTAGTAATCGTTAACTTCCTTCCCATTAATCTTAGCATCAAGGACTGCCTTACCATGTGAAAGACCAGATCCGCTTCGGCAGTTAAATCTTCCAATAATTGCGCATCATTCAGACTACCAGCAACAGCATTCAACCCAAATTCTTTCTTGAATTTCTCCACCTTTTCAGGGTTGCGTACAAGCAATGTGAAGTCAAAGGTTGGAGCGTCTGGATGTTGGAGAAGACGTTCAAGTACAGCCCCTCCTATATATCCTGATGATAGCCGGATGTAGTAACGTAGGTAAGTTCAAGGTTAGCATGGATAGAAATATGCCATCCTACCTGTTGCACCGGTGAAAAAGACTTTGGTCTTTGTGTTCAAGGTAGTGGACATTGAGGGTTCAGCTCGGGTACTAAGTATTTGTTTAAGTAAGTTGGAGTGCTCGATTTCAATGGAATGATGTGATGGTGGTGGGCACTGTACACCCGCTCTTTATATATGGTGAACCTTTCAAAATCTGTTAGCTTCTAGTTGTTCAGCCAAGATGTCTGACTACCCCTCTTATCAGCTCTCTTATTCAGCACTTACAAACCATTGAAGCAAGTATAGTAAGTACGACTCAGTCGTGTTATGATTAGCAATATCATTACTTGGTGACAAACAAATTGACGAAACTTGTTCTCATGGGTCGATGTCAGTGACATTTAAGCTTTCTTGAGCCCAAATAAAGCCTATTCTTCTCACTATCAATCATGTCTTCCGCTAGCAAAGGAGTTAGAAGAGGCTAGCTCAAAACGGAATTCACGTCTTGAGTCTATGAGAACGTGATCGGGATTCTGGGAATACAGTGACTAAATTACGTTCAATCCGATATCCTATCTTTCACAGCGATTCGTCAAGAAAAGCTCCTCCCAATTTGATTTACTTTGGGTAGACTCTATAGTACTTCCAAGAACTTCAGGCGTCTAGCACACTGACATCTTCTTAAAGATATTGATATTTTGCCCACCCATTCTTTGAACAGTAATAAGGAATAAATTTCAATGCAGATTATGAAGAAGATCGTATTTTCCTTCATATATGTCGCAATTCTTCAATGAACTGCCAAGTGGTAGAGTGGGCCCCAAGGTTCAAAATTTAAAATTCAAATGATCGAAAACAAAAAACAAAACAAAGAGAGGAGAAACAATTGTGTGTTAAGCATAAGCAAGCAAGCCGGTATCTAAAAAAATTTCCCAGAGTCCCAATCACAAGATCTCAAAATCCCTTTCCCCATTTACTAAGTACAGAAGATTGCAAACGACTCGGAATTCTGACAGGTAAAAACTTGCTCAGGAGAATATTTATTGATATTGATATCTCGATTCCCGATTATCAAACGTCGCACCTAATTTCTCATATGACACTTATACAGACTCATACTAGCTTATACTACGCGATGGTGATTGACTGCTCACCGAAATAAATGATTATCGATGAGACTTTGTGTGTAAAGTGTTCCTGCTTTCCTCTGCTAACTAGTACTAGATAGTACATACGATATTATCAATATTTGTACCGGTTCACCAATGTACTTCGTACATCTATACCTTCAGATTTCAATTCTAAACTCACACCATCTCGTTGGAGGTGGCGTAGTAATAAGAAGAAAAAGTACTAAAATTAAAAAGACTGTTCAATACAAGTAAAATTATTCATATTCATATGCAGTAATAATAATCATAGTATTCTCTGCAGAAAAGACGAAACGCACGAAATAATCAGGACCAGAATCAGAAGACCGGAATCAGAACCCCTTCCAACCCAATAAAAATAGCCAGGGAAAAAAAGCCAGGTGAAAACGAAATGAAAACGAAATGAAAAGTCTTCAGACCGTCAGACCTTCGAAACTCCAATAGAACCTTGTAGATCTTAGCCTTCTTAGCATCAATTTCCTTTCCCTCTTCCTTTGGCAGCACAACGTTTCCCACTTTTGGATTTTTCTTCAAAACGACTTCCTCTTCACTACCGTTACACCAACTTCAACTTCCTTAGCTTCTACTTTACAAATACACCTGTACCAAGAGCAGGATAATATCCTGTTTGAATACTGTGTGATTTTAAACGAGTTTCTAATACTGTTAGATATCACCGTCGACCGAGCGATAGCGAGCTCCCTACTGTGAGAAATCATCGCCACCCCGTCGCTCACTTTCTTGTCACGTGCTTTTCCTATACCCATTTTGTGTCAATCGTAAACATTGACAATCAAACCGTCTTTACTTTGAACCATTGAACGTCAGTAAAATATACATGTCATAGGTGTGGAAAACAAAAGCACAAGGTTATCGCGAGGTGTTTGCTGCCAAGCGGGAGCCTCTAGTTCATATAGTGCTGTCGAGTGATTCAACGTCAACCTGGATACTGCCACGTGACACTGTGCGAATCCCTGACGTCCAGTGTGAAGGTTAGAACATCACTCCATAGCGTTAACCAGTCCTGAATGTCACCGCTCAAAAGAAAAAACGTGAAAGGAAGTAACATGAAGGCGAAGAAAATTCGGACTGCTTCCTTCAACTCTCATCAGGTAAGGCTTCGTTGAACATTTAAAATTAGTAAATACTGAGAGACCCTCAGGCAATTAACTTCAACGCGAAATACTTGAGGACACGACATAGCAATATCCAACCCAATCACTACAATAACGAGCCTCACAATCCTCTAGCTCAGAATCAGGATCTCGCAACCACGCCAACAATCATAAGCCATAATCTCAAAAGCTTTGACCTAGTCGAACACGTATTTGGCTCTCTAGTGTCAATCAGAGTTGCGGCAGCCGTTCTACTGGCATTTCTTCAGCTCGACCTCGTTAAAGTTCGCAGTCAGAATGCTGATCTACCACACCCTGTTTCTACCGAGGACCAAATTGATGCCTGCATCCATGCAGCTGTTGCGCTACATGACAGACTCTATCTACCTAAGAAGTCAGCGAGCATCGACAACCGGTACCACTGGGAATGGTCGTCTCACCTAGCTACAGAGACAGGAGCGGGGGCAGCAATGTTCCTTAACACCATCGCTGTAGTTGCACACCATGTTATATCATCTGCGTCGCTCTCAGGACTAGTAAATACGGCGGTTAAAACGCTCTGGACCACTATTTCCAACCCGGATGAACCGTCAGTTCGCCAATGTGAATGTGGTCAAACACATTCATCTTCATTTTATGATTGTGACGATGAGCAAGACTCGGACCCTCTCCCTACCATTGTTGCCCTGCCTATTGAAGCATTCACGACGTCAGGTGGTTCAGAGAATCCTTCTAACAACGTGGAACAATCTTCTATTTTTTCCAAGCTCCAACCCATACTACGGGATGGGACTTCATCTTCTTCAGACGACAGCTCATCAATTACTCATTATAAGGAAAGATACAGCGACCTTCGATCTATTCAACACTTCAATCCATCTTCACCGACCTTCCTATTGATACCCCACCAGCTTCCACAGGAACTTTCCGTCTATGACATGACGTTCTACAAATCAGTTTGAAGATCACCTTGGTGTAGAGGGTCTCCGTACTTTTCTTCAATCGCAAACGGGACCATTATCCCTTCATTTACAAGATTTTTCTCTCACTTACAACAAGATCAAGTCAAGCCCGAGTTCATATGCTTTGAAGGTTTCGCTGCTAGCGGAAAGGTGGAGGATACACAGGATTCGCTCTCCAGCAATGTCTCACGAGTACTTCCTTACATGCAACAACACATCTTTCGCAACCTCATTTCTCAGTTTGTACTCGGTTTATCTATTATGGGGAATGTTGTGACACTTTGCAGAGGTGATTCAATGGGTACCGAGGAATGCACATTTGACCTTAACACTGGGAGTGGTGTGTTGGAGATTATTCGATTAGCGTTGGGATTCGCTGTTGCAGATAGCCAAACACTTGGACACGATCCTAGTTTTGAGTTGGAGAAGGCATCCGGCCACACTTTGGTGGGGATAAGAGGTGATATGAACGAGAAGGGATTAGATAATGCGGGTGTAGCATTTGTCCCGAAATACTACAATACACCACCTGATAACACTGGGAGATCCTATCGTTATTATCTTCATTATCTGGTTGATAATCGCGTTTCCTTTGGACGTCGGACAACAAGAGTGTGGTGCGCATATCGACAAGGTTGAGACTGAAGACGAGATTGTTGAGCTTGTACACCCCAATGACCAAAGCGAAATTCAAAAGATTTTATTCCGTAAGGAAGATGGGATCTTTGTCGGTCCTTATGCACTCAAGCACCAAAATGTTGACACCTCATCGATAAAATCGACGGAAAATGTGATTGCGAGAATCGTGAAAAGCAGTCGAAGAGGAAAGAAAAGTTACGAAAGAAAATGAAATATGGCTGGTGTCGAATGTATTCTCCTTCCAAAAGGGTAAGCGATTCACCCCCTATCACAGCTTTTCCTTATTCAGACCTTTAACATAGAACCTACAAGGGCGCATATGTTTCTCATGTACGCGGAATAACAGAGGAGAGAGGTATTCTGGAAGCATTTTCCAAGTTGATACCGAAACAAACCATCATTACGGTTTCTTTATTCAAACGTACTTTGTCTCAATATAATGAATTCAAGGAAGTTGCTCATGCTCTTGCGGATGGTCTTCGAGGTGTGTTACCAAATATTTAGTCGCCATTCGTATGCTCACGCTGATGGCATTTAGCTATCCACTGGCTACATCAAAAAGGGATCCTCCATCGAGATATCAGTGATGGAAACATCCTACTCTCACAAGAAGGTCCCACAGCATTCACAAAGCCTTTCTCACCAGAATCAAAGGTTGTGTTATGCCGCAGAAAGGCCTCCTCACCAAAGGGTATCTTTGGTGTGCTACACGACTTTGATTTTGCTGGCCTCGTTCACGTTGTATGTTTTCCTAGTTCAAAAACATCATCATGTTCTCAGACGTTTTCTTACACAGCCGGAAAATCCTAACACGATTATCATGTCGAAACGCAAGAAGAGTAAGAGCCAATCGCAATCACTAACACTAAATAAATCAGGATTATCCCACACACCGTGGCGGTCAAATTGTTTGTATTCTTCTACTAACATATCAAACCTGAAACCGCTAACCCGGTATGCCAGGGAACGTTACCGTATATGTCAGTAATGGGTTTTACAAAACAGTTCCAGTTTTCATACCGTTGGTTACGATGTAAGTGGATTTGTATGCATCCCAACGTTTGCTTTTGCTAAGGTGTTCTAGGTGGAAAGCCTGTTTTATGTTCTTTATCTATTTCCATTCAGTAACGGAGCTCCCCAACCAATATCTTACCCACACAGCGTTCTGAATGCCAAAGATATTGGTGTTCCGGAATGGCCTAGAGTTATCAAAAAATGGACAACTCGTGGTATCGACAGGGACTTGGATGATCTTGGTACCTACAAAAATGACTTTTTCACAAACATGAAGGGAAAATATATGGATCTTCAGCTGATGAGTGGGGAGCACTTCGAGAATAATTGGAAGAAAGGGGGCAAGGAGAGAATACAATGGGAAGATCTAGTAAACATACTCCACGATGAGTATATTTTCTCTCCCCTGATGAAAACCCGACACTCCTTCCTTCGATACCCGAGTGAAATTGAACCTTCTATTCCTAGTATGATTAAAGTGTTGGATAAGACAGTTGGCGAGTATTGATCTGCATTGTGTGGAAGCTTGTTTAATGATGGGAGTTCCGATTGATGGGATGGACAAGAATGTTTACTTAGATGTTTTACGTTTGGTGTCAGACTGTCAATCCCTTGTACAATGACACAAGTTTGGTACATATATCCGCCTTTTACTCCGTCGATGCCCCTATGTTAGTAACTGTGAAAGGCTACTACTTCGTTACTAATGTGGCTCAAGCGCTCAAGGGTAGCCATTTAAAGCTTAACACGGTTAACTTATCTGTGATTTATTCATGATTTTCCACATATGGTAAGGTACTGTGCAAGTATTCCCATTACTCTCACTTGCTAGCCACTGTCAGTGTCCATTACAACAATGCTTAGGAGATCTAAAAGGAAGAGGTCTTCTTCACATCACTCGCCCACAAGTGGCCAGCGTGCTTTAAAGGTGGCAAAACCAGACAGTGCCACTGGCACTTACACCACAAATGTATACCCTATTATCATACTCCCCATGGCGGTCGCTAAACATACTCTTACAGCTTATAACTAGCAGTATCGGACGCTCAAAACATAGTCCGATAAAAATCCTGAAGGATTTATCAAATACAGGGAAGGTTGCAACAGAGGCCCGGAAGAAGATTCACAGTTCCGTCCAGACCACTCCACAGAAAGGGAGTGGAAGTCAATGTGATTTAGAAGGTAGAAAAACTCGCGACAAAAGCGAACTCCTACGTCGTGATCATCTTTTGGGCCGCCAACTGGAGAGCGAGGATCTTATTGAGCATATGTTTGGCGACACAGTCCCCCTTCCTCTGGCAACTCTACTCCTGGCAGCTTTGCTGCAGCTTGGTGTTGTACATCTTACTATTACTGGTAGTCGTTCTCCTCCATCTGCTGAACAGATGGTTGAGGCCTGTCTCGAAGCTTTCAAGATGTTGTACAGCACCCCCTTTTTTGGAACTTCAAACACTTCCAAGGGCATTACCGTTATAAAAATGCCACGGTTTATTTGGTCCTTGTCTCCTAAGTTGGCCACCGGGACGGAGGAGGATACCGCTCTTTTGCTCAACGTGATTGCTACAGTGGCTCACATAATAGCTGTCCATATCATTGGCGCTCCCGAACTTGATACCAGGAGGCAGGTTCGCATCCTATGGGCGACTCTTACCAACTCCAATTCGCATTTTTGTGGCCCAAGTGGTCAGGACTGCCGTCCTGACATAGTTGCTGTGCCCAAGGAAGCATTCAAATATATCCCTCAGCAAGCGCAAGCGTCCACGTCCAAACCCAAGGCCAAAGTCAACCGAAAGGCCAAGGCGAAAGCTAAAGATGACCCCAAGTTAAACTCTGAACCTGAAGGAAAGAATGTGACTGTCATCCGTGATACCATAATTGCCGTTCTAAAACCTACCTCTAACATGGTCCCATTATCACATGATGCTTCACAACTTCCATTTTCAAATTCTTCCAATGGCACCGCCCCAGATCAAATCCACACTTTGAACAGGGATTTGCTCAGGTTACAAGCCCATATAATATTGATTCAGAAATCGCATATCGTCACAAATCTTCTCTCCACATACACCTATACCGCATCCAATGTAATCGACAAAAACTACATCAGGTGGGAGGCATTCAGCGCAACAGGAGAGGTGAAAATGCAGCAACATGGCGGTGCTCCCAAGATCCAAGAACTAGGGTACATGGAGCAGCACCGACATGCACAACCGCATCTTCGGTTCGTACTTGGCTTGCTTGCTTCGAAGGATAAAATGACTTTGTTTCGAGCTGACAGTATGGGAACAGAGCAGCAGACCATTACACTCAATACTGGTAGTGGTATGCTGCAACTTATAAGGGTTGCATTGGCATTCTCTGTTGCAGATGATACACTAGGTCATATCCCTGGATTTGAGATGCGAAAGGTCGGATTCAATGGGAAGATACAGGAGACAGAGGACAATGATGGATATTTCGTACCCAAGTTTTATCAGACACCAGCTACAGATGGCGCTGAGTCCTACCGCTACTACCTCCATTACCTAGTCGAAGACAGCGGTCACCTTGTGGGCCAGATCACGAGGGTGTGGTGTGCATATCGCGAGCTCGGGGGCGAAGACGATATCATGAAATTTGTGCATACGAGTCATCAAGCTGCCGCCTGGAAAAAATGGAGCAGCGGAACAAAAACCTTTGTTGGTCCATACGCACTCAAATTTCACAATATCGATACTTCATCTATTGCTTATAAACAGGATTTGGTGAAAAAGATAGGAGAGGCGGTTGAAAGGGTTAAACAGAGTAAAAAAACTAGAGGAGCGGAGATGACCGGAGCAAATTGTGTTCTTCTTCCTGAAGAGTAAGTAATCAACGCACCCAAATTCTACAATAACACGGATTATTCTAATTGACAAGCAGCGTTTTTAAGGGCGACAACATCCTTAAAACACGTGGATTTGAAAATGAAGGAAACATACCACATAGTATGAAGGAACTACCACAACGACAAGAAATTATTACAGTCTCTCTGTTTAAACGGAGACTTTCTCAGTATAGGGATTTTGATGAAGTTTGTCATGCAATTACAGACAGCTACCGTGGTATGTATACACAGTATCCGTTGGGTTCGTTTCTTACGATGTGGACAATTGTTTTACAATAAGCCATTAAGTGGTTGCATAGTGAGGGATTCCTCCACCGCGATATCAGCCATGGCAATATATTGTTATCACAAGAAACTACCTTATTCAAGAACCCCTTTTGCCCGGAAGGTTTAGGTATTTTTCTGTACCGGCGGATTTCCCCCTTGTTGAAAGATGTCTATGGCCTCCTCCACGACTTTGACCTATGTGGTTTGGTAACTGACACCGATGCGGTAAATACTATTATTAACCTACTGTCTATCATATTCCTAATTTCTCACTGACATGGTATCATTCAATTGTAGGTCGTGGCTACGAGTGGGAGCAATTTGAAGAACTCGCTCTCAGGTAATCAGAGGATTCTAAAAAGCAATATTTGTAATTATCCAATAGGAGGTGGTCGAACTGTTTGTATTCTTCTACTAACATTATCAAACCACTAACCCGGTATCCAGGGAACCCCAATATACATGTCAATAAAAGTTTTACAAGCAGGTGCTAGTTTTCATACCGTTGCTTACGATGTAAGTGGATTTATATGCATCACAATGTCCGCTTTTGCTAAGGTGTGCCGCGTGCGTAGGTGGAAAGCCTGTTTTATGTTCTTTATCTATTTCCATTCAGTAACGGAGGTCCCCAGCCAAGATCTTACCCACACAGTGTTCCAAATGCGAAAGATATTGGTGTTCCGGAATGGCCTAGAGTTATCAAAAAATGGACAACTCGTGGTATCGACAGGGACTTGGATGATCTTGGTACCAGTAAAAATAACTTTTTCACAAACGCACAGGGATTATATATGGATCCCCAGCTGATGAGTGGGGAGCACTTCGAGAATAATTGGACGGAAGGGGGCAAAGAGAGAATACTATGGGAAGATCTAGTAAGCATACTCCACGATGAGTATATTTTCACTCCCGTGACCAATCACTCCTCCCTTCGATACCCGAGCGAAATTGAACCTTTTATTCCCAGTATGATTGAAGCCTTGGATGAAAGAATAAGTGAGTTTCAATTTGTGATTTACCAACTTGAATTGTTTGGTTGAGATGGAATTTCTTTTTTTAACTAGGGGCAAAATCACACGATTCGAGAAAGCAGGGAAAGAAGCGTCGTTAGGCAGTGTGATGTAATGACTAGATTTAAGCTGACCAAAGTTGAGTGGTTAGGGGGACGATTATCCAGAGGACTACCTACTCTCTCCTGTACTTAGATACTTGTATTGTAGTTACAATGTACATAATACATGGTTCTAGATTCTACTGATGTCCGTCGTAAGGAAGGTGTTCCTTACAGTTTGGTACCAACGAGACTAGCTAAAGCTCCACCTAAGGGTAAACATGCTCGGGAGAATATTCATCAATTGTCGGTATTAAGGTATTATTCAAATGTGGGATCTTTGGCATATAACGTGACGGTAGGCGACACAGACGGTGGTTCTTCTGATCACAGAAATAAATGTGGGGTGAATTTGTAAAGTGTTCTCCTGTTGTCCTCGACTAATACATACGTCACTGAAGTACTGATACTTGGACCGGTTCATTACAAGGTTCACCAACGTATCGGTTTCTCAGATAAGAAGCACAAAATTCTACATCATCTCATTGGAAGTGACGTAGTAAGAAGAAGAAAAAGTACTAAAAAGACTGTTCAATACAAATAAAACTATTCATATTCATATGCAGTAATAATAGTCAAAATATTTTCTGTAGAAGTAAAAACGAAGAACCAGAATCAGAAAACCGGAACCGGAACCCCCTTCAAACCCAACAAAAATAACCATGAAAAAAAAAAAAAAAGCCAAACGAAAACGAAAACGAAACAAAAACAAAAACGAACGAAAACGAAAACAAAGTCTTCAAACCATCAGATCTTCGAAAGTCCAATTAGAAGCCTTTCAAATCTTAGCCTTCTTAGCATCAACTTCCTTTCCTTCTTCTTCCTTTGGCAACCCAACATTTCCAACTTTCGGACTTTTCTTTAAAGCAACTTCTTCTTCACTAACCACCTTTCCACCAACTTCAATTTCAACTTCTTTAGCTACTTCTGCTAACCAAACCTTCGTTTTTTCACCATTTTCTGCAAAGTTTTTTTTTTTAATGATTAGATTAATTCCAAATCAAAAATAGAAGAAACGTACTTGTATTTGGAAGAGGTAAATCTCTCCCAATTAAACTTACAAATACACCTGTACCAAGAACAGGATAAGATCCTACTTGAATACCATGTGGTTTCAAACGGGTTTGTAATACTGTTAGATATGGTGCTATCAGTGATTCCGCTCGACTATCAATACACAAGAAGAAAAAAAAAAAGGTAAGCATTTGACATCTTTTCAGCAGTTTTGTCAAACTTACTCAGTGAACACTTGAATGCGTAATGGTCTTTCGGATTTTGGTGGAAGTGGAAGGTAAGGTGTAAGTAGGTATAGGAGTTTTTGGAATAACGAGGGTATTCCAGGTAAGACACATAATTTGCCTTTCAGTCTCACAATTGGCTATAAAATTCACAAACAAAAAAAGATTAAATATATGTAGATACAAGAAAAAGAGAAAGAAACGTACCACCCATAAATCCTCACCAACAAACAAAGTCTCCGTATCATTTCCAGTAGGTAATAAAGCCATACGTCTCGTAGCGGTTCTTTGTTCTTCATTCTGACTTTGTACCCAAGGTCGATGCTTCGTCATTTCTGTGAGTCGATAAACAGTTTCTTCATGATAAGATAATGGTTGCAGGAATGATTTGGCTAGAGATTCATATGTTATATCATCATGTGTCGGTCCAATTCCACCACTTGTTACGACGAAATCGTAATTCTCGGTTAATCGACGACTTGCTTCAATGCTATTTTTTTTTATTGCGAAAGATGGGGAAATTTCGAATCAGATCAGTAAGGATATAGATAGATACAAATAGGAGATAAAAAAGATCGAACGAACATTTCTTGTTCATCATCAGCGATAACTTCTATCTTCTTCCTGTACAATGGGACTTTGGACTCGTCACTGTAATCTAGAGGAAATAAGAGCAAATGGACGTACAAATCAATCCCATTTTCGAAACAATATTGAGCAAAGACGTGGGAGTTGCTATCATGGGTTTTGCCATTGAGGATTTCATCACTGTGATATTTATTAATTAAATTATGTTAATAAACATATAAAAGATGAAGAAAGCGCACCCAATGATAAGAGCTGCAGCTGAACGAATATACTTTTGTTCACCCAAGGGATTGGCTGGGATAGGTGACTTTGAGAATCGAATAGTGCTTGGGGTGAATGTGGAGGGTGTAGAAGAAGCCATTGAGCGATGAGAGGTGGTGAGATTCCTAGAACCTGAGGATTGAGTTGAAGTAGTCTGGAAGCGGGCTGTGTGATTATGGTTGCGGTGCGGAAGGGGAAAGCCACGCGCATGGGCGGTCGCGGCTGTCAAAGACCTGTGTATACGGCTAGAAGCATGCATTGAGACTTCAGGTAAAGGACGGCAGGGTTATAAAGGCTGGTATTCAGAGACTCGGCGCAGACCTGAGTAGTTGTATTCTGTTTTAAACTTATGGGAGTCCTAACGGCGGGCACGGAGGAGCGCCGTTAGCGTAACGTCATTAATTATGTAATACACGTGTCCAACACTTATTATTTCGAACACTTGGGATATTCCCACTCGCTTGACGACTATCATTCACGATATTATCATAGAAACGACGCAGCCGCACGACAAATCACTACGTTCTTTACTCTCATCATGCTTCTTCTTCTCTTCCTCTCTCTCCTCGTCTCCAATGTTCTCGCGGGCATTTATGTACGCCACCTTTGTTTTTCTCTACTAACCTTAGCTCAATGGTGGAAAACAGGTCATTAACCCACTTCAAGGTTCAACGTGCAGGGCTGGCCAACCATGCACAGTCGACTGGATGGAAGACGGTCAAAGTCCTCTTCTGTCAGCCATTGGTCTGACTTCTGTGGGGTTGTATACTGGCAATCAGGTGTGTTATATTTGTATTCTGTTTTCTTTCGAAACTCATGTTCTTTGCAGCAATTGGTACAAGCTATTACACCAGTTGATGTCTCGCGTGTCCATTCGCTCACTTTTACGGTATGACTTTATTTCATTCTTTATTCGCACTTGCTCACCTTTCCCTAGCCTATCCGAGAAGCTGGTCCTAATTCGGGTACCTAGTATGTTGTCTTCATCTCCTTTTGTCTATTTCACAATTAATTGTTGAACAGTTATGTGTCCTTTGTCGCTGTGAACTTATTGCGAAATAATTCTCTCCCATATTCTGCCTTTTCTCCCTTCTTCCGGTACGACTCGTGTTAGCCTCACTTTTTTACTTTCTGAACTGACGTCATAATCGCAGTCTGGACGGCATGACGGGTTCCTTTTCAAACCCTCTCTCCTCCACAATCTCTTCCATATCTGTTTCCACCACGGCTACTTTACCCCCGATCACCGGTGATCCATTGACGACTATTACAGTTGGTACTTTATCAACGACTTCGAGATCAACATCATCTTCCGTTTCGTCCGCATCAGTCACATCAAGTACACCCACCGTAGTATCAACAACATTAACAACGACAGTCTCGTCACAGAGTAGCCTTACTTCCACTCCTACCACTCCTACTCCTACTTCCACGTCCACTCTGATCTCCGTCACCAGCCTTGTCATAGCTTCAGCAAATGCGATACCATCGGGATTTACTACTTCCGTTGTTTCAAACACGGATTTATTACCGTCAACAACGTTAACTCTTCCCAACAGCGCTGTGCTATCCCCTTCCGTTACATCGAGTACTGCTTCAACTACAAGTGCCGATCCTCAAGCGAACACTAACGATGCAGTGTCTACCGTGATGGGTTTGAATTCAAGAAGTGTGAATATGATGGGACTTTCTTTTATTGTGATGTTGTTGGTTTTGTGATTTCTTTTGCCCTGGTTTTGTTTCCAATTCTCCATGTTCTTTTGACAATTGCTTTCTCGCACTTTGTTTTTTTCTTCTTTTCTCTCTTTCCTTTTCATCTGGTACCATCCTCGGAGTTTTTGTTTTGATTATCTTTATTGTGGATTTTTTCATCTGAGTTACCCCTTCTTTATTTATCGGTCTTTTTTGGTTGGACTCGTTACATCTCGCAGACTTTTGAACTAGAACCCCTTCCTCTCTTCATTGTATTTGCGCTACATCCCGGATATTCATACATGTATTTAAATAGTTTTCTTGCGATACCCTTCTAGTGGTAAGTCGGTTAGTAGTAGTAATTCGTAGTCGTAGTATTTACCAAAGTTGTAAATGCTGAGTTGGTTGGAGAGAGTTACTTTGCTTTGTGTTGAAGCGAACGTGATGTTAATTACTTTGGATTTCGACCCTTGAAATCCCTTTGAAAACAGCAAATTCTGAAAATCTACCTTTTGAAGTTTGAATTTGATTACCTAGCGGTAATGTCGGAACCAGATATGTAGTAGTACCTGCGTTTAAATGTGATGGATGTACTGTGTGTGCAAGGTTTTTCAGATGAATTTTTGGGACGTTGGCTCACCTTAATTATATTACATTAACTTTATTGTTTCTCCCCCCACTGAGTGTTTACATGAGCGATGGGACACGGTAAACTGTTTGTACACGTGAGTAGGTTCATTGAATATGCTGTGCTGGTTGTGAACGAAGAGACCTGGAATGAATTATAATTAAACCTCGACTCTTTCAGTACCGATTTTATTCTTGGACATTCTTTGTACCAATGCATTTCAGTCCTCTTTCACGTGTTCTGATTTAATATTATCTCTACTACTTAATTATATAACATCACTCAGACAAGAAATTTATTGTTTACCCGACGTTTCTATTCAAGTTTTCAGACTCCCCAAGAATCGAGACGAAAATGAAAATGAAAATGAAAATGGTCAAAGGGGATAAGGTTAGTAGCATTTGTATTTGGTCAGGGGGGATAGTGGCAGTACTACCAAAGGAAATCATCTCGCAATTGAACCAATTGCGAAAGATACTGATAAGTACACTTAGATTTTAACTTGTATGAAATCGGAAAATTTTCTCAGCCTTAGCTAGCACTCAGAGCAAATGGATACTCTGAATTTTTGAAAAAGAATTGTATTCTTGAGTCTTGACACATTCAAGCCTAATAATACCAACGAAAATATTCATTGCTTTGTTATCATTCCGAGGCAGTGTACTGTTTAAGGCTTACTGGCATACTGAGTATATCATGATGCACGGAGTATGAGTCATGTATATGCACTGATCATATAAGTTGACAGGCCGGACAGACCTGCTACCCGAGAAGAAGAAGAAGAAGAAGAAGAAGAAGAAAAAAAACAGATATTCGGAAGTCCGCTGTACTCGTAACTCAAAGGCTGTGAACGTAATTCAATTCGACACTCAGTACTCAAGGGCGCCCGCTATGACATATCTATCACATATACTCTTCTTAAATTAAATTTTAATAGTTCTCCATAGCTGTCCTTCGAGGTATAGCTGGGGCGCCCTGAAATTTGATATGTATCGATCCCAAAATAGTTACCAAGACGAACGCTCCTAAAATCTGTAAGTTGTCAGTGATACTTAGCTCCAAATTTTGGCGGCGGCGGCGGCGGTTAATGGTGGTAGTGGTGGTAGTGGTGGTAGTGGGGGGAAGTAGGTATCTATCTAATACTCTGTGACTCACTGGCATACAATTTCGGTGAAGAAAAGATATCCCCGAAAATCACAAATAAGGGGCGCTCATTATTTTCGACCGAAGAAGATACTAGTATTTGATTTTGATCTACCCATGCTCGCTGTCCCGGATGTCCAACTCTCGGAGATACTATATAATGCATTAGGTGGATTGGATTATTATTTTACATACAATGTTAGTTATACTAGGAGAAATCCTATGCATGGGATATGAAGTGTGTACGTGTATTCTTTCTTTCTTTTCCCCTTTTTCTTTTATAAAACCAGTCTTTTTTTTTGTAGGTACTTGAAATCATTATTATTACTATTTATATTTGAACGGGCTTAGAGCATATGTGACAACCTCCAATTTCTCATTCCATTATTAGACGCACAATGAGGAATAAGAATAGTATAAGCAACGTTTCACGGCAACACATGTCCTCCATTTTTCCGAAACAGAACTGGCCAATGACGTCCTACGAAGATACCTCCGAGTCTCCGGGAACCGTCAATGACCCCGACAACTTCTGTTCTTTGTTTTGCTCTGAGATCCAATTTGGATACTATGATATTGTACAGCGTCTTTGCCGCTGTTATAGTTATCTGGCTGGCTGAGGCTGTTTTGTGATTACATAGTTCTCAGTTACAATGCCACTGGGGAGCAGGTTCAGCATGATTACTAAGTACTAAGTACTGCAAGCGTGCTCTACCCATACGCCGGAAGTCGATCGTCCAAGTATATGCACAAAGGAAAGTCACTACGGATTAACAAACTTCAATAAAATGCCAAAACAAAACGGTAAGCAGTAAGTACTGACCTTGTGTGATTCAAAACTTCCAATACTCTCCCTAAGCAAATCTCCTACAGGATCCCTTCAATCATATTAAATCTACCAACTGCTCAGAGAGTTGCAAATCCATTTCGAAGATTGAGCCCAGCAAGCCGTGAGATTGCAGTACACGCATAGCACACTCATGATCATCCCTCAAGGCCTCATCGATGCTCTTGCTGCAAACATACTGTATCAACACATCAAAAGTTCATTGTACAAAACAAATGTACAAAAGACAAGTTACTAGTACTGCCCCATACCAATGACAAAACCTCTTTTTTACAGTAAGTTGAGGAAAGTAAACAACAAGTAACTCGTAATTGTCCGTATAATGGGTACAGGTTCATGGCACATGCCCACCAATACCCTGGGTAACTCTAGAGACTGGTAGTTTCGGAAGTACCAGCAGAAGTTGCAGTAGGAACTCCTCCACCAGAAGAACCTACAAGACTAGTAGGGGTAGGGACAGAGGAGTCGGAAAGGGTGGTAGCAGGGGTTTCTATCCCCGTCATAGTGTTCGGGGGAGGGGGTTTAGCAGAGGAAACTGGTGGGGTGGGGAATGACATGGTATTACTCATGGTGTCCGTAGGAACTGATCCTCCAGTACTAGACATTTCAGGAGGAATGAGAGTGGTAATGGTTGAAGTAACCACTGCACCATCTGGGTGAGATAAGCGTGGATAAATGAGGTATTTGGCATCGGAACCGAACCTGTTGGGCTTCCTGATTCGGGGATCGACATAGTACTAGTGGGAGGGACTTCTGTGAAAGAAGTTATGTCGCTGATTCCCGTGGCAGTGGGTACATTGCTGGACGCGCCTGTTTGACGTCTTTCGAGCTAAAGGTTACAAACTACTAAGCCAGGCTATATCAACTTTAAGCTAAATATTTAGCTTACATCTCTGGCAAGTGGCCCAGCAGCTACGAACGACGTCAAGGTAGACAACAGGAGAGAGGTAGCAACAAGAGTTTTGATAACAGTGTGCATAGTGAGCTTGAGCGAGTGAACAGAGGGAACTGGAGGATCGTATTCAACAGAGCTAGACAGTTTTATACCCCATGTACGAAGGCACTCTCCATTCTCTACAGGTATTCTAGCTGTACGACGCGCAGTTAACTTGAAGGTGGCCGTCCCAAATGCAATACTGTCTAACCTAACATAGGTCCCGAAACAGCGCAAGTTTCTTTGATTGGAGCTGGAGTATCATTTTACAGAGCGCTAGATGGTGGGATTTGGAGCACAGGAGAAACTAGTTCCAGAGTGTACTTACCTTATATTTTATTAGCCAGCACCAGTCAAGTATTTATTAATTACTATTCCGGGGATTCGTAAGTTCCTGCAACACAGGAAATATATTTAGTATCTCGCGAAAATCGAATCCCATTAAAAACCATTGGCATGTTAGTGCTAGCAAGATCCTTTCCCCCCGAAAGCTTCACGTCGCTAGAAGACCTACATAGGAGGCATGAGGTGGTCCGACAGTGCAAAATATCACTTCCACAACACCTCGCGTCTGACCTAAAGGAATTTTGTGAGATTTTTCTGATTTTCTGTAGAAGGAGTCAAAAGGGGATGTAGTTTCTTATTTTTCCCACGGTACTTGAAATTTCTCTTTTTTCTTTCTGGCTTCCATTTTCAAAAATCCGTCCGATAAACTGCTTTCAAACGCCTCTCCGAAATTATTTGGAGGAAGTAAATATCATATGTATGGTTTTTACAGTCTCTCATACATGAAAAGCTCTTTACATAACAAGTAGTCAATGGTATTGGGCAGTCAGTTGAACGTTGAATGCTATGCCAATCAAAGCAGTTCTCATCAATATATTGAAGCTATTTATTGTAAGTGCTGTAAAACGTGTTCTATCAACACACCAAAAGTTCATTGTCCAAGCAGGTGTACAAAAGAAAGTCATAACTATCAGGTTATACCTAACAAAGTTTCAAGGTATTTACAACAAAATGTCAAATAAAGTAAGCAGCGGTAGGCAACTCGTATCATCCTCTACGCCCACTATTAATACAACTTTAGAGACCGCTGGTCTCGGTGGCAGTGTCACTAGAAGTTGCGGTGGGGTCTGCTTCACCAGAAGCATCCACTGATGTAGAAACGGGTGTAGGCATCGAGACTGTCGGATCTACCCCACCAGAAGAATCCACAGCTGTAGAAGTCGGCAAAGAGTCAGAAGACGAAACCATAGTGGACTCTCCTCCTGATCCTGTCATAGTGTCTGTGAATGTAGGCTCGGCAGAAGAGGTGATATCTGTCATGGTGCTATTCCATGTTTCTGTAGGAACCGCTCCACTGCTCATAGACATCCACGTAGAACTAGCTTCACCACCGGTAGGATATGCTGATTCATCCCATACAGTACTGCTCACTCCACCGTGACCATGGCCATACCCGCCGGTATGAGTGGGAATGGGAATACGAGTAGTAATGGTCAAAGTGACCAAAGCACAATCTACAGTGTCGCAATCACAATCTTGTCCTTCTCCTGGGTAACCGGTAGGATGAGGGGGGCGAGCTGAATGAGGATGGGTAAAGGTACGTGTTTGATCCTCTGGGTTTTCAGATATGAAGGATCCAACTTCAGTTACGATTGGAGGAGCAGAGGCAAATGTTCCTGTGAAGGGGGTAAAGGAGGTATTTGGACCCGAGTCTGTTGGGATTGCGCTCGCTGATTCGGTGATTGAGATGATACCAGTGGCAGTAGAAGTTGCAGGTGCTCCCGAATCCGTTGAAGTGGGCTCACTGAAGGTGAAAGAGATATCGCTGAAGATTTCTGTAGCAGTTGCACTTGTTTGAACAGAATCAGAAGTGGGTACACCAACAGCGCTGAGGGTTCCCTCAGTAGATGAGATACTGATAGAAGTGTCTGCATCTTGACGCCTTTGGAACTAAGAGTTGCAAGATAGTAAGTTTCATTCAGGCCATATGGGATATAAGGGAAATATATCACTTACATCTGCAAGAGGTCCAGCAGCCGCGAACGACGTCAAGGTGGACAGCACGAGAGAAGCAGTAACGAGCGATTTGATAGTAGCGTGCATGGTGAATCTGAACAAGCTAGCTTAACAAAGGAGAAGGAACTGGATGGTGTATTCATACCCGCAGAGTGTTGGGCAATATATACTATGTACGAAGGTGATCCATTCTGTGGAGACGTCAACCTGTACAACGCAGTCAAGGCTACTCCATGATGTCTAACCTAGGTCCCGAAACTTCGACAATTGCTTTTATTGGAGCTAAAGATGGTGTATCATTACAGGATAGTGGAGCTTGAGGTACGTTAAAACCCTCGTTCCAGAGTAGTAGTATTCATTTTTGAACATTATGGGTATATCACTGCTTTAAATTAATATACGCCTTACTATTCGGGGGTCCGTTGCCTTGAACACAGGAAATATTTTAGTACTTGTTGTGACGGACATGTTGAGTCTCATTAAAAAGCATTGGCATGTCAGTAATATTCCCCGAAAGATTGGCGTCGTTAAAAGACCTTCGTGGGAGGCTTGAGATACTACCAAATGAATTGTAAATCAAGCACAGTATAAAAGTTCGTGCTGCGGACGAGTCTAAAAATAAATGATTTGTGACCAATGAATGAATATATATATCGGCGTAATGGCTGGATAATGCTGAGCGCAAGACCGATCATATTACCATGTACCGGCAGCATAATGTAGCATTTGATGGCGCTGATATTGGTGGTCCACAATCTCCAAGGTAGGATTGGCACTCGAATTAGTGTCTGTCCTAAGCTCGACCCATGTTCGACTTAATAGCATTGAGATCATCTTATTAGATGCACTACCATGTCAGTTGAGCTCGAGCGCCACAGGAACTCGGATGAGTAATGACCGATATAACTTTCGAAGATGTGTAAGATTATACATCTAGATTAGTATATTTGAAATCCCATGGAAGAACCTAGGGTACCCGTGTGTTAGAAGTCGCTCCGCATAGTGTTCTGTCGAAAGGGTTTCACCATCTCATGAAAGAACACGGCCATGATGCTGTTTTGAAAAAATGGACGGTCTGGGCCACTATGCCCGAAGCGCATATACTGCAATTATTGAATTATCGCGGGGCTAGAACCAATCAATACACCCGATTACAACAAAGTTGTTGTTAAGAGAAAGACTTACATACGAGTACCAAAGTACTACTACGGTAACCACATCTCCGACTGAACTTTAAGCGATATACAAGTCGAGCTGCCAGTTGGCTCAAAGACTCTACCATTCAGTAGTCTAAGAATAACCTCCACCTAAAATCTAAACCTCAAAGTAGGCTTGACCGCGAACCCATACTAGGTAGTAGAGAAGTCACAGTCTCGCATCTCCGTACTGCGCTGCGGCGACCAACCGCCACTCGAAAGCACACTTTGTCACACTCACATCGTTTCAAAAATGTCAAGTAGTGATGACATCAGAATTTACACCGATTTAGAATTTCGAAGTTCATCCCTTGAGTAGGAGTAGGCCCTAAACCAATCACCTACTTCCTTATTCCAGAGTATACCCCAAGAAATTCGGAGCTTTGATCGAGGATGGAGCAGTTGACAATGTCGAGCAATGTCGGAAACTGACCGAAAAGTCGCGAATTGACGGAATTGGCCGCAAATAATGTTCGTGTCACTACGCTTGGAGTTTGTTCCCTGAAGTATTTGAAATTGAAATGTGATTTTCTTGTATTTTCCCAGGACAATGACAATGACATACTCACATAGTACGGCAACTTATCGCCTCCTAGATTTCGTCATACGGCGTATTCTGGCCTACTCCTATGCAGGTCCTTTAAAAGACTGCCCAGACAATCTTTTCCTATCATTCCTCATTGACGATGTCAAAGTTCCTTGCTCTTCTTTCTTCTGTGTTACCACTCCTTTCCCTCATCGAAGGGGGAATTGCAGCAGGTATACCTGCTGTCCAAAATAGTACTAATACATACAATGTATTTATACAACATGTATGTATCATCATCTTTCTCTATCTCTCTGAATCATTGATATTGAGCTTTCCTATCGTATACAGATCGTTGGAAGTACATTTTTTTGTCTTTCTTTCGTTGAAGTTCCACAACACTAAGCACACTGTAAAAACTCTTTTCTGCTTACAGATACGTGCGTATACCTTCTTTCGATCATCTAAATCGATTGCTTACCAGAATAACTACAGAAACGCATACAAGAAACAAGACTGGAAAAATGATTTCAAACAAATTGCGGCTGGAGGCATGTAAGTGCTAACTTTTTCCAATAAATCCTTCCATTTCCATTTCTCTGACAATCAAATCTACAGCGATGCCGTTTCACTTACTCTAGGTTCAGACTCATGGCAAACCACTCAACTCAGTAACGCATATACAGCAGCCAGCGGAACCAATGTCAAACTCTTCCTCAAATTCGATTTCTCATCTTTCCCTTGTAATGCTAGTTCAGTTGCTAATGTCGTAAACCAATTTTCTGGCAATTCCAATCAATTCAAGATTGATGGAAAACCTCTCGTTTCATCTTATTTGGGACAATGTCTTGGAAATGATGGTTGGAAAGAGGTTAAGAATCTTACGGGTGGATATTTGATGCCTTATATTGAAGATATTGAAGGCGAAATCGCGAATTGGGACAGTTTGGATGCTTGGCAATGGTGGGAAATTTTGTATCTTAACACTTTAAGCTCGATGCTGATTACTTTCCCCAGTTATGAATGTGCATGGCCTGTAGGACCTCAGGATGAGCTTGTAAGTATATTTCTTCTTGTCTGCTCTTCCTTATTTCTTAATACTCTCTTCTTTGTTTAGACTGATGATGCTGAGGGCTGTGAGTTATACCTGTCGTACAACGGAAAATGAAAGTTAAATCTCCTTAGACTTTGACCAACTCAATCTTGGATCGGCTGCGTATGCTACCACCGTTAGTCCTTGGAAATTGTACGTATTTGAATCCCGGCTATCGTATTTATATTAAACATTTCTTATTACAACTAGCTCCCACTATCCCGATAACAATTACTACCGACGTGGTGATGCCGATCTCTTTGCGAGCCGATGGCAACAACTTGTCAGAATTAGAGATCAAACCAAGCTTGTTGAGCTTGTCTCTTGGTAAGTTGCCAAATACCAAAATTTCAACCTTAATATTACAAGTTGCTGATATTACGTTTTAAGGAACGACTTTTCGACATCCACTTAGTACGTTATTCTGGCTTATTTACCTAATGACCACGATTTCTCAAACGGTGTATTCATTTATAGTATCGGTCCTATCAAAACTCCTCTGCCTGAGGGAACAACCTGGGTTGAAGGATTCCCACACACTGCGTTCTTCGAGATGACCAAATACTACATCCAAGCTTATAAAACTGGTTCTTACCCTGTTATAACCGTACGTGATCCCCTTTCATTTCTCATAATTAATGATCGTGATTTTGTCGATGATTTAATTTATATTATACAGGAGGATGTCATTTATTACTACGCACGCCCACATCCTGCACTAGCCGTTGCTTCTTTAGATCCTCTTCCTAGACCTGAAGTTGGTGAAAGTGCCGCTGTGAGTATATATATTTTTTCTTTTCTTTTTGGAGATGTTGATATTAATTTCCGTTACCACTTTTTTTTCTTTTTCTGAAAGGATTACCTCTTCACTGACATCTACGCCACCGAACCATCACAATTAACAATCACAGCTGGAAATATTACTAATTCGTTCGATATTTGGGGACCTGGGAAAACTGCTATTGCTACAGGAATTGCACCTGGTGAAATCAAGATTTTTATGAGGAGAAATGGACAGAATGGAACAACTGTTATTGATCATACTGATTCAGCTCTTCCTTATTCTGATACTCCCAAACTATGTGAGTCTTAAAATAAAGTTATTCCCGTCTTGATTCTATGGGGTGACTGATATGTTTATGTTTAGATAACTATAATGTGTATGCTGGTATTGCAAAGGCAGGAAATTGAAAAAGAAAGGATTAATTATTTTTCTTTCTACCACAAAGTGCCTGTTAATATGTTTATTTATAAATCATGGACATTCGTTTCGTTGACCTGCTAAATAACATTGTTTCGTATTAGTCGTATAAACTGCTTTTAACATCACGCGCATGTAGAAAAAAAAGGTCAAGATAAAAGATAATGAATTATTTCCTCAAAACTTTCAGTAACGCATTGATTCCATCCAGTCCAAAACCATCAGGCGGGTAAGCCACAAACATCGGCTCATGACCGGAATCAAACTTGCTCTATAATTACAATAATGATGTCAGAACAATATAACTACCAAGAAACAATAAAATAAAAAGTCAAAACATACCCTAAATTCACCTCTTCTTAACAATCCAGCGGTATTCGCCACTCTACCATAAGTTTTACTCAACGCTTTAACCTTCCAACCTCCCAGATTATGAATAGGTTTTAATTTGTTCGCAGCGCTGATGCCGAAAGTGACTGTAATGCGATTATGAGCCCTTTGATGATCTTCAATAGCATTCGAAGATTTCGTGGACGATTCAGAATCGGGAACAACCCCGCTTGTAGTCCGTTCTTCATAGAGATCCTTGATTGCGTAGTAAATCAATGCTTCTGATGTACCTTTCGGTGCGTCAGGGAACGAAACAGCATTCTTGATTTGCCATGAATGTCCTCCATAGATAGGAGTTAGGATTAGGATTCCAATGGGTTTGTCATTTTTTCTCGCAAGCCAGTATCTTCTGTGTTCCGAGTCAAGCCACGGTTGCAATGTTGTCTTAATTTACGGTTAGTATATTGATGTGTATATGTATGTGGATAAATGTCGAAATACTCACCGAAGCGATTTGTAAACCACTCTTATGAGCCTTCCATTCCCTAATACCATCTTCTATAGCTTTCTTATCAAATTCCGACCACTCTCCAACCCTAGTTTCCGATACATGAACATCATACTTGTCCGCCCTATTCAGATTCTTCTTCAAATCTTTAACAACATGATTACCTTCCTTCCCTTTCGCATTCGGATTTGTCAGATCCAATAAATGTTCAGGATCAATAACGTCTTCATAAATACAAGAAACAACACTCCATCTAAATTCTTCTCCTGCTAAAACTTCTTCTAGGTCTTCATCTATACATGTCCATACTAGTCGTAGATTCATAGATTCGACGTATTGGATGAACGCACGAGCGGTTGAAATGAGAGCTTTGGGTGATGAAACGAGTGGATTTCCCCATGCAAAAACCCATGGATCTGAAATGTCAATGTCAATAATGTTTATTCGATTCAAAGTGGTATATATAGGAGTAATATTATTGTATTACATTACACACCTTTCTGCATATAACCTTGCACAGGTTTGAATTCCGATTCTGGAATGTCCTGGGTGGGTTTCCAAATCTTATATCGTTCAAATTCCAACCAAGCTGTAGCACTCGATGAACCATACTTTGCTATCAAGTCAGCGATGGTGGATTTATCAAAGGTATCAGGGTTAACGTTGTTAGACATTTGTTCTTGTGTTTGTGAGTTAGTGGGGTATACTATGGTGATGATTTAAATGAGTCTTTTTGTTCTTTCCTTTTGCTGGAGTATTATGGTGGAAGAGTGACGTCGATAGTGTTGGTTTCTGAATAAACTTGGGTAGACTTTGGGGAGTGCTTGAAAGTTGTTGAGAATGCACGTGTTGAATCCGAGGTACGTCAGTACTTCAGTAATGACAGTGTAGGTGCAATGACATCATTGGCGTTGGTCAGTCAAAATTGAAAGTAACAGGCTACTCACTTTATCACGGTTGTCTAGAGGAAATTGTAATTATTCCACTACATCTTCATGTCCAGAAAAAAACGCCCACATTCATCCACAAACCATAATCCAGGGTATATCCTCCCGTTTAACCTGTAACTGTGTTCCCAGTACTCCGAACCACCCCGAAATGTTTCCATTCTACACTTTTGACGAAGGATTGGTTTAGCCTGTGCCTTTATTTGATGAGATACATTTCTATTTCTGATCAGGAACCGATCATGATCATAACATTGCGTCCGATAGCCTTGTCGTGTGTCATCACCAAACGAGAAACGCGTGTTGGGATCGAATTGTAATGTGTATTTAAAGGTATAAGGACCAGATGGTAGTTTCCATACGTTGCGTTCGGACTTGTCAATGTCGAGAAAGGAAGCACCACAAGCGGAAAATAGTAAAGAACTAAGACCAATGTCGCTGGCTTCCGTCAGTGTTCAGAAAACTTGGGGGTTTCTTTTAAAGAGTTAGTGGTATACCTGAAAGAAGAATAAAGTCGTCGCACTTCCAATGCTGTTTTATAGTTCAGTAAAACGATATCGAACGTTAAGATCACATTATAATATACAATAAACCCACAACGCAAAACAAAGTGCGTAAATCTAAAGGGCAGTTCCTCTCTCGAAACTGGCGCGAATCTCGGCTGTATATTTGTCGTAGTAACGGGAGATCTGAATGAAGTAAGTAAAAGAGTCGGATGAGATGGTATATCATGTACAATACCTTCTTGTTGAACACACGATTGGCTTCGTTGATGTATGTAATATCGCCTTCGGGTTCGTTGATGCGTTTCCGCGAGAATTTCCCCCTTTTGTCGATACTAGAGGATATATAGTTAGTATGAATCAAGGAGAAATTTGAAAGAAAGACATACTCTTTGTTGATTTTGCCAATCACGCGGTCAATCGCATCCTCAGTGGGGTTGTCGTCTCCATAGATAAGTGTGGATGCATCACGGTAGAGGTTCTCATGAGCAAGTCGTTGTTCCACCGAGCCCATTGCCTATTGGAGAGTTTAGGGACGTTTGTCTAGGACACACCAAGATGTACTTACCTGGACTGCTGATGAACCACTTGCATCAAAGTTTGTCAAAGCGTTTCCACCACCAATAGCCAATGCTTTCTGCTTGTTGTATGCCTCGAGGTTAGGCTTTAGAAGGTCCAAATCTTTCTTGTACTTCCGGCGAGCAGCATGCGCATCGTCTACGGGTGGGTCATCATGAGTTGAGATGAAAGTAGGAAAGTTTGCGCATATACTCACCATGGAATTCAAAGTCTGCGCGTCTCTTCTTCTTTGTCAGCTTCTTTTCCCAGTTATCGTTGTCCTCGATCGTCCACTCCCAGTTTTTCTGCCTCTCAACATCCTCTCCTCGCTCTTCAGCATCGGCCTTGGTTCGTAACGTTTCAGCGAGTTTTCGATGTCGTTCTAGTCTCGCAAGTTCTCGTGCATTTAGTTTTGCCCTTGCACTTTCCTCAACCAATGATTGTTGATTTGCTTTACTCGAAGCAGCCTGAAAAAAAAAACATCACTTCGAATGAGCAGGGTTTGTCTGGTTTTGCTTCACGCAACACAAGTAAGCTGAGAACTCATACAAATTTCTTGCGTAGCTGAGCTAGCTTTGCCTCTCTTTCATTCAAAGTCATCTTCTGTCCCTCCTTCGTTTCAGTTTCAGTTTCAGCTTTGCTTCCGGATCCCTCAGCCTCTTCAATTCCAGTCATGTTGTCAACGGAGTCTCCTGCTGCATGTGCAACATCTTTAGCCACTTTTTCTGCTTCTTCTACAGCATGTTCTACAGCATGAACTATCTTTTCCGGTGTTGTCTCTGAACCTGAGGACATAATGGTGGAGGAGTCAGGAGTTGGGGTGGTTGGTGTATGGAGGTGTGCTCTCAAGTGTCAGGAATTGGTTGGCTCTGATGGCTGTGATAAAATTCCCACGCTCCACTAATCTCTCGAAAAAAATGTAAAATTTCTGAAAATTTGATTTTTCATTGATTCAATATTCTTTACACTACAATACAATAAAGAGAGAAGAGTTCGTTATTTCTTGCAGAGCCTAAGAATGTTGTATGAGCGTTAGAATCCAAAAAGAAATCAATTATGAAAAAGATTTGGGAAAAAAAAGGTTTCAGAATTGCAGAAGTAAATTCAGCATTCGGGGTATCTCTCCCCTTATGACTGTTGAGCTTGATATGTGATTCTTATTCATCATAAACAGAAGGAATAACAGAGAGAGAGAAAAAAGTGATCAAGAACGAAAATACTCACAATGAAAAACAACCAACGGCATATTGAGAAGACGAACAAGAACTAAAAATTGTATCATTCAGAAGATTTCACTTATAAACACCTAATTGATCTCCGCTTTAATTTATTGTTCCGTTACGGCTATCTCCAGAACCACTGATGGCATCAACAACTGCGCCAATAAGTATGAACAATTGGGTAACTCGACTCAACACCACCTACGCAGGCAGTGATAATACCCATATATCACATTGCCATGTCTACACCAGCAAGTTTTGCACCTATATCAAAGAAGAAGAAAGCTAAAGAAAAGGAGAGGGAAAGAGAAAGAGAGAAACCTCAGCTACCAAGTGAACGTCTCAAGATTGTTGTTCGTAGATTGCCGCCCAATTTGCCTGAAGATATCTTTTGGCAGAGTGTTTCTACTTGGGTATCGGATGATACGGTTACTTGGAAGGCGTATTACCCTGGAAAAGCTCGCAAACGGTATGAATCACTATCACTTTGATTGTTTAGTGTAACTGACGTTATGTTCAGCGTCAATAAAGAGAACATTCCATCTCGCGCGTATATTGCATTCAAAGATGTAGAATTGTTGACTGTGTTTGGTATCAGTATGATGGCCATAAATTCGTGGATAAAGCTGGTATGTGAAGATGCGGGTTATATGCGCATATGGTCTGATGTTTCGTTCAGGAAATGAATCGTATGCGATTGTGGAGTTTGCCCCGTTCCAGAAGATCCCTACGAGAAGAAGAAACCCGATTCTCGCAATGCAACCATCGAGAAAGGTGAGTAGTGCAGCATGTACCTTGTACATCCCTGACCTTTTCCCAGATGAGGATTACATATCATTCATCGAATCATTACAAGCCTCTGCAAATGCGGAACCAGTATCACTCGATACTTTAAGTATGTTATCTTGGCTCTTCACCCATCACTTGTCATTCATGGCGCTACAGTTGCTGCTACGCGCCCACCTTCTCCGCCAAAGACGACACCACTTCTGGAGGCTCTGAAAGCTCAGAAAGAGAAGGAATCAATCATTCGCAATCACTTCCACTACAAAGATGCTTCGACCATGAATTCCGCGCCATTTTCTGTCCATAAGAAAGAAGAGAAGAGAAGAAATGGCCCTAAGGGAGATCGAGATCTTCCTGGTCCTTCGTCGAACAAGAAAGGCAAGAAAGGCAATCCCACCTCCTGTCAAACAGATCCAGATTCAAGCCAAACCTCCTGCACCGGTACCCAACAACAATAATACCACCATTCCTGCACCTCCCCGTCCTCAACCTGCAGCTCGAGCTAGTCGCAATTCAAAAAATCAAGCGAAGGCTGCAGCCACCTCTCCTCCCGCACCGAAGAGTCCAGTTCAGGGACCTGCACGCACTAATGGTGCTGTCAGCCCTTCTCCTGCTCCTGCCACACAAGCTACTGCTCCACCTGCAAGGCGGATACGACCCATCTTAGGTTTGGGTTCAAGGCAATTCGAGGCTGCTCTCAGTGGTGTAGGTGCATCCAAGAAAAAAGAAAAAGCGAACCCACCTACTCCTTCCGTTCCTGCTGGTCTTAATGCAGCTCCGGAAGCTCCAGCTAAACCCACTCCTCCTGTTTCTCCTAAACGAACCCGTCACAAGAAGGAGACGTCGAATGCGAATGCCAATGTTCCGAATGGTGCTGGTAATGCTATCACCTCTTCTGGAAGTGTTCTGGTCGTTGATACTGGTGCTGGAGTTGATGTACCTTCACCTGCTGGACGTGGTGGATTCAAACGGGGACGTGGTGGTAGAGGTAGAGGAGGACCTCCACGTGGAGGATAACTCTTTTACTCTTTCGTGAGACGATCTTAGTGAGTGTTTCTGAATGTGTGGAAGTTTCTTTTCTGATAGATTTGTAGGTACAAACAACCTATCTGAAATCAACTTCACCTAATGGTGAATCTGCCTGTTTTCGCTGAAATGGAGCATTGCAGTTCAAACGGTTCAACGTTGGCTCCATCTGCAATAGGGGCGACACCATCCTTCTGACGCTTTTGCGGATGAATCTTGGCCATGACCTTTTGGCTGGATGGTCTCTGCACCCCCCTTTTTCCTTTGCGTTATTGTTTTGTCAAGGATTTTTAGGACCTCTTGTCGATTGAAAACAAAAATCGGGTTCTTTTTTTTTATATATGATCGTGCTGTTTTATATCTTGTCATGCTGATGCTAGTATGATGTTTTGTGACAATGAAATGCGTTTTGAATTCTCTAAAACAAACAGTATAAACTGGTAACAACAAAAAAAGTGTTGTCCACTACTCTTCTCCGACCTCATTTTCAGCATCATCTTCACCATCGTGGTCGGAGTCGGAGTCGGAATCATCTCGAATATCGAAGACGGTTTTAATGACGTGTTCAATTTTTCTTCCTGTATGTTTTATGAAACCTAAATGATCGAGTTCGTGTAATGAACGTAAGAAACGGGATTGGAGTTCCAAGTTCCATGTTTCTTCGTTTTGTTCTATTGGTTCTTGTTCTTGTTCTTGTTCTTGTTCTTGTTCTTGGTTTGGTCTTGGTGTTCTAATTCTAATTCTTTTTGTTTTCCTTTTCCTTTCGCGTTGGATCTAATTGATGATTTTCCTTCATTGTTTCCTTTCCCATTCCCACTCCCACTCCCATTCCCCTTTTCCTTTCCTTTCCTTTTCCCTTTCCCTTCCCAGTTATTTTCGATTTGATTTTCGTAGCTCCTTTTTTTTTCTTGTTGTTGTTGTTGGAGGTGAAGAGAAATCAAATAATCCCGTTTAAATTCCAATACTCCACGAAAAGCTTCATACCAATCATGAATATTAATGTTTCTTCCACTATCTTGGTATAATCTATAAAGGATTGTGGTATCTGGATTGTTCCATAAGGAATTTGAATTTGAATTTGAATTTTGGTTTTGGTTTGAGTTTTGAATAGAATTAGGTAAGGGAGAAGGAAGAGGAAGTGGTTGAATAAAGTTGATTGGATTTGAAAGACCTGATAAGATTGTTGATTTGATATTTGGATTTATCATCTTTTTTTTTTTTTTTTTTTTTTGTTATTACATATATTAGCGAAAGTCGAAAGTAAAAACGTCAAAAATAAAATAAAATCAAAGACGAAAAAATGAAGGATGAAAAAAAAAAAAAACGTACTTCGATTGGAAATGTCATCATTCCTGTGTACCAAATATCCCAAAGTGGTGAAGATTCGAGAGGTTTGAGAAGTTGACTGTATATATATGTGTGTGTAGGTGTGGGTGGGGGGATTTTTAGTATTGTTTGAAAAAAATAATAATAAAGAGGAGACGTACGTTAAATAATCACATAACAAATCAGCTAATTCTTTTCCTTCTTTATTCACTTCATCATTCACACCACCACCACCACCACCACCACCACCACCATGATGATGACGACTAAGTAACAAAACAAGTTCAATCCGAATTTGTTCTTCTAATTCTTGTTTACGTAGTTTGGAAGGTAATGATGTAGACAAGAATGTTGTTATGGTTGTTATTAAAGAATGAAGGAGTTGTGGTCTTAATTTTCTGTTTTCGTATTTTTTATTTTTATTTTTATTTGGATTTGATTAATTTATTTTTTTATGAATAAGAAAGGATAGAATAAGGACGTACCGAATTAAAAGATTAAGAGATTGAATATCACGATTCATACGTCTTCCTTTTAATATATTTATAATTGCATTCATTAATCCATTCCTTCCTTGACCTTGACCTAATCCTTGACCTTGACCTTGACCTTGACCTTGAGAATATTATAATCACCAACATTCCAACCTAACCCTTTATATCCATTTGATTCAAAAAAAATTTGGATAAGATGTAATAAGTGGAATGAAATTCGAATGTGACGGAGGTGGAGTTGGAATTGAGTTTGGAAGGTTTGGAAGTGTGTTTTTAAGTTGTTCTTTCGTTGGTGTTGGTGTTGGTGTATTGGGTGAAGAAAGAGAAAGAGAAAGGGAAAGTCGTGCGGATAAGAGATTCAAAATTGTTGGATCTATATTGTTAAAATCGGAATTGAAGAAGAAGAAGAAGTGAATATGGATAATGGTTCGATTAAGAAATGTTTCAAGTGGGCCAACTTGAAAAAACAATATATAAGAGTTAGGTTTTCGACAAAGGGGAGAGAGAGAAAACGTACTTGAAGCATAGTTATTAAGGTATCAACTGATGAATTGTATCTTGTAACATAATTGAGTATGGTTGAAAGAATGGTAGGACCTAACATTAAATCAGGTTCGAAATCCAAATTGAAAAAGGTTTCAAGGATGATTTGATCTATAACTTGAGGACCTGAAGGAATTGAATAAGAATCAATACAAATTTTGGTTAATGTTGTCCTTGAATAAACGGTATGAATGTAAGAAGGTGAAGGAGGTGATGATAATAGGGTGACGAATAATAATGGTAAGGGTGATTGTTGAATTGGAGTAGAACAGATTGCGAATAGTTCTTGCATGACTGTAACATCGAATTGTTCAAAGTCGTGTAATACGACTATGAGTTTGATGTTGTTTCCGTATTCTTGTTTGAGAGTTGTATACCAGGCATATAAGATTCTGATATCGTAAGGTGCTGCTGAACGTGTTGATTTGGGATTGAATCTGATGAGAGGTCTATGGAGTTTATGAATGCAGAGATGAGGTTTTTCATTGCAGTTGGAAGGTTTGGAGTGTCAGAGTGGTAGAGGTGGATTGCAATTGAACCGTCGTTTGTGAGTGAGGAGAGAACTCCTGAGATGAAGAGAGAACTGGATGTTGCATCTGGAGAGAGTTAGAGAAAGACTTTGGTAAGAAGTGTTGAGATGTACTGTTAATTGCGATGAGGGGTAGTTCTGGATATGGCAGACCGAGGAGGGGGTTGTTTGAGGCAGAGATTGCAGCTATTGAAGGAGCATAGATGTTCTGTACAATGTTCTACTTGACTGAGTAGATTGTTACAGTCAAATAGAGATGATTTACCTTGACCTGTGCCAGACACTTGTCCCAAGCAGCCCTGTAAGGAGAGAGATCTGGGAAATGATTATTTAAATGTGGATTATGACGAATAAAACGCATGAGAGAGAGATTTCGGCAACTTCCGAGATGAGCGCGACGCGACGCGCCCAGTGAATCTGGCAGTGAACACCAATGTCATCTCCTCCGCCAATCGACTTTCCCACCTCAGATCTCGACGATGTTCAGATGCAAGACGACCACTCTTCCCCGCTCTTCCTGGCTGCCACTCCCTCTGCTGCTGGCACTCCAACACAATACGAAACACCTGTGCGTGGAATAGCTGCACGCAGAGCTCTGGGATTGTCGACGCCTCTCTTTGCCCGTAAGTATTATCATTTATTGTTCATATTTATCTCATTTGTTATCGTAGCCGGCAGTTCTTCTCCCTTGGCTTATCCTTCCTCGTCTCCTGCAAAGACTCCTCGTGGCAGAGCCCTTCAGTTCCCTGACTCTGATCCTCTCGACTTTCCTTCCAGCCCAGTCAAACTCGTCACTCCAAAGAACAGACGTGGCGATATCCATTCTTCCTTGTCTCTCGCTCCACAACCACAAAGACGCGTTCATCCTCGTCCCAACAATAACAACAACGACCTCAGTTCAGATGCAAATCTCGATATCCCTTTATCTTCCGCTCCAAACCTATCAGCTGCTCCATTACCTTCAGATGAACCAGATGAAATACGTGCCATCTGGGGAACCACCGTCAATCTTGGAGATACAATGAAATCATTCCGTGATTTCTTAAAGGGTTTTAAACCTAAATACAGAGCTGCCTATGATCGTGAACATGGTCATCGTTCACGCGTATTCAATTCTCCAGAAGATGCTGATATCCTCTTGTATGAATCTTACCTTCGTCGAATGCGTCAAACTGGAGAAACAAATTTGAATTTGGATGTTGTTAATTTATTGGCTTATCCACCTTCAAAGAAACTTTATACTCAACTTGTAAAGTATCCTCAAGAAGTCATTCCGGCTATGGATCAGATTTTGAAAGATTTGATGTTGGAGGTGGCTGATTTGGATCAACAAGCTGATGTTGATGGAATGCAAGGAGATGAAGGTGACGCTGAAATTGCTGAATTGATGAAGAGGGTGTATAAAGTTAGACCTTTTGGTTTACCTTCTGTTAATATGCGTGATCTTAATCCAACCGGTAAAGTCTCCTACCTCCCCTCAGGAATTGATAACTAAAAAAAATGTTATACAGATACCGATAAACTTGTATGCATCAAAGGACTCGTCATCAGAGCAACACCAGTAATTCCAGATATGAAAGTCGCATTCTTCCGTTGTTTGACATGTTCACATACAACTCAAGTCGATATCGAACGTGGTAAAATTCAAGAACCATCACGTTGTCCTAGAGATGTTTGTAACACTATTGGATCAATGTCATTAATTCACAATCGATGTGAATTCGCAGATCGTCAAGTTATAAGATTACAAGAAACTCCGGATAGTGTACCAGATGGTCAAACTCCACATACCGTTTCGTTGAGTGTTTATGATGAATTGGTTGATGTTTGTAAACCTGGTGATAGAGTTGTGGTTACTGGAATTTTTAGAAGTGTTCCGGTTAGAGTTAATCCGAGACAAAGGAGTATTAGGAGTTTGTTTAAAACTTATGTGGATGTGGTTCATTTGAGAATTGGGATGGGTAATGGGTTTTTAGGGTTGGATAGAAGTACTAGAGAAGCTGGTGGTGGTGATGTTAGAGTTCCTGGTGTTGGTTCATTAGGTGGTGTTGGTGATGGTATGGAAGATGATGAAGATGATAATTCGTATTCAAATGGGATGAAGAAGAAAACGAGTAAAGCAGAAATGGAAGAAAAGTTGAAAGAGTTGAGTAAGAGATCGGATCTTTATGAATTGTTGGCGAAATCGTTGGCTCCTTCGATTTGGGAAATGGAAGATGTGAAAAAGGGGATACTTTTACAATTGTTTGGAGGTACTAATAAAAGTGTGGCGAGAGGTGGTGGTGGTGGTGGTCCTAGGTATAGAGGTGATATTAATGTTTTGTTGGTTGGTGATCCTGGTGTTAGTAAATCCAGATTCTTCAGGTAAGTTGGTTCCCTTGGAGAGCACCCAATGGAAGCTGACTTTTTTTTTTCTTTTTGTAATAGTATGTTCATAAAATCGCACCGAGAGGAGTTTATACATCTGGTAAAGGAAGCTCAGCAGTAGGTTTAACAGCCTACGTTACACGCGATCCAGATTCCAAACAACTAGTTCTCGAAAGGTAATTACTTCTCCTTTTTTTTTAACAATAAAAAACTAAAAGACCTTATTAGTGGTGCCCTAGTACTAAGTGATGGAGGAATATGTTGCATAGACGAATTCGACAAAATGTCAGACTCAACTCGATCAGTTCTTCATGAAGTAATGGAACAACAAACAGTTTCAATAGCAAAAGCTGGAATTATAACTACGTTGAATGCACGTACATCAATTTTAGCAGCTGCAAATCCGGTAGGAAGTAAATATGATGTGAATTTACCTGTTACTAGGAATATTGATTTACCACCTACGTTGATTTCGAGATTTGATTTGATTTATTTGGTACTTGATAGAGTTGATGAAGGGGATGATAGGAGGTTGGCTAAGTTTTTGGTTGGTTTGTATTTGGAGGATAGACCGGAGAGTTTGAGGGCTGATGCTTTGGTATGTTTTTTTTTTTTTTGGTTTCTTTATGTTCCTATAACGTTTTACCTATTTTTTTTTTTTGTAGCCTCAACAAGAATTGGCAGCATATATCACATACGCAAAATCAAATATCAATCCTATCATTTCAGAAGAAGCAGGAACAGAATTGGTTTCATCATACGTCGAAATGCGAAACTTGGGTTCTTCAGATTCCTCTTCTTCCTCCCAATCTCAATCCCATCCTCATCCTCTGCAAATTCGGAAAAAAGAATAACAGCAACTACGAGACAATTAGAATCTATGATTAGATTATCAGAAGCTCATGCTAGAATGAGGTTTTCGATGTTTGTTGAAAAGGAAGATGTGAAGGAAGCTTATAGGTTAATGAGGGATGCTATTAAAACTAGTGCTATGGATCCAAGAACTGGAAAAATCGATATGTCTTTACTTACCACCGGTACCTCCAACTCCAACTCCAACTCCATTTCATCATCATCAGCATCAGCGACATTATCAGCAAGAGTAAAAGAAGATATGAAAAAGGCGATTATTGAATTATTAGATTCGAATGAAATTGGTAATGGTAGTATTGGAATTAAAGCTAGGAGTGGTAGAGGAGTTAAATGGAATGAGTTTGTTAAGGTTTTTAAAGAAGGAAGTACGGTTGGAAGTGTTGATGATATGGTTTTGAAAGAGGTTGTTGAAGAGTTGGAGGATGATGGGTTGGTTAGAGTTGGTGGTGAGAGAGAGAGGAAGGTTATTAAGAGAGTTTGAAGGATTGAAGGTTTGAGGTTTGAGGTTTGAGGAATTTTTTTTTTTTTTTGGTGTGGATGTTTTTGAGTGATTATGTGATTTGGAATGTGGATGGGTTGGGATGGATGGGATGGGGTTTTTTTTTGGTTGTTATCTGAATGATATGATTGTTTTTTTTGGGGTGTGTAAGTAGGATTGTTATGTATGCAGGATTTTTTTTTGTTGATGCTTTTCTTACCGTTTTGTGAAAATGCGACTTTATATATATATATGTATTTTATCCACCCGTTTTTGATGTTGAGAAGTGTGGATATCTGTATTTATTCTTTTCAACTTTTGACTGCTTTGAGCTTTGAGGTATTCCGCGTATAGAGTTGAGCAGGAAATGGGGAGCAACTCGGAGTACAATAGAACGGAATCTATTCACGAGGTTGATAGTAGTAGTTAGTAGACCCACTGGCTTACTGCGTTCGAACTTGTTACTATTAGTTTACGCAGTGCTGCGGTATATAAAAATGTTGTGGCATCACCGACGTCCGAAACCTGGCTTATCCTGATTTTTTTTTTTTTACCAAGTTACTTATTCGCTGATAAATTAGGAGTAGCATACAACCGAGTACTAATTACTGAACCACATATTTAGATTACCATTCCACTAGATCTCTATTCCGAGCTTTGAAAAATAATCCTGGGGATAGTATGAAGTTGCAGGACGACTCCAACACCATTGAAGTAGATCTAGATAACCCAGTTTATATTTTCGATAATCTCCAATCATATATCTTGCACAAAAAAAACCATAATTTCGGAGGTTCTTCGATCTTCCTCCTCTTGACCATTTCTGCATACTCGAACAAAGAGGATATGCACCAGCATGACCAACCATCCAAACCTTTCCTTTACTGTCGACGATGAAGTGAGACATGTCAAGTTTCATATGGCAAAGTACCAATGGATTCCGACATATATCGAATTTCGGGTAATGTTCAGGCCATACAAAAACCACAGATGGAATGGATAAAGGCCAACATTTGAAAACGTCTATTATCAAACCAATTGGCCAGTTCAAGATATGAATGGAAAGGCCCGGCACCATCCTCAGTCAAATAGTGTGAACGACATAGATGCGTTTGGCCAGAGTTATCAAATGGTCCGGGAATATCATTGCTGGGTATTGGAACTTTGTGCAATTGTTTGATGTAACCACGAATTGTCCACATGTCGCAATTAAACTTCTTCCGAAAGACACAGATGCTCTTAAGATATATGAATTCCTCCTTAACCAAGATGTGGATACCCTGAGAGAGAACTGTGTTCTACCTATTCTTGAAGTTTTACTAACGAAAACGCATTACTTCATTGTTATGCCGAGGTACTAGTCGAACCCTCGGAATTCCGACTGCCTTGGCAATATTCCTGTGAAGATCACATTTTATGCCGGATACTGAATTGGGGGAATTAGATTATAATCCTTTTGCCTATGATGTTGCGATACTAGGAGATGTCATATACGTTGCATATCAGGTGAGTTTATTTCTATGGAGAGAATATATTTTACGTGTTTACTCATGGTATGATATTAGCAAATATGTGTCAACCTCCCATTTCTCATTCCATTATTTAGTGCAATGAGGACTAGGGATATTGAGAAACGTTTCACGGCAGACCAAGCACTCCACTTTTTCGAAATAGAGCTGGCAAAGATCCCCCCTGGCCAACTTGCCTTACCATTTATTCCGTGCTGCACCCTATATCGCATGTCTCTTGTTAGGGACTATCATTGGCGTCATTTACCAGCAGAATTTGCCCATATATGGTCCCAGTACAGGGAACCACCAGTGACCCTGGCCACGTCTCTCTTTCGTTTGTTTTGCCGGAGGTTCCCATTTGGTTATAATATTGTTCATCAAGTTCGCCGTTTTTACCGTAATTTAGCTGAAGTATTCCATTCTATCATATAGTTACTTAATGTTTATAGTGGATCAAATTCATCCAGAATTCATGTTTTATAACTGACTACCTTGTGGACAAACCAAGCACAGCTACAAGTCTCCAGGCGCAGCCGCTCGTGGACCTCGACCCAACTTATCTCTCATCATTTCGACAATTTTCTGGCAATTAAAGTTATGCACTACCAGTACTACAACCGCCAACAACTATGAACGTTGTCACTATCAACCTGTTACCTAGAGATCAGCTTTCAAAAGTTTTTTCCTCCGTTGTTTCGCTTTTCACAGCCACCGGTAATGGCCAGGAAAAGTTCACGTGTGCGAATCGAATCAATGATTCACTGTTGGAACCCTACTCTTTTTCATGAGGTTATCTCAGAATTTCCTATCGAAATCGAGACTTGTCTTTGAATTTTCAATGTTCGATCGCCATCCCAGTTATATATGAGTGAGATGAGTTTGAAAGGCGTTAATTCATTGAACCCCCACCATCCACTTCTCGCAATCTATACCTAGATCATCACTCTGTGCTCAATGTTTCAAGTTTTCAACACTATCTACTTTACTGTTCGCAATCGGAAATGACAATTGACGCGGGCAGTGGATCTAAGCGCCTGCATTTTTTGCTGTAGTTGTACTAACTGCCAACAATCCCCTACTATTCTGACACTGTTTAATAGCCGGGAACAAGGTTTAGGGCTCTTAAAAAGATCCCAACCCTCAGTATACGTTAGTGATGCACCAGAGCTGGAGGAAATGGGAAGGACTACAGGTGGAGTTCAACGTCGGAGACCGTTGAAGAACTGGCACCATCATCACCACCGCCAAATAAAACAAGGGACCGCATGATAGCCTCAGGTAGTAGCGTTTGCTCAGTCTTACCATCAAATATCCCAAAGTTCCCTAGAGGCTGGAATTCATCATTCTGTCATTTGAACCTTTTTGTCAATCAAAGTTAATTAGAGAAGACTTGGGCTTGGCCAACAGAATTATGATACATATGGTCTTTTCAGTGGTTCTTATCTGTGTCGGGTAGTGCGTACTACTATGTATAGGATCTTCGTGTAAATCTAGTTACTAAGTTCGTTGCTACCAATTCCAATATTCAAGAAGTGGAAACGTTTGACTCTTCGGAGTCTTGACTGAGGTAACTCTAAGTTGTGGACCGTAACATGCATTCCTGGCATGAAAGAGATCGCTGCACATCAATTAACAAGTTTTATGAACACTTCAGGAATGGTCACCCCTCTCGTGACTTGAAGGAGATGTCGCACATGGGTATCATTAGACAACCATCAATCTTCGTAGCGAAATGTTCACAAGTCGTCCTCCCGTAACCGGCAATCTCATGATGAAACACATTCAAAGATTCGAAGTCGAATATAAGTTGTTAGAAACCAACGGGATACTTTTACATCTCCTTTTCTTCGTTTCTTCTTTACCTTCAGGAAGGTTCAGGCTTCGGCTTTTTTTTTTTTTTTCAAAACAAACTTTCTTGTAGCGCTTTTCATCTCTTTCAATCTTTTTTTTTTTTTTATTATCATTCTAGTTACTTCACGATGCAGTTCTTTGAAAAACTCCTTCCCTTGGTTTTAATCGCAGCTTCTTCCTCCACTTCTATCGTTAAAGCTATTCCTGTCCAGCAACGAACCTTATTAAACGATGTTCTCATCTTCGATGCACCAGCATTCCCTGATCCAACCAATTCCAAAAATACCCTCGTACAACTCCAGGGATTTGTTTCTCTGAGATCGATCGATTTGTCTCCTATCACTTCAACTGTCGAAAAAGCAATAACGGCTTTGGGAATTAATATCGGTGATAGTTTGACAACTATTCAAGATAGGATTTCACTTCTCGGCGCTATTGGAGTTTCTGGATCGGATTTGACAGTTAACGTTGATGGATGTAGTCAAAATGTTGAACTTCCACCGACATCTGGACTACCTGACCTTGGGTTGACACTTGCGAATGTTTCTGCTGGAGCTTGTGGTAGTGGGAAGGAGTTCAATGCCAAGGTCGAAACCTCGTTCCTCGACAATAGGAATTTCGAGGCCAAGATCTTCAATTCGCCTGATTCGGGCTTTGGTGTTATATCAGGTACGTTAAGGGATTCCCTCCTCTCTCTCTCGCCCACTATGTGCATGAATATCTAAATATCAACAATAGATATTGACGATACTGTCAAGATTTCCAACGTATTGGATAAAATTGCACTAGTAAAATCTACGCTCATCGACGATCCTAAACCTGTCTCTGGAATGCCAGACCTTTACGCTTCATTATCCCGTTCATTGGATCAACCCCAGTTCATTTACGTTTCGGGATCACCTTTCCAACTTTATCCCTTCTTGCGAGATTTTATCAGTACAACATATTCTGCTTCTAATGGTCCTATTTTCCTGCAAAATTTGACATTGGCGGATATACCCGGAGTTGTTGATTTTCTCACTAATGGGAATGTGAAGGAGTATAAGGTTGAGATGATTGATAGGATCAAAGGAATGTATCCTAATAAAAAGTTCCTTTGTGTTGGTGATTCTACACAAACTGACCCAGAGGTTTATGCTGAGGCGTAAGTTTTTTCAAGATCTTACCAAGAAACATTGTTAACAATTCTTTTGGCTGTTCAGTTTCAGGAAATACGGAAATGCGATCTCATGTGCTTGGATTCGTCGGGTAGAAGGAGCAGATAATTCCGATGAACGATTCAAGACAGCCTTCCAGGGTGTACCTGAAAATAGGTTCAGAATCTTTGACGATGCTGACATCCCTTCTCTCGGGGACATCGATATTGCTGGAGGACAGTGTTAGGAGGGGGTTTGATATATGCGGAGTCTGCATTGTGTATTGTAGTAAAATTTTCTTGTTAATGTAACGAATACGGTTGAGATGTTCTTCAAAGTTCACTGTATGCAACAGTGTTGGATTATCACGTTCCAGCTACAACGGTTTCGTGATGTATATAAACTAGTATATTCGGGTAAGCCTTAGATGACGTTGTGGTCCCTGAGAACTTGATCCGCATGCTCCTTTGCCTCCTCGGAAACCGTAGGGTCTAATAAACAGTTGACACTCAGTTGTCTCCTCAGCAAGATGTTTACTCACTTGTAATGGTCGCCTTGTATCCACGCAAAACATTACCAGCATCCTTGCCGTCGATGGTCTCGACTGTGCCTTCATTGCCGGAGCTACGCTTGTAATCATATGCTCCTTCTACAAAATCGCGCGCAAGCTCCTTTGCCTCGCCCAAGTTCCCGGCCTTATTGACTTCGCCCTTGTAATCCTCTAGTATTAAAAATAATCCCAATAAGCATTGAGTCATACACGATCTACTAATGCCACTAACCTAAACCAGAATCCTTTTCATCATTGCTGCGAGGGGTGAATTCTGTATCTGTACCCAACTCCTGGAGGCGTTCAGCAGCTCTCTCTTTCCCCTCTTCAGAAATATTGGGGTTACGAACTGCGGCTTTGAGACCGGCAGCAACACGGGTTTGATTTTTCTCTTCTAAACAAACTTGTTAGCTTTTCCGCGACACAAAATTATCTTGGAGGCCTTTAGTAACTCACGGTGGGACATACTTGTTACTTCTGGTGCTTAAGATGAGTATTACGTTGCTTGTGTGTTTCAGTTTTGTCGTTCTGTTCAGATTTAAAGTCCTTAAATATATTTTCAGGGGTTACGCCGAGAGCGGCCAGCCAAAAGTCATGATGCAGTAGATGACGATGTGAAAGCTCCAACCTGCTTCTTCGTTCTCTCCAAGTTATCTGTTGTGTCCAATTAACTTTAAAGTTACATAATAACCCCACAAACTCAAAGAATAGAGACTTTTTTGCCTTTCATTTTTTTAAAAAGAAGAATGGACTTCCATTCATCAGGCCCCGCTGTGAAGCGCCCTTATTTATGGCAGTTGTAATGTATTTTAGGTTTATTTCTATTGGCTCGGACTCCGTGGTCACTCAAATTTTTTTTTTTTGCTTTTACCACCCTCTCCACTGTAATGGGGTGTAATATATATATTATCTAGCGAGGAATGGATAGGAAAATGGGGTTGAATGTAGTTCGTGATGCCGTTCTAAATTGGTACGTTTGATGTGTGAGCAAATTGTATTAGTATTTTTATTTTTTTGTATTTTATGATTAAAGGATATTTTAATATAAAGAATAGAGGGAGTAAAGAAAGAAATCTTTTGCTCGAGCTTTAGTAGTGGACCCAAAGTGGACCCCTACCTTTCTTTCTTTCTTTTTCTAAACATAAACCTGGATACACTTGGTGCTTTATGCACATGTATTTACCAAGGAAATCCTTTCTAGTAAACGCCACATTCAACGAAGTTTCTACAAGCTAGCCTTGTCCTAGTATTGGTCGAGTATTAATAACACAACTCCTTTACTAAAGTAGTCATGTTTCTGCGTCATCGACGGCAATTCAGACACAGACTTACGCAACATAGTACCCCACATGACGTAGTGGTTCAGAAAGAGTGATCGGATAGTGTGTATATTAATGTTCGTGGTACAAAACACACTGAATCTGCACTGAACCATCATCACCGTTTCGAATTCCAAATTACCCCCGCTCAAGAATGTCGGATGGTATGTTTGTTTTTTTTTTTCTGTGATTGACAAGGGTTTCATTATCTCACATGATATTCTATGGCAGCAAAGAACCCAGAAAGAATTGCTGCTGGATTGAAGGCGACCATCCACAACCCACGAACTTCTGAGGACGCCAAAAGCAAAGCGGCTCAACGCCTTGACGAGATGGTGTTCAAATTGAAGAACAAGGATCAACTCATAAAGCGGAGAAGAAGACAGGTATGACTGGGGAATTCAAGCGGGGAAATTACACAGCTGTTGACTTAACAGACAATGTGGATGAAGCAGATGTCGGTAAGTTGTCCTTATTTAAATTGGTACACAGTTCAACCTTAAAAACTTCGCTATAGATACGAGAGTCAACGTAGGCTTAGATGAGGGAGAACATAGGTTGGAAAGGGTGGATTACTCGGGGATGCAGGCAGAAAACTATGTTGATGACGACGATCCAGAGACATTTGACAACATTGGTCGGTCAGCGGGCGCAGATGGGGGACAGCCAGGTGAACAAAGAAGTATGGGAGGTTATCGCGCCACTTTGAAGAGTATGTGACGTAGCATTCATTCGTTTTTGAAAAAGCCGGATTGTCTAATAAAATTTGCAGATCCTCGTGTCTCGAAACAGGCAAAGCAACACGCCCAGGAAGTTTTGGAGGAAAACGATCAACCCTTGTCTACTCGTTGATGTATTAGTGTATGCAGGCGTATGCTTGAAGTCAAGTAGTGATTCCCAATCACTGTACCAATCTGCATTTTTGTCAAACTGAGAAGTGCCATCGATTTGTCTTCAACTGCCAATTGCATTGAAGGCTCGTTTCGTATGAGCATATTGTTTACGAAGTATCTGTTTGGTGATACGAGTGTTGAATCCTGGGTCGATGGGCAGCGAAGTAGCCTCGATGGAGGACAAAGTACATAGTATAAATTATGTACGCACCTGTTAACTTGGTGTTAAGGACTTACAGTAATGTCAGTAATGTGCTGGCCACTGAAGCGCTGATGATTTTGATGAATATTCCCACGCCAGTTTGTCCCTAATTTAAAATATTTACCCTAAACCCGAAGATATTCCGTGCTGTGACAGATTCCTGATACCTCCTGACACATTCTACTGATACGGAGAGAGTGAACAACCGTATGATCATACTTAGTACTCAGGTTCAACACGGCTTTTCTTCGACCATCCAAGATTCTCGATGCCTGACGTCGTGTATGGGTACCCTACCATGACAAATGAGCAAATAATTCGGTACGTTCAACTCCCAAATCCCAATTTCTTTATATCTAACCTCTATACCCTTTCATTAGTGAACAGCTTGGGCCTCTCGTGAGAACCTCAAATTGTATACCGTATTTCCTTTTGGATTATTAAGAAGTGAATAGATATTCGGCTATATCCTCAATATCGGTTTATGTGGGATTCTCATAACACAATATTGTGAGTATCCGTAATTCCAATCCTTTTTTCTTCTTAAATCCCTGACACGAAACTCTAGACACGTACAATATTGCATTTCCGAATGATAGGTTGGCTACAAGGATATTGATCCATGCTGTCTTTCTTCTAGAATTCGTGCAATCCGTTTTGATAATGCATGATGTGTACATCACCTATGTTGCTGGTTTCGGGAATTTTGATAGTGTCTATCAGAAGGAGAGCTACTATTGGTTTGCTATACCGATTTTCACTGGTATAAGTGAGTTGCTATATCATCTTCTCTACATTATGATACTACAAGTTGACCATAAACTGATCTCGTGGGGATTATTGGCAGTTGCTTGCTTGGTACAGATATCGTTCGCCTATAGGGTTTATTCTCTATCAGGTTCAAAACTCTTATTCTGGATTATTGTTTTGGTAAGTGGTTTATGAATCTCACAAATTCTTGGCCCCTTACAAACAGGAATCATTCCGATTTCAGCTTGCTATTCTTCAATTAGGATTTTCGATCACATCTGGTGTCAAAGCATTTAAAGCTATGGCGGACGCATCAACTTTAGTCTCGAATTATAAAGAATATATCGTTGGCAATACAACAAATATCGTTAGTACCCAAATATTTCAAGAGCTGGAGAAAACTGATTTTTTGAGTGTTTTTTTTTAACATAGCTATGGGCTCTTACAAGTATGGCTTGCGATATGACAATATCAATCTCCATGTCGAATTTGGTACGTCTAATGTTTGTTCACTCTGAACGTTACAACTTCTGACAAGTGATCAATATATGTATATAGCTTTCTCGATTTGATTCCACCTTCAAATCTACAAAAATCCTAATAAGAAAAGTTGTTCGAATGACAATGGAAACGGGAAGCATTACAGGTAAGAAGAAGGTTTTGAAAGAATATTCAAAATTCCGAGCTGAACGTTCATATATGTGTATAGCTGCTGCTGCACTAATGTATCTCATCCTAGTCATATGTGGTCCAGTGATAGGTGTCATTGGATCCTATCATATCATGGTTGCAGCAATTATGAGTAAACTCTATTCCAACTCCCTGCTCGTGGTTTTCAACAGCCGTGCAACAATTACTGGAAATAGGGATACAGATATGGCTACGTCCGATTTTATGTTAAATACGGAAGCATCACGAGCGATAAGATTAGCTTTTCGAACTCAAACTCGAAGAGCAGTACTAGAGGGTGGTGAGGCTGAATCTGATATGGAGGGGTTGGGTGGAAGGGGAATTGACTTTACTGAAAATTCGCAAATTCCGGAGCATCCTTCAGCAACATTACCTTCCCATAACCCAAGTATAAACCCTGGAGCTCATGGGTTTATTTTTGTTAGATGAAGATAGTTTTCTTTTGGATGAATATTGAAGTATAATTATCTATATATTGTAACATTTAATGCTACTATGTTCGCTTTGCACTATTTAAATTGACTTCGCCCAATTTTCAATAGCTGACCAAGTATCCTCTATCGCCTTTCTATCCCACCAACTCGGGTTCATTATCAGAACATCATGAACGCCATCTGGTACGACATGCAAACTAACATCTACTCCATCTTTCTTCATAGCCACAAACAAACTCCTCACTTCACGTACCAACCTTTCTGCGTCACCAAGAACAACGAGCGATTTCGGGAAATCACCAAAAAGTTTTGGGAATCGAGATGATTCTTTATATTGAGATGTCACCCAGTTCTCTGCATCACGAGCGAGTTCGAGAGGTATATGGGAATGGAAATGTGAAGCATGGGTACCTTCAGGATCTTGAATCACGTCATGACCCCAGCGTTTCAAAACGAATGGTGAACAAGGAGAAACGTATTCCGAATGAACAACTTCCATGAGGCGAATTTCATCTTCTAAGGTATCTGGTCCTTCATTTCGTTTGAATCCAAGGAAAGTTCGGTGTAATAGGGCCCGTGGTTCAGGTGTATCAACTAGATAATCGGTATTTGCGTTCGGTCGGGGTATGTATGAAGAAAGTGTTTCTGGTAGGGCATGAGAAGTGTCGCAAGAAGGCTTATAAATATATTAGCATATTTATAATAGGAAAAATATATTCACGATAAGTTAGGCTTACAGAAAGGAGAATTAAACCATGCGGCAGGGGTAAATGTCCCTCATCACGTATCCAACGAGCCAATGAGAGCACAAGATTCCCTCCTGAACTATCACCAATCAAAACTATCTTGCACTTTCGTTGTTTGAAGCCATAATGATGTACGACGTGTGCGTATACAGCAGCAGCATCTTGAACAACAGCAGGGAAAGGAGCGACTTGAAGTAATCTGTATTCTACAGAATAGACCTCGTGTAGTATCCCATTCTATACATGCTTTTTTTTTTAGTTACGTGAACTGGTACCTGTCAAAGGAATTATCCACCTTTATTAATCCTCTGGGGATCCGAGATGTCCTGGATGTCTCGTGTGCTGACATATGACAATAACCACCGCCATGCATGTATATCCCCACAAGCGGTACTTCCCCATCTTCCAAGTCTAGGTCAATGCTAGATTTAGCATAGGGAGAGTTTGGGCTAGAAATTTGGTCCGGATTGGAGTTGGGGGATGGTAAACTTGAAGATGGACGCGAAGTAACGTGGCACATGTTTTCCATACTGAGGTTGACTGTTGCTTTGGTCTTTTTTACGATATTAGGTTCCTCTAGTGGCCAGATATAGCATCCAACTTGTTTAAACTCTACATCCCCTTGAACTATTCCTGTTCTCATTGCTATAGGCAAAGGATCCACCCAAATAAACCTGGTTTCTTTCAAACTTGAAGGATCAGGAGCAACACTAGGATCTCGAGTACACCAGCAACTTCTGTGATCTTGAAGATACGCCGCGTGAAATTTACATTGATTATTTGTTTTAGTGACCAAGAAGGACGAGGACGATATCGACGAGGTAGAACAGCATACGCAGTTACCCAGAATGGAACCAAGGCTAGCGTAGTGAATAGCCTTTGAAAGACATACAAAGCTTTCCAAGGCTCCTTTGTATAAGGTAGTTGGTCGTAGTGTGGATAATGAGGATTTTTATCGTATAACATCAACGAAAAGAGAATTGTGAGAGTCCAGAACGCAGCTTGCTTGAAGAAACAGCCATCTATGACGTCACTGGGCACTTACCTTATAAATAAGTCTCGGAGATACCACGTAGTATTGGAGTCGTTACGAGATCCAATTGATAGACCAGAATATTCGAGGAACAGTCTTAAACCATGTGTTACAGTAGTGTTACAGTGGTTGACTGATGAAAATTTGTTGATAGTTAAACTTTGCCTTTAAGAGTCACTGGCACAATGTCGTTGACCTGTCTGATGTGAATGGTTCTGGTCAAACCTTGCTTTGTGCTGAGAAAAATATTATTTACACTTGAAAACTATTCATTTAACATAATCATAATGTAAAACACCTCCGTGATAGCCTCTCTCTGCAATACAGATTGGACTTGACCTATTTCAACTCTTCAAGTCCTTGCTCAGCTGTTTCTATGACACCGTCTATCATCCTCTGTCCAAGGGAAATCAGGTTTTCTGGAAGATTCCTTATGCTTGACGACGTGATGAGTTTGCCAACAGCCCAGAGGTCAACTTCTGTACCATGTCCATCTTGAAATACCTGTGGTGCATGAGTCCCATGATGCATATGTCGCGCTGCTTGTGCCGGGGGATACGCTGCATCTTCCCAGTCGATTAAGAACCATATCATAGGATCTGCATTGCTTCGCATGATATTCGGCCAACGAATGTCACGATGAATGATTTTGGGCTCGGTAGTGTGTAAGGCCTAGGGATCATATCAACAAAGCCAATCAGAATGTAAGAAAGCATTACCTTCAGTGCCTGAAGGACACACATAACAGCATTTTTTACATCTTCTGGAGACTTCGGACCCGAGTCGATCCCTAGGGGTTCAAGCTCAACGAAACAAAGGTCGTGGCGGTCGATTTTAGCTTTGACAAGACGATCCACGTTGGGGACCTTTTTCGCTTCAAGGTAGCCATAAATTTTTTGGAGAAATGAGACACGATCTTGACCTTCGAATCGATAGGTCTTCCGTATTCCACATTTCATAAATTGAATTGATTTGCCACCCTCCCTAACGCAAGGATTGAGTTTTATGGGTGATTGGGTACAACAACGATGCTCACCGCGTGTTATCGAACATGTCAAGATCTACTCCCTTCTTCATGATTTGTTGCAGCGCACGGAGAACCTTGACAAGTTTTATCATTCTTGTCGCATTCCTGATACGTTCCTGCCTGTTCGACAAGTCCGCATCGATAATGTCCAGTACTATTACTTGTGCATTTGGGCTGGAGACTGGGTTGGGGTGGATAGATACGATGGTGACCTTTGCACCCACAGCATGATAACCTGGATGTACATGAGCCACAAAGAGTCCTGCAAGGTAAAAATAATTACATACCGAGGACATAAGGTGCTGGATCATAAACCCATCGGGTTTTTTCAACGAGCTCCGCGCGAGGGTGGACCCCACCATATGCGGGCCGCTTCTCTTCGCCACGAAAAATACAGGTATTATCTAAGAAGAGGCCAAAATCAGGCCTGAAAGACCCAGTACACGTCGCTCTATTGCTATTGCGAATCCATTCTTTAGTACCCAGACACGCAAGGAGTATTTTTAGAATATTGTCGTCCCAGAAGGAGTGGAAGGCATCTTCAGTAGAGACAGTATCGGGAGTTATTGATGTAATCGCTGTTTTCAGTGCAGTCTGCATGATATCCGCGATCTCATCTTCGCTTTTCCTAAAAAGCTTCTCAAGGTCTTCTGGCAAGCATAGCTCATGAGGAAATCTTCCATCCGTCTGCAACAGAAGCTCCCAGTCGTAGTTAGAGATCGGTACTTTCTCCTCCATATCGAGAGGTCCTTCGAGATAGCCGTGGAGGTTGGTGAGTAATATATCGTTGTGAATTGGAAGGTTCCATTTGGATCTGAGCTGGATTATTATATCCTCTATAAATTGTAAGTTTTTGGTTAAACCAGGCACCAGAAAACCTACCTGCGACCTCACGCTTCCTCTTCTTGGTAAAAGCTGGGAGAAAAGGGTTGAGGGAGACTGGGTCATCACTAAGGTTTTTCGAGTAAAACGACTTACTACTAGGGGTTGAAGGCTGCCGAACGATGACGATGCAAATATTATCCTCGGGAAGTGGATCCTTGAATTCTTCGGACAATGAACTTAAGGGGTCGAGTGGGACAGACTCCGTAATTTCCTTCAAGTACTCATTTGACCCCAATAAGGTTTGGCGTTGGGAACGAGGGATGGTAGCCTTTAGGAGTTGAATAAAACTACGAGATCTATGTCCCTCAGAGCTGAATCGACTCACCTTCCAGAGATCAAGTTGATCTGCACGACACCCAAGCTCCCTCTTCTCCTTGATCGCGTCCCTTAAACTCCCCACAGTTTTACCCGGCGCAATCTCAACAGGAAAAACACTTTGGACACGATCGCCAAGAACCCAACAGAAAAGTGTGAGACTATTATCAGACATTGTATAGTGTTGGGCACCTGCTGTTGGCAGTGTTGGAGTATTTAAACTCCGCATAGTCTCCGCTCCTTCGTCATAAGTATGAGGGAAGGAGTGGAGTGTGGAGGCGCTCACCTTGAAGACAAAGAAGGGATGGGAAGAAATCAAACGATTACGTTACTATGTGATGAGGGTGGGCAGCCCGACGTGGCTGGCTTGTTGCCGCCGGTGGTGGTAGTAGCAGTAGACTTGGGACACGAGCTATTATTGAGGCGCGGCGGAGCAGTAAGTTGGGGAGGGAGTACAGAATAGACGAGAAACATACAGCTCACCTCATTAGTCTGACTCCATTCGCTCTTTCCGTCTCTCATAATCCTCTTGCCTTTCTCCATCTTTGACAGTACCCCACCCACTACCAAGATCGGTTGCGACCTTTAAAGATGGCTCTCGGCTCATTCCAAGGTTGGCGCAGAACTCCCTATGAAGGGCGTATAAAGGAGGGAAATGTTGCGCGAATATGAGAGTGCGAATGCCGAGTTAGGTGGAGTGGAAGAAAGGAGAGGAACTTGGGTGATGTAAGTTGAATTCGAGAGGCAGTGAGAGTTGGTCAGATAGAGTAAGTGATGTTGCAACGTGGAAGTACGTACTTTGACATTACAGCTGACAATCTTGAGAATAGTTTGTCGCTTTGCGTTGCAATGCAGGTAGGGCCGCTAGAAATTGGCCACTTTTTCGCAACTTTGCGGGCAACTCCATTGTTTCCTATGTTCTCTACATTAGTAAGCAAGTCTTGAACAGACAGGTGCCGCCAACACTCCCCTTTCTTCGACAACAACGATGTTTACCCATCTCAAACTCTTCTGCTGTATTGCTGAACCTCCCTACCAGACTCGATTCTCTGTGGAGATTGAACGAACAGGAACAGTTGACAATCTGAAGGATGCTATGAAGAAGAAGAAGGCGAATGACCTTAAGAATATTGATGCGGACCAACTTGAACTCTGGGTAGTGAGTGAGATACATAGTCCTTTTATCGAACCGCCTACGTCTGACTTCCTTCCTCCCAAAGCTGGAGAAAGCTATTCGCGTTGGTACTTTGAATTTTCGGCAAGAAATCGAGACACAGGCATCTTCACCCCAACAATATGGGACGTTTATGGAACCGGAATATAAGCTTGAACACTACTTTGGTGTTGAAATACCAGAAGAGTCTGTCCATATCATTGTAAAGCTTCCAGGTTCTGGTGAGTCGAGCTTTATACGTCATCTTAAAGATAATAACCTTAGTGATGACCCAGTCTCCCTCAACCCTTTTCTCCCAGCTTTTACCAAGAAGAGGAAGCGTGAGGTCGCAGGTAGGTTTTCTGGTGCCTGGTTTAACCAAAAACTTACAATTTATAGAGGATATAATAATCCAGCTCAGATCCAAATGGAACCTTCCAATTCACAACGATATATTACTCACCAACCTCCACGGCTATCTCGAAGGACCTCTCGATATGGAGGAGAAAGTACCGATCTCTAACTACGACTGGGAGCTTCTGTTGCAGACGGATGGAAGATTTCCTCATGAGCTATGCTTGCCAGAAGACCTTGAGAAGCTTTTTAGGAAAAGCGAAGATGAGATCGCGGATATCATGCAGACTGCACTGAAAACAGCGATTACATCAATAACTCCCGATACTGTCTCTACTGAAGATGCCTTCCACTCCTTCTGGGACGACAATATTCTAAAAATACTCCTTGCGTGTCTGGGTACTAAAGAATGGATTCGCAATAGCAATAGAGCGACGTGTACTGGGTCTTTCAGGCCTGATTTTGGCCTCTTCTTAGATAATACCTGTATTTTTCGTGGCGAAGAGAAGCGGCCCGCATATGGTGGGGTCCACCCTCGCGCGGAGCTCGTTGAAAAAACCCGATGGGTTTATGATCCAGCACCTTATGTCCTCGGTATGTAATTATTTTTACCTTGCAGGACTCTTTGTGGCTCATGTACATCCAGGTTATCATGCTGTGGGTGCAAAGGTCACCATCGTATCTATCCACCCCAACCCAGTCTCCAGCCCAAATGCACAAGTAATAGTACTGGACATTATCGATGCGGACTTGTCGAACAGGCAGGAACGTATCAGGAATGCGACAAGAATGATAAAACTTGTCAAGGTTCTCCGTGCGCTGCAACAAATCATGAAGAAGGGAGTAGATCTTGACATGTTCGATAACACGCGGTGAGCATCGTTGTTGTACCCAATCACCCATAAAACTCAATCCTTGCGTTAGGGAGGGTGGCAAATCAATTCAATTTATGAAATGTGGAATACGGAAGACCTATCGATTCGAAGGTCAAGATCGTGTCTCATTTCTCCAAAAAATTTATGGCTACCTTGAAGCGAAAAAGGTCCCCAACGTGGATCGTCTTGTCAAAGCTAAAATCGACCGCCACGACCTTTGTTTCGTTGAGCTTGAACCCCTAGGGATCGACTCGGGTCCGAAGTCTCCAGAAGATGTAAAAAATGCTGTTATGTGTGTCCTTCAGGCACTGAAGGTAATGCTTTCTTACATTCTGATTGGCTTTGTTGATATGATCCCTAGGCCTTACACACTACCGAGCCCAAAATCATTCATCGTGACATTCGTTGGCCGAATATATCATGCGAAGCAATGCAGATCCTATGATATGGTTCTTAATCGACTGGGAAGATGCAGCGTATCCCCCGGCACAAGCAGCGCGACATATGCATCATGGGACTCATGCACCACAGGTATTTCAAGATGGACATGGTACAGAAGTTGACCTCTGGGCTGTTGGCAAACTCATCACGTCGTCAAGCATAAGGAATCTTCCAGAAAACCTGATTTCCCTTGGACAGAGGATGATAGACGGTGTCATAGAAACAGCTGAGCAAGGACTTGAAGAGTTGAAATAGGTCAAGTCCAATCTGTATTGCAGAGAGAGGCTATCACGGAGGTGTTTTACATTATGATTATGTTAAATGAATAGTTTTCAAGTGTAAATAATATTTTTCTCAGCACAAAGCAAGGTTTGACCAGAACCATTCACATCAGACAGGTCAACGACATTGTGCCAGTGACTCTTAAAGGCAAAGTTTAACTATCAACAAATTTTCATCAATCAACCACTTATAACACAACGATGGTTTAAGACTGTCTACAATTGTCAGGATAGTGAACCTGTGCTCCTTGTATGTCACGTGTTGAAGAAACAGCCACCTATGACGTCACCAGGGACTTGACTTATAAATAACTCTCGGAGTTACCACGTAGTATTGGAGTGGTTACGAGATCCGATTGATAGATGTCAATTTATTCGAGGGAACGCTACGAGACAACGCCTGGACGGCACCGTCACTCAGAATTGAAGTGGTGTGGTGCAAAACTCTAAACTCTTAAATGTGTTTTTACACACGTGGGAAATAATCAAACGCTGCATATGCATAAATATCGTACATTTTACAAAACATTCGCCGAATCGTACAAAACAATAAAAAAGACAAATAACTAGATTTCTTTACCCACTTCCACGTCTGTACTTTGTGTTGTAAAGAGTGACTTGTGATGATTCTTCCCATCATGTTCATGATGGAACATATCCTTAACTTCAGCTGTCTGTGTTTGTGATGAAGATTAAAAAATTGTTGATAAAAAAGAAAAGTCTTCCTTACATTGATTTGATCGATTGACTCCGAAAATGCGAGACCCTGTCCAGTTGTTTGTTCTGTTGTTGATGCTCTACGCCCTCCCTTTAAGTTCTGGAGATGGTGGATGCCAGCGAGTCGACTATTGGCAGACATTTCATTTGCAACACGAAGGTCATGTCGGGAGTTCAAGGTCCACATCATGGATATTGCGTATAATTTAGGCAAAGCCATGTTGAATGCCGAAGAAAGAAGACGATCGTCTCCAGTCCAAACTTGCGAGAAAACGAGATTGAACATGGCGCTAGAATTTTATATGTGAGTTCAAAAATAATCTTGCAAAAAGAAAACCAATAATAGCCTACTCACAATACGGCGGCGGGTGCGGCAGATAACCAAGTGAGCCAGATCAAAGAGGTCAAAAGGCTAACCGTTCTACAAATAAGGTCAATATGGTCCAAAACGAATGATATCTAATGTCACTCACTGAGGAAGAACCTCTCTCTTGTTCTTGAGGAGGAAGTAAGTCATGGTTGCAGACATGCACATGTCTCCAGCTATTATTTAAACATTTAAATTATGTACTTAGTCATGAAAAGTATTGCAAACATACCAAACACAGCGCTAAAGTGAGCGGCAACTAGGGGACAATTAATAATATCACGTGCAAAAATAGCATAAAAACGTACACCAAGGTGCCATTAGGGGTGTTGCTTCAACACCCACCGTAATGTAGTAAGTCTGATGTCATTAGAAGGCTAGTATAAGCATCGCTGATGTAGTAAGTTACGTACTGCAACACACATCGCCGCGTATGCAAATGCGAGGATACAGGCGACCGGTAGGACCACGAACCAATTTCGGTTGGAGATATGGAATAACCGTCGACATAAAAACGCTTGGACATAAATACCCATAGTAGCAACCTTTAGAAGTTGATTGTGAGCCATGATAGTTAGTATCGTGTGAAGGTCGTAACTCACCATCAGTGGATTTCCCGTCTGCCACCATGCTGTGTAACTGAGGGCGATAGCTCCTTCGAGGTCCGTGAAATATTCGATGAATTGGATCCAAACCAAAGCACTAAAAGTTAAATATTTAGAAACAAAAACATCTGACAGAGGGGTTGGCATACAAAGTTTGGATAGACTTCAAACAAGTCATTAGAGCCAAGATTATAACGACAACTTTGAGCCCCCATTGATCATAGTGATGTCGAGTAGCGTATCTCGCGAACTAGTAAATGATAGGTGTTTGTTAATAGTCATTGAGGAGGAGGAATGAGACTCAAACCTGACAAAACAATACGCCTTGCAATAAAACATCGAGGAAACCACCAGCCAACTATTTCCGAACAACACGGACCAAAGGTTAACAATAGAACCGGATGGATGTGATATGCCATGAGCGGTGCCTTCGTAGCAATTGAAGCAATACACCTACCCATGGACCAAGCAGCCACTGTGCTCTCTCGAGCTCTTCAGGAGTCATTTCTGGAGAAACAGGGAAGAGACGGAGAGTGAAATTCATGTGAGTCTAAATAAGTTCCCAGGCGCGCCACTGCCTCGATTCGCGAGATCAAATTTAAACTCCATCATCACTCGGCTGTCACATCATATCAATAACATTCAGAACTTCTCACTAAGTAGTTTTTGTAACCTTCGAGTAACCTCCAAAATATTCATGCGTGGATTGGTTCCGAAAGATACCGAGAAAGTCCACGCTTGAACCAAGCCAATCGAAAGCCAACAAGCCAACTGTACAACACTTTTTCTTTCTAAGGGTGAGTGACTGAAGGGTGATGTTTTTTAAGGGTTTAAAATTCTCATTTTCTGATTGTAACAAGATAAAACGCAGCCCTGCATGTTCTCGGCGCAGTCAAGGTACTGAGGTCCTTTCCTAGTATATATAGGTCCGATATCCCTTATTTCCCTACACATCCCTCTTTCTCATAAGCTATTTGGAAGCAAACCGTGGTTCATTACTACCCAGTATACATACAAATTTGTTATTGGTTTGCGTTAGTTTTGTCGCAAGAATGTTTTAAAAAAAGCTGAAACTGAGTCGATTCAACGGTAAGTAACAATAACTTGACCCTGTCTTCTTATTTTTATAACATTTCCTTTTCACAGCTGTTGAAACGTCTAGTGCTATCATATGAGCGTTGAGAGTTAAACAATAAGCTATATATGTATACTAATCAAGCTAATGCATAGCACATGCTATATATCGCTGAGTTAAATGGATAGATGATGGGTTGTTCTAGTTGTTCAACTACTGAAACGTGGCCATAAACCATTAATAGCCGTGCCCAGGTCACGATGCACGGTCGTATTTGGTCAAATATGTTCTCAAGCTGTGGCGCAAATACTCCTTTATCACACGTCATTTTCAGTGGTTCTAGGAGAAGTCGGAAATCCATCTGCTTCGATTTGATGGTGTGAAGATGCGGTAAACGCCGGCAATAATATCATAACAAACATATCTATCATATGTATATCATACTAGCGGTGCACCCGTGCTACGCACGGGCTAGGGTCAATGAATTGTCAAAATCCCCATAGGATGTATGTATATGACCTGGGGCTAATTCTGTCATGCACATGATGGTATGTTAAGCCCGTGTCTAGTGAGTTTTGAGTAGGGATTAAAACAGAATGATTTGCTAATATTGAGTTGTTGACAGTAAGTTCTGCATCTATTCTGTTGAAGTCCTAAGCAAGTGGAACAGCTCCAGGATCCAGATGAAAGTAGATTCTCTAGATGGATGGACTACATATTTGGTATTTAACATTCGACGCCACTGTTTCTTTTTGCGTTAGAACATGATGCCGTTCAACGTCATCATGTACCCATTATTCACGTAAAATTACCGTTTTAAATGTTATCGTGTCCGCTTCTCTACTTGTTCTCCACACAAAATGACCTTCCGGCTAATCATCTTTCATGATTGGCTTGACACTAAAATGTGTATGGTATTTTTTGAGGATTTTGATGTTTGTCTTTGACGTTTGTCTCGTGAGGAGAAGCCTTTGTCTTTTGTATAATAGATGGTACGAAATTAATTTCCAGGCAACCTAATATACAAACGAATCTGCTTTTATCAACCTAATCTATGATTGTGGCTCATCGACGATATTTTTCAAAAGCTTCGAGGTGGCTAGAAGCAACCAAGTTATTCTCTCCAACCAATCATGTCTCTCAATACGCTAGAAAAGGGCAAGTAACTTTCGACAGCCAATCGCGGAACTCAGTTGTCTCTGTGGGAGAAAAGCCTTGTCTTTTGTATAATAGATGGTACGAAATTAATTTCCAGGCAACCTAATATACAAACGAATCTTCTTTTATCAACCTAATCTATGATTGTGGCTCATCGACGATATTTTTCAAAAGCTTCGAGGTGGCTAGAAGCAACCAAGTTATTCTCTCCAACCAATCATGTCTCTCAATACGCTAGAAAAGGGCAAGTAACTTTCGACAGCCAATCGCGGAACTCAGTTGTCTCTGTGGGAGAAAAGCCTTGTCTTTTGTATAATAGATGGTACGAAATTAATTTCCAGGCAACCTAATATACAAACGAATCTTCTTTTATCAACCTAATCTATGATTGTGGCTCATCGACGATATTTTTCAAAAGCTTCGAGGTGGCTAGAAGCAACCAAGTTATTCTCTCCAACCAATCATGTCTCTCAATACGCTAGAAAAGGGCAAGTAACTTTCGACAGCCAATCGCGGAACTCAGTTGTCTCTGTGGGAGAAAAGCCTTGTCTTTTGTATAATAGATGGTACGAAATTAATTTCCAGGCAACCTAATATACAAACGAATCTTCTTTTATCAACCTAATCTATGATTGTGGCTCATCGACGATATTTTTCAAAAGCTTCGAGGTGGCTAGAAGCAACCAAGTTATTCTCTCCAACCAATCATGTCTCTCAATACGCTAGAAAAGGGCAAGTAACTTTCGACAGCCAATCGCGGAACTCAGTTGTCTCCCTGGGAAAAGACACTGTCTTTTGTATAATAGATGTATATCATACCTATTAAAACAAGTGGGACCACCGACGGGTTCCACGTTTTTTGAAGAAGACTCGATCATTGATCATGTGTCTGAACGTATGTACAAGTACCTCGATCAATAAGCACTATGAATAAACTCAAAATTCGCCCGTCACCGAACAAGAGCGGTCTTGATGAAAATGAATGAATTTCCGAGTTCGAATGTGTCAGTTCAATCCAATCAGCAACAAATCAACATCGTTGCATGATAGTATCATCACGTATTGTTCCCCGTGCATGGATAAATCTTCAGGGAGCACGGCTTAGGGTTCATTGAGTGCTTCTTCGCTGTGGTCAAGGAGATGAGTGTAGGTATATAAAAGTATAGGTCTTGGCGATTCGGATATTCCTGAAATTTTGGGATACTAGTGACAAGAGAAAAGGACCCTTCTATCCAATCGCTTCATTTCAGCCACACGTCAACTTCACTTTTTGCCCTTCGAGCCCGACGGTCTGTGAATCTTTCGAGACTCTGACGCTAGTCATAAAGACTCCTCGGTCATACAGCATCATTCCCTCAAAATCACTCTGGTACTGATTTTTTTTTTTTTTTTTTTTTTTTTTTTTTCTTCCTAGTGCAAAATAGCACTGCCAGTGGGCATATTATATATAGGTATGAGTGTAAAGTACGCCCGTTATAGTGAGGGTCAACTCAGTTGGGCCCCAGGTATCATACGGAGAATCTTTATCATTCTTCACTTAAGCTCAGCTGTCAGCTGTAGCGGTTGCGGTGATTGACTTCAACGAGAGAGCATGAATATATTCAAGGTACTCTCAAGATTTGACTACTACATTCCCGTCAATTGTTCTCAACTTTCAAGGACAGAAAGTAACAGTGTAGTCGGCCTGGGAGCTTGAAGGACAAGTTATAAGAGATGTACCAGAGGATTCGTCATAAGCGTAAGCATATGACCTGGGACAGGCACTCTTGAAATAACTATAATATGCAACAGCGGAGGGGGGACAAGTGGCGGGTGTGGAATGTGTTCCAGTACAACAATTAGCAGAGTCCTCTGTTCCAATATAAATAGCAAAATCAAATCAGTTATATATCATTGTTTTTTGATCAAATAACACTTGGAATAGATGGGGAAACATACCTGGAGTACCATCTATGTTGGCAAGACATGCAGATTTGCATCCTGCTATTTGACCAGAACCATCAAATGGGCCTTGCAACGCAGAAGGGCAATTTGGTAACAAGTCAACTGGACACTCAGCAATGGGGCATCCCTTAGTATTGGTGATCCTCACAGGGAGGTTAAAACCATCCACCAAAGATACTGTTTAAATTAAATCAGACGAATGAGCCAACGTAGAATTCTACTTTACCATCAGTGAAGTCGCTTCCACTACCATCAAAAGTGAACTCAGCAAGTGTAGCAGGACCCGAGCCAGTACTAGTACACAGAAGACCATCATTACATCCGCCAGTTACACAAGATTGAGGTCCTGGGCTACTTGAGAAATTACAGCCTGTCCTTCCCCAGATACGACCAGCTCTCCAGTTGTCGGGAACAGTGAAACTGGTACTGGACCCAGCAGGAGCTTCCCATCCCGTAGCTTGGGATGGAGCAGCTCCAACATTAGGATCCGTGAAAAGCTGACCATCAAAATCCTATTAAGATATTGATAATATTATTCCAGGGAAGTAACACTCACACCAGGCCTAAATATGTCAGTATATATCAGAAAATCTCATTTGTGTAGAGTGCGGGGTTCAAGCGACGTACCAAATAGTGTATGAACAAGCATTGCGTACTGTGATGGTACGTGCTACGACACTGGACACACCCATCGCCAAAGCAGAGACAAGAGAGTACTTCATAGCTATTAGATGTGTTCCTGTAAGGGTTTCTGCTAGGGTTTCCTTGGGACAAGACGACCCGAGTCCTTTTATATCTTTTCAGAGCAGCACGTTACTACGGTTTGTATCATAGGTCATGATTACCCGTTAGGTCCTTGTGATTCGGCCGCTCTTGAGGGAAGTATATAGTTTGATATGGAGACTGAGCCTGTATTCAATCACCAAAAAAGAAGAAACTATTGAGCACTGCAGTGCCGATATCAATAACGACATACTCTATATATATTGAATGTGACATGTGCTACCTCAATGAATGTAAGCGAGAGAAAAGACAATGTTATACTTCTACAACTTGTTGTGCTGTTCAGCTCCGTTTGGATATACCTGCAGTGCGTAGTTGAAGGATGGATCGCCTTTGAGTTAACCATAGTTAAAAGGGGTCTCTGAACTATCGGGTCACCAGACCCTAGCCCCAAGTTATCATTAGTATCCAGCGGCGAAAAACCGAGTGCATCCTCCTCATCCTAGGTTTGTCCCAGATAGAGACCATCGTCCAGTCTAGGTCTCCATGTGAAACGCCCACGAGTCACCCAGTAGTAATATCCTTGTTTGATCTAGGCTTTTCAATAGTTGCGGAACGGCTAACTAACGACACATGGTCTAGCATAATACAACAACTTATCTTGTATTCGGGAAGTCACTCCAGAGAATGGACAAAATGTGTGACAGTCTTTCCGACTTCAGTCCGAAAGGACCTTCCGTATCTGCGATCCTAAGAGTTAGGACTCGTATGTTAATATTTCCTTGAGGGCCTCAGTACCTTTATCCAGATGGAGAATAAGAAGGATGGATTCTCCTTGCTTTTATGGTGGTGGTCTTCCAAATGTAGCGGATGGAAATTTCAAATTCTGCGCTGATGGTGTACATGTATATGCATTTGGATTACTTATTAAATCTACGTACTTACATAGGGGAGTTTGCAAAAAAATCCACACCAATCTTTAACCGTTTCGCCAACCCCTGACTCATTCAGAGTACCTAGGTACATAGCACATTCAGGAGAACGAAAACCCGGGGGAAAAGATCGCCGTGTCTATTGGCGTTCCACAAATTCGAATATATCTACCTTTACACTTTCAGAAGAGTACACCCCCACATGGTTCTGATCAAACCTGATGAAGGTATAGATATATGGACTATAGTAACTTGCACATTTACGCAGTCCAAAAACAGGCTCGGCACTTCAAATTCGATCATTGTGGGCGCATTTATTTTGCGTACAAAAAAAATACAATTTTCATGCATTTCAAAGTTCATAAAGGGTTTTTCTCCAAAGAGTCTCTATCAGAGCAAACCTCGATAGAGAGGTGTATAGCTTGTGGTGGCACGGTTCTTGAATTAATGCCATTATTTCTACTAAAGTTCAATATCTCCAAATCACCGAAGAATCGAGGTTCTTGTCGCAAATCGGTTATCTTCGAGCGGCTATTCAGAATGGCCAATAATGAGTTTGCATATATCTTGCCCACGATAAATGCAAACGTCATGAAATAATACTCGTCAGGATGTGAAAGCCATAGAATCAGGTAAAGGGATGAAAAAGTAGCTGCATGGCAGAAGCTTAGTGTTGAAGCCAAAAAATAGTTGCTTTAAAAAAGAGGCGTACCTGTCAGTGCTCCTGTCTGAATATATAAAAAGAATATCCTCGTAAATAGTGTTTGAGTAACATCACTCTTGAAATGCGTTGATAGGGGGTCTTCTGGTGACATAGAAGTAGCATTCCGGATCTGACAAACAGGGCGGAGTTGAATCATTAAGCGTAATCATTTCATTTAGGACACTAACACTCACATAAAATGCTGTAGTTATTGCGATTGTCACATCACAAACAGCACCAAAGATTGGCCATAACTGGGTAGTGTTTATGAGGACTCAGGAATGTTCTGGCGTATCATAGTGACTGAGGCAAAAACTCACAATGTTAGCAATATGACCGACGTATGTGAGATGTGTAAGTGTCTTGGCTTGCAACTCATCAATTCCGACGGCAAAAGCTGAGGCACATTGGGTGATTGACAACTGGATCAAGCTCAGTGAAAGTTACAGGTAGACCGTTTTGTCACTCACAAGACATATGAACGCAGGGAGAGCATAGGATAGCAATGATGACCTGAAGGCATACGGTCGTTTGACAAATGTAAGGATCCGAAGTCTGTATGCATAGTAAAACTGAACAATGCATGCAACTGGGAAGCTGTAGAATCAGAATCGTGAATAATGCATCGGAGTTGGATAGGACATACCTAAGCCGCTCATGACTGGCATCGTCAACCATGTGAACTGAACTTGCTCCAATCTACTGACGTTGTCGAATCCCTGAGCAAATGTGACGAATGCATCTCTCAGAATGAAAGATGACTGGATGATTTCAAGCAATAGAACAGCATAAACGAGTATCTTAATCTGCGTGGTCTCTCGCGAACGATTAATCACGAATGCACACGTATAGATGTCTAACTTTTCAATTAGTTTATGTAACATTACAATAACTTGAGGAATACTTACAAACTTGTACAAAAAGGATTCCCAGCAGACATAGGTTAAGAAGGTACCCGATGAGCTTGTTTTGACCATGAACACAAACGATTTACTGAGACTAATCGCAAGAAACATACCAGTGGACCTGCCATGTTCCTACATTATCAGGTTAATACAGCATAATGGCAAAGTGTTGGAAATATACTCACCCGATAGACCCCATCTCCAATATTCTTACAAAGAGAGGTAATGATTTACAGAAACTTGTACAGATACAAAATGAAACACCGGTCGAGGTGATAAGGCTCCAGAGCCCTGAGAGAAGCAATCCGGTAGGAGGAAGCAAGCGATAGGCGGAGTACTCAGTACTCAGTAGTACGGGGTGGGACAAGTTGCGCCTAAGGTCCTTCGGCTATGGTCTAGCTCTTAAGGACCATGGAGCACTCACTTGATGTACCAAAGGAGAAGGCTGTTGTTGTAGTTGTTATGCATGCTAGCCGTCATCAAAGCAACTAATTTGATGATACTAGTGACGGCTGTCACAAACTGCCAGTTTCAATGGGAAACCACTACCAGTGCTTAGCAATAGTCAATTTTCACGCGGCAAACTAAATGAAATCAACAGTGCTAGTAACCTTGAATCTATGAACTATCGATCTACCATAGTAGACAGAATACTGCGCAAGACAGTAGGGATATCTCCCGTATTAGCAACACGGAAACCTTGGCCTGGAAGATTCTTCGTCACCCTAGAACGAACGTATAAGTAAACCGGGGCCACGTGTAATAGGGGGTATGTTGACTTACCATGTAGCTTCAGCACCTTCGCCAATGCAAATCAGAGCTGTATTGACTTTGGGGTTACTTTTCATAGCCCTTGTAATATCTTCAGGAGTGATTCCATATCTACTAAAGTTGGCATCCTGAAGTAGTAAGACATTAAGCAATGATGAGCTAGGCGATGATGAAAGGGTTACACACAGTGATGGCGATCACAAACCAGTCGTCTGTTACAACGTTCAATCAGAAAGATATCAGAGAGGTCACTAGTAGAACAGCTAACCAGCATCATATTTTGCAACTTCGGCCACGCCATGAGCAATAGCTTCCACTATTACATATATAGAATCAGTCATATGTAGCGCCATATTTGTAAAGATTTATATTTACCTGTATAATCGCCTGCAAAAGCATATTGGGGGATCATGTACATTTTCTCAGTAACCTTCCATCGTTCCTTGAGATCAGTTGGTGGTTTATTGAGCTCAACAAGAGGTATATCTGGTCCATCACCCGACTATAACACAATGATTAGGAGTTATTTATACTCATCAAGTGAGAAACATACATGACCGGTGATCTAAATGTCATACAACATCAAAAACAAAATTTGAGTAACAAAAATATTATCACTCACATCCCAAACATATTTCTCCTTATGTGAGATACGATCGAAAGTCTCCATGAGCATAACAGCTACAAAAGATGGTCACACAAGCTGTTTGGAACTAGAGCGAAGTATACCAGAACATACCTGTCTCCATACTCCGTTGTAAACGGCCATCGTACTGGAAGCGATACCTGGGTACTTTTTTGAGCAATGCCGATGATGGAATGGATCGAGAATAACTTACATAGAAGCACTAAGGTCAAAGATGAAACGAATTCTCTTCGGCCTTGATTGAGAAATGAAAAACATATTTAGAATACAAATCGATCATTAAAACATACTTCATCTGGGGCCGGCCTAGTTCAGGCTTTTCCAAGCCTCGCCGTTTATAGACCGTAGCTTCTCCAGTCAAGCCCTCCGTGAGTCTACTATCATCCAATTCTCCATCTGTTTGTCTCTTTACCCAAACTCGTTCCTCTTCCTTTGCAGATAGGTCTAATATAAATAGGGGTTACTAAGGAACTTGAAAATAACTTCGGGTCTGGAACGTACGTTCTAGGAGGTTGTGCAATGAGTGCATGTGAGCTTGCGTCGCGCTTATCAGTTGACCATAACCACGGGCCTCTCCTTGAGACATATCAAGTTCCTCCAAACGCCTCTTCAACTCTTGACGAGCCATTTCTCGTGCCTTTTCCTTAATTTCTTCTGGTACATTTTCTTTAAGAGCATCTGGAACCTGAACCAACATCATAAATCACATATTCCACATCAAAAAAACCTGAAACAAAGAACTCACTTGCTTGATATCTCCTCCCTTATAAAGGCGCTTATATCCACCCATGCCACCCATTCCCGCAGTGTTCCTTCCTCCGGTCTACAGTAATACAATCGAGTATAAATATAAATATAGATTAAAAATTACTTTACGTACACCACCGGCGAAAGTATTTCCTCCAGAATGTTCCTTATCATCGTGTTTACCTTCCTTTGGCTCATCCAGGGACTTGTCCTTAGGTTCAAATTCAAAATCTTGAACCTTCTTTGCAGCCTCTCGTGCAGCATTCAATCCAAGGTGAGGTACGTTAAGCCTAACTCTAATCAGAATTTACAAGAACGGAAGAAAGCGAATATGGATAATACCCGTGGTGTATAAGAATTTCTGAAAGTTTGTCAATAGTCTCTGGTTTATAGATATCGAAATCAAAGATGTTTCTTAAAGATTCTCCTAGGGTATCATTGGGGTAGGCTTTCATATGACGTATGAGGTTAATTAATTCTAAGCGCAAAAAAGTGAGTATATTAAGTGAGAGTGTACTGAGATGGTCAAACAACTAACCTCTTAGTGAATAAGGATAATTCAAAATGCCACTCTCATATCCCTTACGCAGATCTTGGAATGCAGCTACAAGCCGTTCAATCAGATTTTCATCTAGTTCGGGTGCCAATTGTCGTAGAAGTCTCTTCTCGGAATCTTGATCAGGATTATTTACAGAATGTGCACTAAAGTTTTCTCCAAGAACTTGTAGGAAATGGTTTCCCAGGAAGGCTACACCACCAAGATTAGATTAAAATCAACACTAGAAGAATGAGTGTTGCAGAAAGAGACGACGTACGGTATCCTGGCCTATTGGCCAATAAAATAAGGCGGAAGTTGGGATGAACCACTATATCACCTTCATGGTCCTTCACTCTTCTAACACGTCGTCCGTCCGACAACGTAAGCTCTCCTTGGCCAGCAAGACTGCGGAAAATAGCAACAACATGTTCCGGAGCTTTATCAGCTTCATCAATAAGGATGAAACGACCGTATTTAATGGCCCTTAGGAGTGGGGAGTCCGTGTAATTGATTATACCACCTTCAAGCGATGTCGTAAACATCATTTGATTGACTGTCGTATCGCGATGGAGTTGGATGTACTCGCGTGGGCGACCGAGAAGCTGAATTATTGTTATGAGAAAGATTGAAGTCAGATTTGATGGAATATAAAATACCTGGCATAATCTATCAAGTACTATCAGATTTTAAGCGCTCTATAAGTAGAAATTATTTTCTCACCTATCTACAATTTTGTTCTTTCCAACACCCTATTTTCGAAGAAATTTAATCTTGAGATATTAAGTATATGCAAAGAAGTAGCAACCTGATTCCCTAAGAGCACGACGTGTTCACCCAATATCACGAGGTCGATTGCAAGGTCGCGCATTAGACCGGTTTGTAAACTATTATCATAGAAGTGATCCATGTGGGGGACATGCGATGCAACTCCACTTGGGTCCTCAGATGTCTTGAAAGTAGGAATAAATGTTGGTTCGGTTTTTCCACCACCGCTACTAGGAGCCGGGAAAACTAGTTTATCGCCCTCAACATACGGATTAGGGTTAAACTAGAGTAAAAGAAAGTGAATAAGCTGACGGGAGAAAAGAAACAAAAACGCGTACAGCTTCTGTCCGTTTTGAGATATTGGCATCTTCAAGCAAACTGGTCAAATTTAGCCTCTCTGTTGCTGGAAGGAAGTCAGCAAGTAAGGTTTGGCTGATAACGTTGTTGATATCGACGGTTTTAGAGAACATTGCGATTTTACGACAAATACGAACGAGCGAACGAGTACCAAGTCGTCTACTTTTGAGGACATTATCAGATGAAATACTTCGTCGGTACTTGTCAGCAAAGTTCAAAAGAGTATCAACAAGCTCTTCAGGACAACCAGTTGAGAGAAGAATATCCTTTTCCTCTTCTATGTCCATAGGCTGACTTGCAATTGGAAGAATCATGTTGGCATGTTCATCAGAGAGCCAGTCTTTCAGAGGTAAAGATTTCGATGCAGTGCTGATAATTCGGAAGGAAGGATGTGCAACTGATAGTTCCCCTGATTGAACCTAGAAACATCATGCATCATGAGTAAATCACATCAGCTTTCAAGTATTACACAAAGTACCTCATCCTCAGCTGCGGATCCAACGATACGTTTTCCCTCCCATAATTCAGCTTCACGATCTTGGAACACACGAGAGAGAGAACCAGCGGTAGAGCCTATGACATCGAGACCAGACAAGTGGAGAAGCCGACCAGACAATGCGGCATCTACCAATGGGCTAGCATGCCATAGGCTTGAGTAGCATATACACAGTCAATTCTAATGTTTATCTTACCTAGGTTCCCAGGTTGTTGCACCACCATCCTCTATCTTTCTCCGCATAATTAACTCACGACCTCCCAGTTCCCTGTATAGATGAAGGACCTCCGTATCATAGCCCAATAGCTCGCCAAATACTCTAACAAGAGTGGATGTTGAAGTTGAAGCAGTTGAAGGCAAGGCAGGCGGAATAAGAGAAATATCCCAATTGAGAGCGTGTGCTTGCATAAAGCAAGTCAAAAGACCCATAAACCTTGGTGTTGGTTTAAAATCGAGATTATCTATGAATGGGAAGGGGCGGAATTGCTTCGGACCAGCTGGAGCAGTGACAGAAACACGAGAAGGACCATCAAATGTAAGTTTAGCAGATTTCTCATCCACTCGTTCAATTCCAGTGATTGTGTAACCTAGAAGACCGATGCTTTCCGTAGGTGAAATCATAGAAGGACTACCGAGTTCGCCCAGACCGGCTTCTTGTGCATGTCGTCCAAGGATAACCCATGCCTGGAAAGCCGCATGTATCAACGCAGGGTTAAGTATAAGGAAGAGACGAGCTAGTTGCGAAGGTGTGAGTTCTGTGGAGGGAGGAAAGGTGCGGACGAGAGCGCGAAGTTTTATAAGAGCAGTCTGAGGAAATGGTGGTAAGGATGTTTTCGAGATTGCCTCCAGAGCATGCCTCGATTCGCTTGCATACTGAGTAGTCAAGATAAGGTCGCGAAGCTTATTGTAAAGTGAGGGTAATGGCATTGTTCGTTCTGAAGGTTTGGCGAGGGAGATCAGCGCTCCAACTGGATCGACGAAACGGGATTGGAAGCGACTTCGGAATGGCGGATCCAAGGGATATCCAGGATAAGGAGGTACTGGCGCAGCAATAGCGATGACACGAAAATTCTTGTGCGCTGGGATAAAGACCTTCCCTTGCTCAGATTGTGCGGTTCCAGCAGATTCCAACAGGGCATGACGATGGGGGTGAATGATATGTGTTCCATCATCCAAATTCCTATCAAACGTGAATATACATCACAGAGACCAACTTAACATGCTCACATCTCGCGATTTTCCAGCAGATTGTTCAGCACCTAGCGCAAATTAGTCTCCATGAAATTATTGCAATAGTCTGACAACGCACTGGCATTATTCCCCTCTCTGCTTTCTCTATTCCCTCTAAAATGAGTAGGCGTCCGTGCTTCACTGCTCTCACCGCAGGACTATCTACATAAACCAAATTTCCACCTTTCCGAATTTCTCGACCCTACTTGAATATTAGAATGAGTCCGCTACTAAGGCGTGGCTAGACGCACCTGCTTCAATTCCGTCTCTCCTACATCTCTATGCAATGCGATGTATTCATATTCGGCGTTGATGATGCTAAGGAGAATGAGCCTTGGATATCCGTATTGGCAGTAGCTCGTCACTAACCTTGCGAACGTCAAAGCTAGCCTCCTGGCATATGGACCCGGTTGAGAAACAAGGAAAATATCCTGGCCCAGCAGATATTTCTGCAGCATAAAATGTAAATTCTCGAGGTTGTTGCCATCTGTGGGTTCGAGAAGCGTAACCGTCCTTGGTAACCTGGACGGTGTCAAGGCTTCTGGTACATCATACGTAATAGCTCCCAATTTCAAGGTTCCTATTGTTGCAGGAGGTGGCTTGAGCTCTGAAAGGAGTTGGTTCAGTCGACGTTGAGCCATCCTTGAAACTATTAATGGACTGATACTAGTCCTAGCGAACCCTCGCGTGGACCTCCTGATAAGAAGAAAGGGGACCTGGTACCCAATAGTGGCTGATTATGTATGGAACAGATTAATCTTCAACGGGTGTTTACCCCAAACGATTGCCGGGGCAAGCAATAATGACGAGGGTGGTGACATGGGTTTTTCGGTAACACTATTACCCGGCAACTCAGGTACTCAGGGTCCCTGCCACAACATCACACAAACGTAATCGTCTGTAATCGTTGATCTCACAAACTCTCTTTTATATTTGTACTTATATCCTTGTATATCTTAAATATATACATGACATAGCTCTAGTCAAGCTCCAGGACTTAGAATATCTACAAACAGCAGGTATAATCTTGAAGGAGAGCTAGTATGCACAGACAGAATTTCGTCCTGTGTATTACTTAATAATGACTTCCAACTTGAAGTCAAACAGTAGATCAATGGCACTCTCAACCTTAAAATTACGGGTAACATGAATAAAACATCGCTTCACAGAGGTTTAAGGTTTCTGTGCACATATTGCAAATATACTCACAATCAATCGACATTTTACAATAAGAACATTTATCTGAACGGTGTTTTTATTACACAAGTATCAAGCTATGTACCTAAACTCGCCTTCAAATTACCACTATTTAAAAAATTAATAGCACTGGTAAAATAATAAGTATATGGAAAAAGCTATCTTTGGTTATTATAGCTTACCTGGGAGTAGTAGGCATTCGAAACATGGCAAGTATAAGGAGATTGGCAAGCAGTGGGGCCAGTCCAGCCAATACTATAAATTAACAAACCGTAAGAATCCAAAATTCACTTGACCAGGTTGATAGGTTTCTTACCCTCCACATTGACCCCATTGCGTTTGAACAGCACCTGGTGCGGAAGTAGTAGGGGTCGTAGTTATAGGAGGAGTGCCGCCAGGGGTGGTGGTCGGAGTATTAGATCCGGTGATTCCGAAGAAGTTGAGGACATCATTTGTTTGAACTGGAATGTTGTGGTCGACACCAGAAGCGCTGATAGCCTGGAAATTAGGACCATAAGTATACCTAGTCCAGCCGGAAACGGGAGAATTGCTTTGGGTTGAGGCGGGAGTTGTGCTGTATCCGAAAACGTTGGTCCATTGTTTAACTGCTTCGTTGTAGTTGTTGTAGTTCAAGGTAGTATCTCTGTATGTCGTAACCCATGAATACGTTTCTTTGTCTTCATTATAATGAGATTTACTTACGCAGTTCCGTGCCAAATCTGTAACTTGGGTCTGGATCCTGAGTAACCTGGGTAGCCACTGCGAACCTGGTCACCCTACATAGGACATTAACATTCAAGTTAGGGATGAAGCTTTTGACATTTGGACTAAGGAAAACTTACCCATTGTTGTGCAGTCTTTGTGAGCTGACCTTGGGCACATTGGCTGTTCCACATGCCGGAACCAGCGAAGCAACCGTAGGGGACACCTGCGAAGACAGCTCCGGCCTTGAAGAGATCCGGATATGCACCGGCAAGGACCTCAGTCATCATGGCACCAGAAGAGGTTCCAGTCATGAAGACACGAGAAGAGTCAACACCCCAGTTTGAGATAGCATACCGGACCATGTTGGCGATAGCCAAAGAGTCGCCTCCGGCGTTGTGAGTGAGGGTTTGGGTGCTGTGAACGTCCCAGCATCCTCCACTGTCTGGGGCGTCGGGATAAATTACAATGTAGCCATATTGATCCGCAAGGTTGGCATATTGAGTGCCAGAGAAGTAAGCCTGGGCGGTACCAGTGCAATAGTGCATGGCGACGATGAGGGCGGGGTTCGTTTTGACATTGGGAGATCTGTAGTAGTAGAACCCGACGTTGGTTGGGTTACTACCCCAATTGCCGGTTTGCTGTTGCAGGGAACCGAGGGCAGCATTGACACCGAGGGCGGTGGCTGCCAAAACAAAGAGTTTTGCGACTGAAGGAAACATGATACTAGTCCGGTAAACCACTGAGGATCGAACGTAACGATTCTGAGTGTGAGGACTCCTTTTGTACCTTTTGTGCCAACCGATCACTTTCCACATAGCATTGGAGTCCCAGGACTTTTTGTCCGTAAAAAGAGCGTCGAACCGAGAAAAATATCAAAATTGATGACCCCACGTTCTCAAGAAGCCATTAGACACATGGGAAGCCAGTTGAAACACTGTGTGACCTTCTTCGCTTTGAAAGATGCTTCCGTTGTCATTAGTGGCATTGTGCCTAAAGAAGATAAGAATATCACACTCTTATTTCTGGTAGTAGGACCGTTCTTCCTGCAAAACAATGCTTCAAACCTCGGAACAGACCAAACACTACATTGACACAGGGAAAATAGCATCAACCATTGCCTTCGTATATTCATGGGTCTGGAGTAATTTGATTTCCCTCTGTCCCATGACCAAGGGTGATCGATTCGAATGTAGATCCCCGATTTCCAGTCGAGAATTCCCCGAACGATCTGTTGCGAGAAGTATCTGCTCCTATTGAAAGATGATTCAAACTATTTCAGTTTCTACTCGACCACGAGAGCAAAGCCCCGAGAGTTTGATGTCATATGAAAAAATTGGATGGATTAAACTCTCTGTTCATTGTATTGCAAAACTTCGGTGGTAAACGAAGCGGACTCTGTTGCCGCATGACCTGAAAGCATGACATCGGAGTCTATGAGGTGTATACGGAGCTCATCAGAAGGAAACCTCATCTTTAGGTGTATATTTACGAAGAAGTCTTTTGGGCGTGGGGTACTGAAGAAATTAGAGTTCACTTCCACTGGTGTCCAACGATGGGCACGGTCCGATGATAGCCGGCCATCAAATTATCCGCCACTTTGTTCGATTTATGGACTTGGGACTGGGAATGATTCAGTGGATAGTGAGTGGTTGGTGCTCGAGGGTCGAGGATTGAAAATACGATTCGATTACATCACGAACATCAAATGTGGGACTCGGCATTGGCCGATGGTTGTCAACACGGACGTTAGAGACATTCTGAAGCACGGTAAGGTCAATGTTAGTAAGTCTGCCCGTACATCGGCGACAGTAATAAGCATTTGGTATAATCAATTTTTTGTTGTAGAGACTCAGAGAAATTAATTCAAATTATATGATAAAGCAAAAAAGCTGAACGACATAAATACGTTATACTTGATGTTAGTACTTACCATAGTGAGGGTTGAGTAAGAATTAGCTTGAATACTAATATCGTCTTCCAAGTTTCACTTACTGAGTAGCACCGTACAACAACAGAAGCTTCAAACATTTAACGTTCAAATTGATGTGTGACGTAATGTTTAGAGCTACTACTTAGTCTATAAATAGTTCCCGTATGTAACAAGGCGTGCAGCTTGAACAGTAGCTAGCTCCATACACATAATGTTTAGGAGAAGCATATTTGTGATTAACAGTAGGCTGGAATTCAAACTCGAAAGCCGTGTGAGGCCGTCGTGCGCGGTTGTTCAAAGTAGTGATCCGCACGTGCTTGGCACGTGGTTTGTGATAAATAAATATCCTGCTAAGGTTAGGGTCCGTAATCCGTCCACATTCCAGTGGTACCTTCGGAGCTGCTCTGCACAATCTTTCATGGGCGCTGCACAATGAACGACGTACAACCTACTTTAGTGCCTGCAGTCACTGTTGGTGATGGCTTTGGCATTGTCTATCACATCCAAACAGCGCAGGAATTCTGGTCTGGTATGTTTACACCGTACATCTGATTGAGATCAAGCTGGCTAATTGGAAACATCTTTTTCAGAGCTCGAAGACATTCTCAGGTTGCCCGGAAATGAGTTCCAAACTCTCACTCTCCTCGACGCTGCATTGAGGAGGTTTTTGGCGTTGTGCTCTGCCTATCACGGTATGTGTCTCGCTAGCCCCGAGGATCATTGGTGTGTTGATGAGGGAGTACAGAACAATATTTGCAGAGTCCCTTACAACTAGAACATGCGGTGGAGCTCCTACTGGGCTCTGAACTCCTGGAGTTCCATTCGGAAAGAATGTCTGAAATAATTGTGGAAGATACTCAGACAGTGAGTTGTGGCGTCTCGCTGCAAAGTTTTTCCGGTTTCCCAACAAGTGTGGCTAACAATATTGATAACTTGCCTGTAGACTACGGATCCACATTCTCAGTTTGTTTCTTATAACGTTCTTTACTGGATTGGCAAGAGGAAACCCGAATTCTTCAGAGTAAATAAGCGCTGGAAACCACTTCTTCCCTTGTTGATGGACCATGTTGTTGTGGACATTGACCCCGATGTAGAAGATAATTACACTGGGATAGCTGAGGGATCAAATGGGCTGCTATCCGTCCCTGTGCCTATAGAGGCAAAGCTTCGGACTATAGGGGTTAAGCTTTTATATGAACTTTGCAAGATGCAGAAATTCACTCTCAACGACCTTAGTGAGTGTCCGAATTTCTTTTCAAGACGTCATATTTCTTACGCAGCTCAGAAACCTTCGATGATGGGTTCATCGACACTCTCTTTGATCTCGTGGAGTCAACTAGAAACATGCAGGACGATACATTTAATTATTCTATCATCAAGCTTATTGTAAGTCAAAGTAGTTACATTGCATTATCTGGAGTCTAACCCCGATGTAGGTATCACTCAATGAGCAGTTCATGGTAGCTACACTTCCAACTTCACCGACAATTTCACACGGACAAAATCTTGAAGACAAAAACCGCGTGCTTCGAGTCCTGATGCGGCGCCTTGGTTTCAGTAGAACATTCGGAGAGAATATGATATTCATGCTCAATCGCGCTAGTATGTTGTTAATTCATTATATTTGTTATCACTTTAACACCTATGTAGGACAAACGGCAGAGGATCTATGCATGCAACTTCTTATTCTGAAAATGCTTTATTTGTTGTTCACAACCCCTGGCACATCGGAATACTTTTACACCAATGATCTTTGTGTTCTGGTTGACGTCTTCTTACGCGAATTGATGGATTTGGACGAAGATAGTGAATCGGTACGACGTTCTTGAAAAATGCCGAGCGCATTTACCAATCACCTTTTTTTCTAGTTGCGCCACAATTATCTGAGAGTATTACATCCACTCTTGACGAGAACTCAGCTTCGCGACTATCCTTACAAACGGCCACAAATCCTCTACGTGCTTGAATCTTTGATGAGTCATTCAAAGATTAGGGACATCAATCCCACAACAAAGCGTCTGGTTGAGCGATGTCTATCAGGTGACTGGTCCGTCCAGTTGCGGGCGCGCAGGGATGCAGAGAGTATTGCAAGCTCAGATAGCGCAAGCGAAACGTCCAATTCTGCAATTAGTTCTCAACCCCGGGCGCACCCTTTAACCATGCAATTGGAACGCTCCAATTCTCTTTCAAAACACAGGGTGCTCAAAACCAGTAAAAGCGTAGAGAATATGAAGATTCGTCAGGATGAACCCCACCCTCCCCTTCCATCCCTCGAGAAGCTTCGACGTATTAGCAATACCAACAACAGCAGTCTTCCTGCAGTTGGGGAGTCGAAATCTGGCTTCAATGTACCTAAACGGAGAGATACTGCTACACCTGCTATGGACGGGACTAACTATCGGCTACATGACAAAACTTCTCACGAGATGGATCGTGGCTTTCACACGCATCATCACCAATTACTCTCGCCGCAAGGCAACTCCACTTCCCAGCCAACGCAGGAGCGTATCACATCATCCCGCTCCCATAGCCGTCCGCCGCCACCACCCCCTGTGCAAACACGTACAGTTGATCCTCCATTATCCCCTAGGTCAACAACCTCTTCAGTATCTTCGGATCAGCCTCAACCACGAAGGAGACCTCCACCGGCTCCTCCACACAGGAGAAAACCTCCACCAATTCCTATCGGCCGGACCAATAGCGGGGTTACAATAACAGTCATCCGATCGTCTGAAGCACCATCACTGATGACATCGACCACACCAAACCACACTTCGAGTTTTCAACAGAGTGCCATTTTTTAGAGTAGTTTACAATACTACTCGAACCATCAGTTAGCTTTCGATTAACTTTCGATTTTATCAACTTGATATTCATCATTTTTACAACTTGCATGTTTCCTGTCCTCAACATTTTTAAAAAGTATCTGCATTTCTCTTTTCCGTGACTTTTAAACATATACATTTACTCAATGCATGATTCTGGAACACCGCCATTTTGTATTATATTATACCGCATACTAGACAAAAATTCACAACTTTTATTTTTGCAATGATTCTTGAACCGTAAAACACATTTATCTACAAATAGCCATCACAAGCACGGCCCGGACAAGGTTTAGTCGAGCGTTAAAACATTAATAGTTCTCTTTTCTTCACTATAACACATGATCACGGCAATGTCTTCCAAAGCGACTTCTTTCCTTCTATCACCCTTGGAGCCTTCTTATGTATATAAAACAGCATTGCATGAAAGATTATAAACTGTAACCACCACTTGCTCAAAATCGTGGAACAATCATTATGGTTGCGCTTGCCAAATGGATTCATGCCGTGCTGAGCTTTAACTCGATTGTGGCTATATGTGCTATAGAAAATTATCAACGGACTTGTACTTTGAAGCCTTTGGGACATGGAAAGGATGATACAGATCAGGTTAGTAATAGTTCAAGGATTCAAGGGATTCAAGTTGGTCGAATTGACCTGGAATGTTAATGTTAAACAGGTTGAAGCTGCGATTGTTGAATGTGGACACTTTGGTAGGACAGTTTTCGAGGAAGGAACATACAACATCACTAGGTAATGATATTTGGTTTGAATTTCTTGTTTTTAAGTTGTACTGAAAATGAACGTTAGAAAGATGATGTGGGATTTGGATTCTGCGACAGTTGACTTGAAAGGATTACTGAGTGTAAGCATTAGAATCCTTTTAAACGGAGTTATGTGTAGATGCTGACGAATGGAGTCAGTTCCATCCTGATGTTAAGAACTGGTTGAAGTTCGATAATACTTTCCATGTTGCATTCATCCAGGTAAGCACTATGCAAACGAGGTTTAGACGAATTATACTTATATATCTACCAACAACCAAAGAGTCAGGCATCTTGGTTTGTTGTCACAGGAAAAGATTTTGTGATTAATGCACATAATACTGGTGGTATTCAAGGCAACGGTCAAGTAGGAAGCATCTATTCCATTTCAGAAATCAAGCTAATGAATGACTGAGAATAGCCTTGGTGGAATTTCTATACAACCGTGCCTCGGCGAGATGGTGATGGTCGGCCTATTTCGTTGACGTTATGGCGTGTAACAAGAGCACTCATCAAGAACTTTACAATTTTATCTCCACCATTCTGGGCAAATGTGGTAGCTGAATCTGAGCATGTTGTGTATGATAATATGCTCATCAACGCCACAAATATGGACCCGACGTTCTTTAACCAGAAGTTAGTAAATATTCTATGGTCTTGACGTGAGGTTTGACGCTTTATAACTCATTGTAGCATCGTTTGGAACACTGATGGTATGTACCCTTCGTATATGACTAACACACGAAGTATTATTCATAACATCTGTTAAAGGCATTGACACATATCGAAGCAGTGGCATAACGATGCTAAATTGGGATGTAACCTCCGGAGATGATTGTATTGCGATAAAAGGAGTATGTATTCCTGAATACGAGAGATACGGTATTTTTATTATACATTGGATTACTACTACAGAACTCTTCGAACATCGTCGCCCAGAACTTCGTCTGTCGTGGTGGCACTGGTATCGCATTCGGTTCTCTTGGCCAGTATGCCAATATGGTAGGGGTAAATCTTAAACCAATTATTTATCTAACATTTGGCAGAGTGATTTTGTAACCGGCGTCTTGGTTGAGAATGTCAAAGTAATGCAGGCTCCAGTTTTTCATACGCATGATAGATGCTCATATCAATGAATAGGTATTACGACTCCCTGAAAGTCAACAACCAAACATGGTACATGGAGTGAGCTTCCAAGTTGCAACTTGCGCCTCGCTACTAACAATTTCTCATCGTCATTACTCTACTCTAGATCTACTTCAAGTCTTGGGACGGGGGTGTTAATGGTATGCCACCAACAGGAGGCGGTGGAGGTGGAGGTATATTGCCGTAATCACGACCGTTAGGTTTTTGCTATACTCATTGCTATTTTCCCCAGGATCTGTCAGTAATGTCATCTTTCGTAATTTCTTATTCGATCAAGTTCAAAATGGAGTCGAAATATTGCAAAACTTCGGGGGCGGGTAAGTAAGTCAGTGCTGATAGTCATATTTATGCTCAGTCGTTTGCATACAAAATTCAAATAGAGGACAAGTACCGTCTGAGTTCAAGTTCGAAAAAATCACATTTGAGAATATTCAAGGAACAACTAACACTAGCAGTAGTAAGACTGTCTTAATATTTGCAGTATCAGAGAATTAATCAGCGTTTTCACAGTTGTCAGACTCGGGTGCAGCTCCGCTGTCGGTTGCTCAGACTTGACGTTCAAAAACTTCAATGTGCACGGACCTAACAATACTGATACCTACCTTTGTGAAAATGCTGATAATATTTCAGGACTTCCAGGTTCGTAGGAGTATCCAACCCAACTGGGCATGTTTCACTAACAAGCTAGATGATTTATAGCTCCATGTAATTAAATATTGCACATTGACATGTGGATCGAAGGACTGGAGTACTTCTACTTCTTTCCGTGTTTAAAAATGAAAACCACGGCCCGCTGCTGGGCATATTTTGTTCTCATGACTATGTCCGTGACTACTATATGTCTTCTCCATCATCCTCGAAAGGTACAGCCTGGCAGCATTAAAAGACTTATAAGCCAGTTTCGCGATCATCAATTCCGTAGCTACTATGCTGTTAAAATCTTATCTTCTCTTGAACCTTCTCATTACAGTAACTCAGGCTGCGATATGTCGCTTGAGTCCACTAGGATCTGGCAAGGACGATACCGATCAGGTTGGCAGATTCCGTCCTTTCCAAGTTTCCTCACTACCACTACATTTACTTACAAAGTTACAAAACGTGTAGATTGAGAAAGCTATATCAAACTGTGGTCACTTCGGTACTACTATATTCGAGGAAGGATCTTATAACGTTACTAGGTTGGATATATTTATATTTTTAAAAGTCGTATCCATGACCGATGCTCGCTCTTGAGAAAAATCATGTGGGACCTGAGAAGTGCGACTGTGGATCTCCATGGATATTTGAGTGTGAGTGTTTGATTTGATTCACTTGTTTTGCGCACAACATTAATTTCTGATATACGATCTATGTAGTTCAATCCAAATATTGAGTATTGGTTGAAACCCGAGAATACGTTCCGAGTTGTGTTCATTCAGGTACTAAGCATTCAACTTATCACAATGAACTAAAGGGCTTATTTGAATACTACAAAAACAGAGCCAAGCTTCCTGGTTTGTAGTTACAGGATCAGATTTCGTTATTGATGCGCATAATACTGGAGGAATCCAAGGGAACGGACAGGTAAATAAAGATCAATGCCAATGTCGTCAGTTTTATCCCTCGTGAATCAGAAATACTAACTTACATAATTAGCCTTGGTGGTCGTTCTTTGCTACTCGTACTAGGGCTGATGGTGATGGTCGTCCTATCTCGTTGAGTTTATGGAGAGTCAAGAGAGCTTTAGTCAAGAATTTTAGGATTGAATCTCCACCTTTTTGGTCCAATATTGCGGCAGAATCCGAACAGGTTACGTACCAAGGGATGTTTGTTAATGCTAGCAATACGGATCCGCTATTTGTTGGGAAAAAGTGAGTAGTTACTTTTGTCTCCCGGTAGTAATAATCTGATTGAGAATTATGTTAGTGTTGTTCCGAATACAGATGGTGAGTATACGTGTTGCCTTTATTTACTTGTGAAGATCTTAATCGGTGTTAAGGTATCTGTACGTACCGTAGTGATGGGATTGTCATGGAAAATTGGGATATTACCTGTGGCGATGACTGCTTAGCTATTAAAGGAGTAAGCACCTAGTTTTGTCAGAAGTCCTTATTGAATTGACACAAATATAGAACTCAACCAATATTGTCGCTCGTAATGTCACTTGCCGTGGAGGGAATGGTATAGCTTTTGGATCCTTAGGACAATATGCAGACCTAGTAAGTAAGGTAGACAAGGAGATACTTACGTCGCTGACATTAATATTTTATCAGCCAGACAATGTTGAGAATGTTTTATTCGAGAATTTGTTGGTTGGCATCAATTATTTTATGGTCGAGCCCCATATAGTGGCCGCTGATTTTAGTGTTCTAGATCACCAGAATTGACCCAAATGTACAACCCAACATGCAGAATGGAGTTAGTATACAAGTCTTTGGGGGTGAGTAATGGCTAATCATCGTACATGAAACAGATCTATTTCAAGACTTGGACCGGATCCATTAACGGCGCACCTCCAACGGGCGGCGGTGCTGGTCCAGGTAAGTAATTATAAGGTGATTTGCGCACATCGGATTAGTAATGATTTGTTCTCTGGTAGGCATTGTAAGAAATGTCATAATGAAAAACGTGCATCTGGATAGAGTCAATTTACCTGTGCATATCTACCAGACAAACAGCGGTCATTCGTGAGCACCTCTAGCATTACGAGTGGTGTATTTCTACTGAACCTAGGCGATTTTAGAGGAGATGCTCCGTCTGAACTCGGTTTCCGTGACCTGAAGTTTATCAATTGGACTGGAACGGTTCTCAAAAATACCAGTCAGTCTCGTTTATGATTTTTTGACTGACTGACTTTCCTTTCTAATTACTTTATTTCAGTTGTGTCATTACAATGTAGCCCAGCCTCAGGATGTAGAAACATCGATTTCGAAGATTTTGATGTTACCATCCCCGTTAACCAGACGGCCACTGTGATCTGTCAAAATGTTGAGGGGTTGACAGGACTAACCGGTGTGTATATCAATTGTTTCTGAAAATTGAGAGGCAGCCGGTCTGATGTCAACGTTATATATCAACTCCGGCCATCAGCAACTTGCGATGCCACATGATGTAACTATGATTGCGGTGAGACTGGTCAAGACAAGACAAGACAGTCTGAATGGAGCGCTGGTCTAGTGTTTCGTCCTTAGGAAATCGTACTTCGTACTTCGTTTTCGTGGCTGACATTGTGAATCACGGTGATGTTCTGTAAACGCCGGTTGTGGTGTGACTGAGATATCATGATGTGTATCAAAATGCCGAAACGATTCACTGAGTATGGTGTGGATGAAAAATCCGGCCAGCAACACAGAGAGTCTAGACTGAGAATAAGAAAGTTATTAGCATGGTCAGCAGTTGGTAAGGAAGTGACAATTGTACAGACAACACTATGGCAACGTCGAACTTCGGTATCTGTCACACTCCCATCATGATGGCCCAAGCTATTAGATCACCAGTTCACAGCCTTGTACTAATCTATCTTTTCTTCTCTTCCCCTTACTCTCATCATCCTTACCAGCTGGCCGGTACCGTTCCACTCTTTTTCGTCATCACGCAGGACGTCCTCTTTTCGAATTCATGCCCCGTTCTTCAGGTTTAGACTTCTCAGATGGCAGGACCCCCATCGTAATGCTTCAGCAGCATCCCGACCTCGCAAACAACTACGCTGGAGGTCAACAGCCGAGCCATCTTCAGCGTAATAAGACGGAGCGAAGGAGGTTGCAGGGACTTCAACGGTCCAACACTACGACTTCGCTGGCCAAGCCTGCTCCTAAAACCCGTTCGTTGAAGCAGCGATTCGACCTTTGGATGATTAATGAAGGAGGACGCCAACTCTTTTTTGGTGTCTACATATTTCTCCATTTGCTGGTTGCAGTCCTTGGTTTTATCCATTACCAGCTCAAGGACAACTCCGCGACCGCGAGGGCCATTTTTGGTGTCACCTTCCGTTCGTCACCATCCAATTGAACTTTTACTATGATTCTGACCTTTTATTCACAGCTATCGCTCGTACTGCTGCATTGGTGCTTCATGTTGACGTTGTATTCATTCTTCTGCCCGTGTGCCGCAACTTCATTTCCCTGCTTCGCCGTACCGCACTGAACGACATCATCCCATTCGATAAAAACATTACCTTTCACAAGGCTACCGCCTGGTCCATTGTCGTTGGATCTGTTGTTCATGTCGTCGCACACATGGTAAATTTTGCGAAGCTTGCAATTGTGTCAACCCCGGATCCCGGAAAAAGGGTTATTGCTTTCCTACAAGCAAACTTTACCACAGGTCCCGGTATTACCGGGTGGATTATGAATGTTTGCCTTTTCATCATGGTCTGGTTCGCTATTGAGAAGAGACGTCGTGCTCACTTTGAACGGTTCTGGTATTCCCATCACCTCTTCATCATCTTCTTCATCAACTGGCAACTTCATGGTATGTTCTGCATGATCCCAGCAGACCGAGAACCTAAATGCTCCTACAACACGATTGGTGTATTCTGGGTAAGTCTGCAGATCCAACTCATAAACAAATTTCTGATAAACAACACAGCGGTACTGGCTCGTTGGTGGTGTTATTTGGATCTTTGAGCGTATCCTACGTGAAGTTCGTTCTCGCCACTATACCTTTATTTCCAAGGTTATCCAACACCCCTCCAACGTCATGGAGCTTCAAATCAAGAAAGAGAAGACCAAGGCTGGAGCAGGCCAATACATATTCCTTTGTTGTCCCGAGGTCTCCTACTTCCAATGGCACCCTTTCACCCTGACCAGGTATTTATGCTTCAAAATTAGTAGGAACATGGCTAACGTGGATGCATCTAGTGCCCCAGAGGAAGACTATCTATCTGTACATATCTCTGTCAAGGGTGATTTCACTACCGCTCTTGCAAAGGCCTGTGGGTGCAAGTTCCCGGAGAAAGGTGCAAAGAGCGAGAAGGAGGCTGGTGGCAAGATTGTCGGTACCAACGTCAATCCGCCTTTGAATGTCAGTCTTCCCCGTGTCATGGTTGATGGACCGTTTGGCAGTGCTAGTGAGGATTTCTCCAAGTTTGAGACTATCTTGTTGGTCGGAGCTGGTATTGGTGTTACACCATTCGCCTCGTATGTGTTTTTCCCCTTTCTCCTCCTCAATGGTACTCATCTCATTGTCTCAGCATCCTCAAGACTATTTGGTACCGTATGAATAACCTTCATGATTCGAAACCTACCCGTCTCTCGAAGGTGTATTTCACTTGGGTTATTCGTGACTTCGGAGCTGCCGAGTGGTTCCACTCACTCCTCCACGCCATTGAAGAGCAGGACACCCAGAACCGCATTGAAATCAATATTTACCTGACTGCGAAACTGAAAGAAGATGAGATGAATAACATCATTGTGAGTACATGTTGTTGTTGGTTTCGACCAATTGTCTGATTAGTTTTTAGGTACAAGATGTTGGGGCTGAGAAAGATGCCATTACCTCCCTCCGGGCACCCACCCACTTTGGTCGTCCTAACTGGGATAGAGTCTTTAGCTCAATTGGGGAGAAACATCCCGAAACTGATGTTGGCGTGGTATGGTTTTCTTATGTTTCTGTTGAGCTATATCAATGAAACTAATTTTCTCTCTTTTCTTTCAAGTTCTTCTGTGGTCCTGCTGTTCTCTCAAAGACCCTACACCACATGTCGAACAAGTGGTCTGATCCTAATGGAACAAGGTTCTTCTTTGGCAAAGGTTCGTATTCCTCAAAACGCTCCCTGATAATATGATTGATTTGTTAATTGTGTATTGTGTCTGTCAATAGAAAATTTCTGAAGGGTCGAAAGAGGAGTACTGCGAAGGATTTGTTATTGGATAGGTTATACTTAATGGGTGTGCTGGTTTCACTTTGTGTAGATTCACTTGATACCTTTTTTACAATGAGAAATATCAGCTGTGTGAGATTGTTTTGTTGACATAGAGAGGAATACTTATTTGTTATTCGATTGTACAAGGTTACCGTAATATACCTCACATGTGAATTTATAATATCTGGCCGCCTGGCGAAATGGCATCGCGTCTGACTACGAATCAGGAGATTGCAGGTTCGACCCCTGCGGTGGTCAAGGTATTTCATATATTTCATCCTTTTTTCTCTTTCATTCTACATGCATTCCATTGACAATGTTAGTGCATATCTTTAGCATGTCTTTTTTCTTTTTGAAATATATATATATATTAAACATGAGATCTTGGACAGATAATTGATTAAAATTAAATAAATGGAAAAACCAATGGCTAACATGAGCAGTGACCACCGCAGGGGTCGAACCTGCAATCTCCTGATTCGTAGTCAGACGCGATGCCATTTCGCCAGGCGGCCTTATTTTTAGATGTTCCAGGGAATATCCCAGCCCTGGAGGCTAACGGATAAGTAGCCTCAACTACCTCTAGACTCTAGTAAGTACCATGTAACCAGTGAATAACTACCCCCATGACGCTTATCCTTCTAGACCTGAACATTTTTTCACGATGTCCGCGGGTCTGACAAAGCTGTTCACTGTATTAGAACTTCGTTCTCCAGATAAATCCATCAACACTGAAAAAGTACAAAGTTTGATCGATCTTGGGACTTTGGTGAGCCTCAAACATGTTTCGTTAGATGACATACCACCTCGATTTGAAGAAGTTGAATTTGATGATGTTGATGACGATGCCCTACCTAACCCCCCGTTCGCCGATACGGCGACACCATCTACCTACGATTTTTCTCTCTTCAATGTTGTCATTACCTTCAATTTTCAAACTGTTACTCTACGCAACAATGAAACATTAGGCTCAGGAATGGATATCTTCAACCCAAAGTTACTACTATCTTGCAATTCATTGTCCCTTGGTATTCCTCGCCATATCTCCGACTGATTGAATCCAAATTGAATCGAATTGAGAATGTCACCCAGCTTATACCGGACACCGTATCAAATTCGTGACCCATCTTATTATCTGGACTTGAGATCTTTGAAGGTGATAAACGATGGGACCCTACCGCAAAGTTAGCAACCATTCGGTTTATTGGGTTTGAGACGAAAGGGGAACAAGGGTCCAAAACCATAGTTTTTGGTTCAATTGGAGTCGTATGTCGAATTTCTAAGGGGCTGAGGCCCACACGTACCAAGAGGTGAATATACAACGGGTCACACAAGTTACAAGTGATATAGCAGTGAAGAAAGTGGAGAGGGAAGATATTGAGATAAAGCTACAAATTCGGACTCAGCCTCCCTGGAATCTGGGATACGTTCGAAAGTCAGTTTCTTTTGTATTTTTAGTCAAAATGGGGTGTGCGTTAGAACATAACAATGCACTCGGTGAGTCGGTGATCAAACGGTTCACAGACAGAATTATTGATTTTTAGTGCTGCGTCAGTAAAAATCTGAAAGAAAGGCCTGTACAGGCCTGTAATACATACTAGTTATTTTACATGTTTATGTATGCTAGGTTTAATTTATGGTAGGTATGTCATATGCCTGTAGAAAACTATTTTCTTTTTGTATGTATTTGTGAAGTATACTAGATCTTAACATACCTGGCAAGATCTGTGTTAGGTGGCGTTGATGCCTGCAGCATGGCTGGTAGCTGTGTACCATGCATGAGCCACATGTAGTAGATATTCTCATCCATAGTACATATTTCCAATACCTACATCAATACCTAGTAGGTATGGTGTAGGTATGTGTAGGTATGTGTATGTATTCATTAAATATTATATGATTAATGTCACACTAGTGTAGTTTATTACTAGGATCTTCTATTTTACAAAGGGGATGTTGGGGAAGCATATAAGGTATTACAATGCATCAACAGACTCAGGAGTTGGGTAGGGAGCAATAGAGATGCAAACATGGAGTTGGAAAAGTTGATATTAGATTAAAGATTAATGAAAACGTCTCTTATTTAGTCCAACGGTTTTAGCATCATTTATATATTATATGTAGACACAGTAGTTATTGTAGTGTATGAGTTACCTAGTAGGTCTACCAGGCCTGAATTCAAAACTAGACATACATAGGCATTCCCAAACCTACTAGGCCATCCAGACCTAGTAGGTATGGCTGTAGGTATTAGATTGTATAGTATATATACATAGGCATTACATGAGAATTTTTACTGACGTGGTGGTATAAGAAGAGACGTGGGTGAACAACATGCTCTGAGGCGTCTGATAGTTGGGTTCGGGAATGAGTACGGCATCGCCGAGAATGGCGCTCTACTATGACGACCCATTATCAATTCGCAACTTGGTACAACATATTTGGTCATCGTTTCGCAGCAAGGAATTACCTCGGGTTTGATTTGGTGAGAGGAAAATGGCCGATCTAAACTCTGAGAATGACGCGGACGCTGGCCGCAATGCCACTGAGCATAACGGATAGCAAGAAAGCTTGCGTGGTGAGCTCGGCTTCACAATTCGGTTTGTAATCGATGAAATAAACCGAAGCTGAGTAAGGCATCACAGTTGTAGGCTAAATTAGTTTCCTATTCATCCTATATTCCACAGTCCGTACAAAATCACATAAAAGGCCAGAACTTGGTCGTTAATATAACCCACATCGGAATCTGAACACTTTTGAAGCCAACTTGATCGTTTGAATAACACCATTATATCACCTAATGTCCACCACGACCACAAAGACGAAGATATTCCTCACTGGGGCAACTGGTATGGTTCTCTCTATATTTCAGTATTTGAAATTATTGATACCAATTTTCGGCATTGTTATGCGGAACTCCAGGATATATTGGGGGTGCCGTACTTGAACGCCTTCTCCAACATCCAGATACTCAGAATTTTGATATTACATTGCTTGTGCGCAATCCAGAGAAAGCAAATAAATTCAAGAAGGAATTTGGCTTGAATGCTGTTGTTGGCAACTTAGGTGATGCCCAATTGTTGGAGGATTTAACATCAGACGCAGATGTCATCTTCAACACAGTAAGCCATTAGATCCACCCAACTATGCGGAAACTAACTTGTACTATCTTATAGGCAGATGTAGATGCGCTCGAAGCTACTAAAACTATGCTTCGGGGATCCAAACGGAAGTTCCAGGCAACGGGAAGTCCACAAATATTTATACACACCGTAAGTGACCTCACCCCATATCTGAGGATTACTCACTTTGAACATTCTCCTTTGTAGTCTGGAACTGGGCTTTTCAGTGATGATGCTGCCGGACTTAGGACGACAGACGTTATCTGGGATGATTCCAATCCAGAACAACTAGAGCAGCTCCCACCTACCGCTCTGCATCGAAATGTTGACCTTGAACTTATTCAAGCGGATAAAGAAGGTTATGTGAGAACGTACATCATCGCACCATCAGCGATCTATGGAATAGGAACGGGAAGATTTTTTGATACTGGACTTTCGAATAAATTCTCAGCTCTATTTTTGCTTTCGCTTAACACTGCATTGAAGAGGGGAGAGGTTGGGATTTTTGGAAAGGGAGTGAATACCTGGCCTAATGTCCATATTGATGATAGTGAGTCCTGATGTCATGCTGTCGCTCTAAGTGAGAGCAAATGAATCTGACTTCTTGAAGACGCAGACCTATACATCGTTTTGTACAATAGCATTAAAGCCAACCCGGGAAAGGTCGGTCATGGAAGGGAAGGGTATTATTTTGGCATTGCCGATGAATTCACATACCATCAATTCGGAAAAGAACTTGCCCGCGTGCTAGTGGAACTCGGAAAGACAACAAATTTGGAACCTACAGCATTCACTCCAGAGGAGATCCGCAAATACTTCAACGTAAGTTTTATTTGTTTATATATTTTGAGGAATGTTCTACGACCATTGTTTTGTTGAGATTTACTGAGTCAAATAACATAGGGCTCTACCGTCATCGGGTCCAATTCCCGCGGCATTGCTAATCACTCCAGATCTATCGGCTGGAATCCCACCAGGTTCACAAAAGATCTCATTGCAAGCATTAGGCCTGATGTTGAAGAGTTGATTATTAGTCCAGATCTAGAGCGTGTTGTGCCACTTACTTTAGTTGATGCATGATGTGTATCGTGGAAATTGAATTTATAAAGATTTTGATCTCCGATTGCAGTACTCATCATTTCCATCTCTTAACACAACTTTTATTTCCCAATGGCGAGCAGACACGATTTCATTCAAGTTAAATGTTACAATTATACTCGAAAAAGAAGAACAAAACTTGTACAATATCGCAAGCCTTATTACGACGTTAACCTTACGCAAGGGTGGGAACGTTCCAATTAACCCATTGCGATTCCACGAATCCTGCATTATTGGGACCATCCGTCTTCGCAAAATTCGTGTTCGTCGACTGCCCCTTCAAAAATTTGTTGACAAATGCATCCAAATCTCCTTGTTCACTACCTGGGAAAGCACAATGGTTATGATTCCCAACTTGGCTCACACCCATATTATCCGCAACACCCAACGCATCCCAAACCTTCTTAGCAGTCTTCATGCAACCAAACACACTCTGGGGACCCAGCCAATCGATACTTGTGTTATCAATGACCAACAAAGCACGAGGAGCGACCAATGCAGCGAGAAGATGATGGTCGAATGGAAGATTATTGATCTGGTTGACGTATGGTTCGAAGTTCTTCGAGAACCACACGTTCTCTTGAACGATCTCGGATGCTGTTTGAGTTTGAATCCCGCCTGATAACATCCTATCCGAAATCCTCCAGCAACCAGCACCTCCGGAACCAGACTCCTGTGGAATAGTCAAAGCAATCCTTTTCTCGAAGGCACCAGCAACCAAAGCACCCTTTCCATTCCTCGAACAACCAGTAACCGCCAACTTGGATAAATCGATACGTGAAGTGGCACTTGGGATTGTCTCAAGTACATCTATAATCCTTGAAACTCCCCAGGCCCAAGCCGTCATTGCGGACGCGGAATGTCCACTTCCATACAAAGTGTAGAATTTACCCTGGCCACGGCTTTGGGCGTTAGCCTGAGCAGCGATATCGTCGTTGTTAAAAGTGATGGTGGCTACACCTGCAGGTCGAGGGATACTCATACCACCGTAAGCAATTATGGCTGGGAAAGGTGCTGTGCCGCCGTTTGTTGGGTATGAAATTCCAGCGCTGAAGGAGATGGATTTTCCGCCTTCGGAAATATTAATGGTCAGTGAGTTGCCAGAAAGTGTACCAGTAACGGAAGATGGTTTGGGTGGAAGAATGCCTGACTCGTATTTTTGCAACAGTTGGAATATCTCTTCACGGCGGCAGTCCCAGTCGGATTTAGTTATAACTTTCTTTGATCCATCAAAGAAAGTGAATGGATCAGGGAGGAAAGAGTTTGACCTCAAAGTCGGGTTGGCGGGAAGGGATGGACAAGAACCAGGAGCAGAAGTCGGTGCTGGAGAACCCGGAGAAGAGGTTGTGGGAGCGGGTGGGGGTGGGGCGATAATAGTACTAGTAGGAGCTGGAACTCCAGGCTGACATTGCGAGTACCAGTCATTGACTTTGACGCAACTGGAACCAGAGACGCATGATGTGGGACCGGTCCATCCAATTCCACCACCTGTTATAATATAAGGTCTGTTAGCTTCGAGGACATTCTGACGAAGGTTAGATCTTACATTGCCCCCATTGTTGCGATTGCGCGAGAGCAGGAATAACAAGGATAAGAGTAACGAGAGAGTTCTTCAAGAAAGCCATGATTGAACAAGTCTTTTGACCTAACGTTGCAAGCTGGAAACCTTCGCCTTTTATACCAAATATCTCTCATACCCACCGTCTCAAACCTCAAAATACCTTCATACCTTCTCGTCGAAAATCGAATCTGGTGTCCACGGCCCGCCTTAGTTTTTGCATCCCAAAAATAGCACAGAATGCTCCGGAGTCTCTAAAACTCAACAATTGCACATGGGGTAATTGGATCTGGGTGCGAACATGATCTGAGAAGGCACAGCTACCTAGAAGAAGAAGGTAATCCCCAGGCAATACAATCAACAACTGCTTAAAGTTCGGGTCAAAATGTCAAAGTAACACAGAAAAGGATGAATTTCGGTTTATGACTCCAGTAACATGAGGTCGAGCGCGTCAGAATCCTGTGCTTAATTAATGCCGAGTTCTTCAACATACGATCACCCATATGTAAGTTTATTGTTCATAGAGTTTGAAAATGATAATGGAAACAACGAAAGTAGATTTTTCGACTTCAACTTAATACATGCTACACGAAACTAGTACTGCTCGAGTATTCGAAACAACGGAGGGCCATTGATTGCTACGATTAGGAAAGGGTAGGGACGGTCCAGTCGACCCAGTCGGTTTCGACATAACCGAGGTTGGAGTTATCGGTCTTGATGATATTGGTATTGGTAGACTGATCCTTCAAGAACTTGTTAACAAAGGCAGTAAGATCTCCACCTTGAGTCGCAGATGGGAAAGAGCAATGATCATGGTTTCCAGCCATGGTAAGTCCCATAGAATCACCCACACCAAGTGCCTTGTAGATTTTGTTCGCAGCGGTCATGGCACCATAGACTGACCTAGCACCCAACCAGGTAATACCGGTGTGATCAATAACGAGCAGACCACGAGGAGCAACGAGACCGGCAAGGAGGTGGTGATCGAAGGGAAGGTTCCTGACTTGACTGACGTAGGGTTCAAAGTTCTTGGAGAACCATACGTTCTCGGTGATGATTTGCGAAGCGGTTTGAGTGTCAATACCACTGCTCTTCATGGCATCGGAAATACGCCAGGAGCCAGCGCCTCCAGATCCAGACTCTTGTGGGATGGTAAGGGCAACACGAGCTTCGAGCGCACCAGCCACCAAAGCACCCTTTCCATTGCGAGAACAACCAGTGACACCGACCTTCTTGGCATTGATTCTGGTGTTTGCAGTAGTCTCAAGAGCATCAATGATACGCCCAACACCCCAAGCCCATGCCGTGAGGGCACCAGCGGAATGGCCAGAACCGTAAAGGTTGTAGAATTTGCCTTGGCCTCGGCTACCAGTGTTGGCTTGTGCAGCGATGTCATCATTGTTGTATGTGATTATAGCTACACCAGCGGGGGCAGGGATACTGGCAAATCCATAAGCAATAATGGCAGGGTATGGTGCAGTTCCAGAAGAGGGATAAGAAATAGACACCGAGAAGGAGATGGATTTTCCGGCATCAGAAACATTGATGTTCAAGGTGTTTCCGTTGAGAGATCCAGTGACTGAGGAAGGTTTTGGTGGAAGAGTACCCAACTCGTATCTTTGGAAAAGCTGGAGGATTTCCTCGCGACGACATTGCCATTGTGCTTTGGTAGTCACGCGGCTGCTATCAGCGTAAAACTTGAATGGATCTGGCAATTTCGGGATAGAAGTCAAAGCGGGACTACCAGAGGGGCAGGTTCCTGGAGTTGTTGTGGGGAGTGGGCCTGTAGTTGCGGGGTCCGTGGTAGAAGTCCCGGGAGTGGTAGTTGTGGGAATAGTTGTCGTTGAGGGTGTTCCAGGTAAGCATTGGGAGTACCAATCATTGAGGTAAGTACAAGTCGAACCGGAGACACAGGTGGTAGCACCGGTCCATCCAATTCCGCCACCTGCGTTGTAATCAGTGACTGGTACTATTTCGGGAATTTCATGACTTACATTGGCCGTACAAAGGAGATTGAGCCTGGGCGAAAATAGGCAGAAGAAGAACCAATGAAGCGAGAGCAGACTTTGGATTCATGATTGAATTAGGGGCTCAATATTACAGTCACCTAATGGTTAAACCAGAATTTCGACAGCCTTTATATACTGCACGCCAAGGAGATTGTCGTTGAATTTCCTCTTCTCCAAAAAATAATGCTGGGCGTCGACTATCTCTTCAACGATGCCTTTCCAGTATTCATTCAATTCATTATTCAAAACAATATCCTATCACATGCTCAAGCAACTAACAGCAGCCCAGTTGAATTGCGCCGAAGTCTCTGATGAAACAAAGTTCATTGGAACGAAATTCGCCGATGTATTATATTGAGAAGTCCAGTGCCATGCTAATGGAAGAAGCCGGCACTTTGATATTCTTCATGATGAAGAAGAGTGTTTATGTCTGTTCAATGACGTGGGACAGTCTTCACTGTGCTAACTTCGGATGTCGGACGTTTTTTTGTCTTCGAACTCGTGAGCAATCCGGAGTCGTAGGAATTGAAGAGAATCACTAATATCAAATTGGACGCGTGGTCGACGAACGGGAACAATTTTGTCTTCTGACTTACGGCGTTATTGGAGATGACCCACATATCTTCTTTCTGAGCACATATCCCAACGTTTAACCGGAATTTTAAGAGGATGTGGACCCCACCTATTCATTTCCTTTGTTCAGTTTTAAGTACTTCATGGTAAAGAGAAGCATATTCAAGGATTGAAACACTCTTTACCATGTGGACGTGGGTGAACCGGAACAACTCTGTTGAATGAGCATCTTCTCCTGTGTTCCTAGACTTACTGCCGGTTTTTCCGCGTTACATCTTCTCCAGGGGGAGATTACATTACGCCAAAGATCTATGATGCCCAGAGAATTGAAGTCTGTGATGATCCGTGCCAAATAGCAGAACTTCAACGAACGAGAAGAGTGAAAAATAAGGAATCGGGGAAAGATTCTCGCGTGGCTAGAAAGAACATCACGAGTCGTAACTTCTTTGTCGCGTGGTACATGTAGAAATTCAATAGGATCCAGAACGTGGTTTGTGTCAAGTACCAAAGGGACGAGCCTAAAGACGATTGATGTAAACCCTCGGAATAGTAGGAACGACTTAGGATAAAAGCTATCACTCGTTTAGAATTATGTTTGTCAAACTCGTGAGATTGGAGGATCTTTTTCTTGGCCTTCTTCATTTATAAATGCACCCCACAAAGCCATCAAAGAGTAGGATGAATCTTGGGACAACTCGAGCAAAAATGTATGTGTAGCAACCCAGGAGAAGAATTACAGAGATCAATCGATTAGGAAGGAGTACAAGGTTTCTCGAAATTGATGCTCTCGATATATGGCGCTCTATGCTTTTTTTCGTGTGTTTGATCCTAAAGTTCAACGCATGTAAGCTAGACGGAATACTAGACTTGTTAGCTACTTAGAGGTTCGTTACTATGATGCGCAAATACATAATATTATGATTGTATAACTATCGAAATGTCATTTGAATTGCTAGTATGAGTGACATTGGTTGGCTCGTTGGAATAATAACTCGCAGCGTCAGCATATTTCGCTGGCAGTAACTGATTTAAACCATACGCTCTCGGTGGACTAGGCAGAGAAACTGTATTACAATAGCGGAGCCTTCCGATTGAGCAACGATACAAGCTTTCGCTTTCTATGATTTAGCGTGAATTGGTGGGCACAGTCGTTTCACAAAAATACCACTTTGGTCGGTGGGTTTCCGTTCGCACTTCTATAGATTCCTTCAGTAATAAATTTCTGTTTACAAAACGGTAGATCTGTGCTCGTATTTGGGGTAGGTTCTAAAAATTTTATCAGCTCAGGAATATTAGAAAACACTCTATTCGATGTTGCTTGCAATAAAGATACATCTGTAAATTCAACTTCAATCCCCCAGTCGAGGATAATTAAGGCGTTCTGTCGTGGTATGCTGTTGCATGGATTTGTATGGGGATGAGAATGAATGTTTATCTTGAGGTGGGGCTTGATTAGAATTTCAGGGGATAATTGCGATGTACCTGTGAGCACGTGACTCGGCAAAAGGCAATCAGTTCGCGTAATGCCGAAACTCTATCGGGTCAAACTGTATAGCTCTTGAAAGAATCGCATCCATCGACCTCGACGACCTCGCAACCGCAAGAAATTATGGGCAAAGGTACCTGCTGCAGCCGCTTGCGTCCTCGATATCTCTAATGATGAACATTCGACTATAGTTCACGGCTCCCTCGCCCGCGCTGGTAAAGTCAAGGGTCAATGTCCTAAGGTCGAAAAGCAGGAGAAGAAGAAGACTCCCAAGGGCCGTGCTAAGAAACGCTTGTTATATAACCGCCGGTGAGTTATCCAACGAGTAAGCTCAAAAGATGAAAATATTAACTAGAATAATAGCTTCGTCAACGTGACAACACTCCCTGGTGGCAAGCGCAAGATGTGAGTAATTGGTTCCGAATATGTTTTATATCTCCCTACGCATCCCACACCCCGGGCCCTGCACTTTTATCTGATGATAAACCATTCGCATAGTTCACGCTGAAACGATCATGTTGACAATCAAGCATCTTAATTGTCTTTCGCTCCTATCTGATCTCTTCTTCAACCTCTCGTTTTGCATAAACACTTTGTGCTAACCTACATTCTTAGGAACCCCAACCCCGAGAAATAAAAGTCCAGCGCGTAGCGTACCTCCGACGATAATACATCAGACCCTCAACATATGATATCTCTCGGACGGAGTTGTGGATAGAGGGATTCAGTCCACTATGTATCTTATTGCTTTGCATTCGCCTTCTTAGCACACACATCCATGTTGCTACTGTACTGCCAATCCATATAACCAAATGATGATATTGAGGATTGATAAATGTGTGAATTTGATTATTATTTGGCCACGTGCTCATGCGCGTCACAACCTCAGAAGTGAGACGTGTACCCGAAATCACTTGGACTACACCCACCATGTTCGCTGACGAACTGAAAGCATTTAGACGACTGGGCTTCCGTCATGTACGTCGCTGACTTCGTTGTCGAGTATTCCAGCGACTGAATCTTGCAATGCGCAGGTCCTACTCCAAATCTTGAATTTTGCTTCTGTAATAGCATCTGGTCTTATGATATGGAAAGGTCTCGGTCTCGTAACAAATTCGGAATCGCCCATTGTCGTTGTGCTGAGGTGTGATCATTACTCATCGTGATACGAATGGAGCCTAATTTGTCTTTATAGTGGTTCAATGGAACCTGCATTCTACCGCGGTGACCTCTTATTCTTGACGAATCCCGTCAGTGAGCGATACCACACAGGAGACATCACAGTATACAAGATTCCTGGTGCCGATATTCCCATTGTTCACCGAGTGATGGAAACGCACGATACCAAGAAGGACGGCCGTCAGTTAATGTTGACCAAGGGAGATAATAACTACGTGGATGACTTGGCGTTGTATAATGGGTTGACATGGTTAGAAAAGAAGCATATAGTAGGAAAGGTCCGAGGGTGAGTGGTGTATCTATATCTCTCCATGTATGTGAACTAAAACCTGTTTCTAGATTCCTTCCCTATGTCGGATATGTGACGATCGCGATGGTATGTGGTCTTGATCCCTCCTTTTCCCCTGAGCTTATTTTTATTTCCTTAGAACGACTTCCCACAGCTTAAGTATGCGCTGCTTGGAGGTCTCGGCCTTCTCGCTCTGATACAACGTGAATAAGAGAATTTAACGGCATATACCCTCGTATATCCAATTATCAATACCATGACCATTGTTTGGTTAAATCAGACCAGGTCACCTCAGTATGGCCTAGTTATAACGACGTGATCTCTTCATCCGTTCGTGCATTCTCATTTCTGTGACGTATCCAAAAATATACCTGACCTTGTATTTCACTAAGCCTCGTTGTGAGGCATGACTATTCTTTATGAAGTACGAACCCACCTGAGAAAGTGGATCACTCTAATCCGCTACCCGGCATTGGCCTAAAAAGCGTGTCAAGAACGTTAACAATTTGCGGTGTCACTAAAGGGTGCTTCTATTTGCACATAATTTGTGCCAGTAACTTGGGTCAAGGTTTCATGAATTACAAATATTCGATTTATTCTTGAATATTCATGAGGGGTTTGTACCAGCGGCACCAGAAAGAACCTAATGACACGTCTTATGTTTTTCTTGCTGTCATCTTTGTCTGTTAATTGCGTCATATAAGACAAGTAGACTGCATTGGAACTTGGGTCTTGGTAGTCCGAACTGGTAGCCGTCTGGAGCATAGTCTGATGGTGTGCTTCCCCCCCCCCCTCCCCCCCTTTCAAGTAATGCCGAAATGCCCAGTCATGCATAAAATACTTAAACCCTGCCGTTTCGGAAATGCAATATTTAATGACAGGACAATTCTTCAACGGCATCGATTCCGAGGCTGCAACCCTCCAAGTCCAACTGTGCGAATTATGGCAGCCTACTAGCCCGAATCCTGGGCTGTAAATTGAATCGAGTGTTCGAATCAATGAGTTGTAACTCCCAAATTTCAATGTTCACCACGAGCGAACTTTGCGGTCCGAAATCTCTTAATTACATCCACGATGGTCACTGATGGGTTCAAAGCATTTCGACGACTAGGCTTTCGTCATGTACGTCGCTGACTTCGTTGTCGAATATTCCAGCAATTCAATCTTGTGCAGATACTGCTCCGAATTCTGAAATTTGCTTCCATATGGAAAGGTCTGAGTCTCGTAACAAATTCGGAATCACCCATTGTCTTGGTGCTGAGGTGCGGTTTCATCGCTCGCCGGTCCCTTGAGATGAATATATCTATATCTCATCCTGTCTTTGTACTAGTGGTTCCATGGAGCCTGCGTTCCACCGCGGTGACCTCTTATTCTTGACGAATCCTGCCAATAAGCAGTATCACACAGGAGACATCACAGTATACCAGATTCCCGGTGACAATATTACCATTGTTCATCGAGCAATGGAAACGCATGATGACAAGAAAGATGGCTCGCAGTTAATGTTGAATAACAGCAATGTAGATGACTGACCTTTTACAAGGGACTGAAATGGCTAGAGAAGAAGCATATAGTAGAAAAGGTCCGAGGGTGAGTAGCATCTATGTGCCTCTTGGCTCCATGTATGCATGCCGAAACCTGTTTTTAGGTTCCTGCCATATGTTGGTTACGTGACAATCGCGATGGTGAGTGTCTTCATCGTACATGTTACCTGAACCTATTTTCATCGTTTTAGAGTGATTTCCGCAGCTTAAATATGCACTGCTTGGAGGTCTCGGCCTGCTCGCCCTGATACAACGTGGAATGAATTTCTCGTTCACAACCTATACCCCCTATATCCAATGATTCCAATCTCACGACGGCCCCTTGGTCAATTGGGCAACCTCGGTTATTAAAACGACGTGATCACTGTACCCGTTCGTGATTCTTGTGAATGTATACAAGAATGTACCTGATATAGTATCTCTTTCAGCCTCGTTGTGACGCGTACTGCTTCTCATCAAACACAAGTCCACATAAGAATATGCACAACTCTTTCTGACCTCTGGCCCAGGACTTTGGCATCCAAAATATCCACAGAACTCTCATGTCAACAATGGTCTTCATCGAAGGGTGCTCATTTTCTAGACGCCTCTAGTCTTGTATCACTATTCAACTACATGGCTGTTGTATTATTGGCAGTGACTCAACCCCAGACCCTATTCCAGTTTTCAGAGTATTCAAAAATCATATCTTCGACCCATCAACATCAACAATCCATCAACCACATCCCTTGCAGAGCAACACTGGTAATATTCATTTCCGATATCGGGTAAAGCCTGCGGACCCATTTTTTGTCGTCAAGCCACACTCAATGCAGGGAATGTTTATAAGTTTCGTGAGTGATATCATACCATGAAATTCTAAACCCGCTCTATCGGGATATTTTTCCAATGGAGAAAAAAGTTACCATGTATTATATCCCTGCAAATAGATATAAAATGGAAACCATGATTACCACCAGAAACAGCGCTGGAATATATATATATATATGTGTGTGTGTGTTCAAAAACAGAAGGTTGGGTGTATTTTCATGTGTCATAGTATGCTTATCGACACTATGTAGTAGATGGTAAGTGATCTAACCAAATCATTGATTAAAATCTTAATACAGTCGAATTTGGCCTCATGAATGATTCTAGGGTGCTTTCTCTTTCCAAACATCATGTAAGTGAGTGGATCTCTTTTTACAAACCGTAGGTATGATCACATGTGTACTACGCTAAACATGGATCAAACGCTAGAAGATAGGCTACCCCCGGAACAGAAGACCAGTCCCAACTTCTTTGTGCATGGCTCTACTAAATGTATGTACAGGGTCCTAACTACGCAAATGTAACAAGGTAATTTGGGAAGATATCAAAATTACTCATCTAATATCCTTCACTGTTCTAGTTTTGGTTCTAGCTCATGTTTCCAAGAATGCTGACTACTAACAACTCGGAACTCCTTTTTTTTCATCCTGCTGACTTATGGAAATTTATTACTACTCCTATTTCATATGGTTCAAGATTGAACACAAGTCCCGGATCGGCCACGACATGTTAAAAGAAGGGTTAGCACCAACCCTCCGCGGAAAATGAGGCTGCGCTGCTGAATAGAACAAGATCCATGTAAATGATGATACGGATATATGCGTCATAGTAACAACCCCTCTCACTAATTAAGACTCTTCAAATCGCTCTCGCTCATTGGAGGAGATGGGAACAAGTGGGTTTTCTATTCGTTTCACGTTTTCAAACATAGGCCTTTGTTAAATTGTTGTCTCGTGAAAACGGCGATGTTTTCATTGAGAAACAACCTGTTAAACTACTGCCTACCGTTTTTTTCTTTTTTCTTTCTCGGTATTTCTATTAACCCGCGGTCACAAGTGTGTGTGTGTGTGTGTATGTTGTTCTGCCCGAGATTATTGTTCGTTTACTTCATCTTAGTTTGAAAGTGGAGCATTTCTAACCGCGGTTATGAATGGTTGTTTTACAGATGACTCGGGAAGAGGTTCGGTAGATTCGGGACGAATGTTCTAACAAGATTTAATCGTGAAAAAAAAAAGAAAAAGATTTAGGTGGTTTAGACTTTAGAATCGGGACGTTTCGAAAGGGTCTTTAGATCCTGTGTGTGAACCAGTTTCGTTGTTCATACAATTCCACCCCTTATGTTTCCATGAGTATTCTCATTTTCGTAGGTTACATTAAAACAAAAAATCAACATACAAAATTATCGTTTCGACTCAGACTTAGATCAGGGTCGGCAGTTAACGTCAACAAGTCTCAAATATCGCATGAATCTGGGATGTATATAGTAGAAGGGTGTATATTGTAAGTTTTTGAAGGTGTGTGTGTGCGTGTTATCATTAAGAAATAAAGATATCTTATCAGACCCGGATATAATTCTACTACCGTTGTTCCTCCTGGGCCTGTTTATCCCTTGCCTCTTGTACAAATCCTTGCATAAGAGCAACAACCTTTCTCAAATTCATTCTATATTTTCCTGAAACAGGAACAACGATAACATCTTCTCCAAGTTCTTTCTTAACATATTCTTCAAGTTGTTGAAGACGTGCTTTTGCTTCTTCTACTGCTGCCGAAGGTATTGATGAAGATGAAGATGAAGGAGTGGCTACGAGATCGGCTTTGTTTGCGATAACCATACGAATACGTGATGACATTCCTTCTTGATATGTCTCTAATTCATTTTTAAGGATTCGAATAGCTTCGCGGGGTTCAACATCGACAGAAATTGGATTAATGAGGTCCAAGTCATCTTCTGTAGGTTCTGTGGAATTGATTTCGGATTCTGTTGTAACAGCTGTTGAGCTATCTTCTATGGCTTCAACATTGGATGATATTACAACATCCGTAGTTACTTCTGCAGTGGGTTCTGATTGTGGAGAAGAAGAGGTAAAGGAAAAGTCGACCACACAAGCCAAAGCGGGAGAACGTTCAATAGCGCGAAGGAATGAATGACCAAGTCCGGCATGGGCGAAAGGTGATGCAGAATTTTCAATTAATCCAGGATTATCAGCGATAGTGAAACGGAAATATTCATATAGATCAAAGTAATGCCCTGGTTTTGTTGGGTTTTCGATTGTATCAGGTATCGAAGGAGAGGAATCATTAGAGGAAGAAACGTTGATTTGGTTTCGTGTTGGAGAGTGTGCGAAATCTCCTCGTTTCATTTTTTCTTCGTAGGTTTCTTCTTCGAGTTTTGTTTCATCGTAAACAGTTTCTTCTGGTACCAGTTCACCTTCGAATGTTCCGTCATCCGCTACGCGAACAATACCAACAACGGGGTTGAGAGTTGTAAAAGCGTAACCAGCAACATCAGTCTTAGCTCTACCACCGGTGAGAGCCCTAAGTAGAGTACTCTTTCCTGCGTTTGGCATACCTACAAATCCAATGTCTGCCAGTAGCTTGAGCTCAAGGAAGAGGGTGACTCGATCTCCCTCTTGGCCTCGCGTCGCAAATCGTGGAACACGATTTGTGATGGAAACGAAATGAGGATTTCCTACACCTCCTTGACCACCTTCAGCAATGAGATGACCTAGATTTTCAGTTCTTCGAATACCCAAAGGAGCATTATCTATATCTGCTTTTGATCTCGAAGCGTTTGGGTTTTCATATTTATCCAGATCGAGAAAGATGGGATTTTGGTCCAGCCGTTTACGCCTTCCTAGACGACGTTCTCGTTCCATTCTGTACATTTCCCGTTCTTGTTCTCTGAAGTCATCTCGTTGCACATTGATCTCTTCATAACCAGGATAGTGAACCCAACGCTTCTGCCTCATCAGTTCCATCCGTTTATTTGTACCAAGTCCTGCTGTTCTCATAGCCTCCTCTTCGCTTTCCCATTCATCATGAGCTCTTCGTGGGTCATCTCTTCCCAGCTCCCTGACCACCGTTCCCAATGGAACCTTGATTACCAACGGTTCTGCTGCTTTCCCATTCTGCCATGTTCCTTTCCCATTTTCTCCATCATTACCACGTATACGGGTTGGAATTGTCGAAAGAGTAGTGAGTGCTGGTGTAGGTTGAAAATACACGTTTCCTCCACGACCACCGCTTCCTCCAGACGGAGGACCAAAAGGTTTGAATTTTTCACGATGAAAAGCAGCACAGCCGTCGCCTCCTTTACCACCGCGTACCGTGACGATGAGATGGTCTAGAAAAGTATTACCGCCCTGTTTTCGCTTCCATTCTGCCTTGCGCTTGCGCTTGTAGGCCTCTATTTCCTCTGGAGAGCGCTGTGAGCACTTGCGGACTGAGGAGCAGAAGGCGCGTCTTGCCAACATGTGAATGAGCGGGCCGAAAAAGGAAGTTGTGACTTGATGGTGAAATTGATGTGATGACCTTGTGGCACTGACCTTGTGGTGTCCGCGTGCAAAGAGGTAGATAATTAAGGTTAATTAGGGGTGATCCACCACGATAAAACGATTATCGATTCCTCCATTCCGACATTTACATGTCTCCCACGAACACACGACCAACCACGCCCATCCGCACCATCTCCCACAATACTTTTCCGCTCATCATTGCTCAATGGGAGCAGAACTTGAGTACCAGTTCTCAACCTCGTGTTGAACATTGGACATTCTGCATTTTAGTCAGCAAACACTGCACCCATAACCTTGGTATACGTGGAAATAGAGACTCTTTCATGTATGTTCCGGAAATGAACTCAAAAATTCCCATGGACTCTCTACAAAACTATAGAGGAGGGTGCTATGTTGGAAATGTCCCAAAAGATAAAATAGAGGAGTTGAAGGAGCGTCTTAGGGACGTCCCGGTTGTTAGGCAGGAAGTAAAATGGGACTCAACAAATTGGGTGTTGAATGCTCTCAAGATACTTAAAGAGGGAGGCTGGGTCTTTTCCTCTATCCATGAAGCTATTGTTAGGCAGGAGTTAGGGGACGACCTTATGAGGTGGAACGTCGTAGACGACACAGTGGAGGAGAGGTTGCTCAGCGAACTCGAAACTGGCGTTCCAGTTCATCCTGCACCCGTGACACATCTTCCCGAAGAACCAACACCAACCGTTCCTTTAACGGACCCTTTCAGCAAAACGTCAACCAGAATCGACATTACTTTCTTCTGAACAAGACGAAGATATCGTTACATCCCTCCTACATCACCCCTCCTTGACAGTTATCACACTAATGCATATTTCTGCATCCAGCATCATTTCTAAACCTCTATTCAATTGTACTCCCTTTGCACATTGTTATAAATAGCGCCCAGCGCAGATCACTAGTTTTAGAAAGTAGGATGCTGTTTTAGTTTTACTTCTTCACTCTCTTTCATGGCCTTTTACTTCATTTTTTTCTTCGCGTTTGGACAAATATTTGTTCCGTGAGAGATTCTTATTTTTTGTTTGTACAGCAACAGTTGCTCGTTGATGAGTAGACATTATGATTACAATTATCCGAATTCGCACAACTGTCTTTGATTAGGTTACTATGATGATGATCGTATCACAATGAGGCTTCCACACTGGGTATGATTCTGTGGGTTCGCGGTAAGAAGCATCTTTATTTTTTTTCATCCCGCAAGATCAAACCTCCAGATCGTCTCCACATAAGTGGTGCTTCTTTTATGGCTACGGTAAAAATGTTATCAAGTGCTTGAGCTTTTTTTTTTTTTTTTTACTCAAATGCTATTACATCCGTATGATTATATTGTCGTGTGGGATCGTGATCATTCGTCAGACACCTTTTTTTTGTTTTGATAAAAGACATATTATAAATTATAAACTCTGGACTCGCATGTCACTGTGCTACCCCTCCTGAAAGGCGGTTGAGTAATAATAACGATGTTTTTACTAACGTTATATTGTGCTGTCCGAATCGAAATTAGAAATATATACTAAGAGACTTCGGTAATACGCTGGAGTAACTGTAGTAAGTTAGTATACTGTTAGTAGGAAATTGAGCGGGCGATCAAGAGATAGAATTTAATGGTTTCGGGTAACTATCATGAGTGTCAGATTATACTATCTACCTATTGAGTAGTACTTACCAACGGCCCCGCTTGATTAGAAAAAAGGAAGCCTTATCACTGTTCGAAAATTGATTAGTCTACCCTATGTTTCACACATCGAAAAAAAACCCTACTGACACTCTTGGTACTAGGGCCATCTCCTTCTCGGGTTCTGTTTTTGTCTTTGTTTTACTATTTCAGTGCTTCGGAGAGGGTACTGAAACTTCTATGTATAAGTTATGATAGGTATTGAAATATTAATAGCAAATGTGCACCCGAGAAACGACGGGCAGTTGAGACCGTACAGTAATAATGATACCGGGATTAGCTATTTACAAGTAACGGGTGCTACGTCTTCGACGAAAATGGATCCATATAAAGCTGGGTCCGATTTTCGTGGGGCCATCTACTAGGCAAAGTACGTGTTTAGATTTTTGCATAAATAAAACCACCAAAGTAACATTTTCCAAGTATAACTTGTTATAATCTCGGTAAAAGTGGTGCAATGGTAACCGAGTACGCATTGACTAGTACTCATCATCATGATTCACCCATACTGCTGACCATATGCTCAATATCAACCATAAATCAAACTACAAGTTAGTTGCTGTATCCACAGTTCGCATGATGAAACTTAAGGAATCGGGTCCGACACAAAGCGAAATTAAAAACCTAAAGTGGATATTTCTACCTTTTTTGCCGGAGGAAGCGATATGATTGAGATGTGTCGAATGTAAAACACTGTTATACAGTACCTTAGACTCGGTGTATCTACTTTAAGAAATCATATCAGGCGGTTACAAAGTTATAAGTTGCTACAGTAATGGGGTCAACGTTGAAGTATTTGTTGTTACAAAAGGAGGAGTATTGTGTGAAACACGCCACTAACTTGTCAACTTCCATACGCACACTGAGTGCTGAGTGCCTTTGATAGGTGATACCATCCAATTTCCCAGGGTAGGATACAATATATTTCGTAAGGTGGCACTTTGACGTTATTTTGAAGTCCGAGGACATAAAGGTAATGACTTGGAGCCTTTTGACGCATTAAGGATATGTGATCTTTTACTGCGGTGATAACACTCGTTCTCGTTGTGACAAGTGTGAAAAGAATGTGTTTAAATGTTCTCATAGAGAGATAGAGAATGACAGATGTCGATGAATGGGTGCAGCATCAACATCTTATTTTGATGGTATATAGCAGGTCATGGGAGTTTGATGTGAGCGGTATTATTGAATGTCTTTAGTGCGAGGTTAAAAAACCCCAACGGGTTTACATTCAGTAGACCTTGGAAAAATTAGTCATTGTCACAGTTTTTTTTGTGTTGTCATCTCTTAGGTGGTATGACATGACTCTAAGTGTAATTAATAAAACGGCTTAGAGGCTGTGGAGCGCTTCGGAGGGATCGATAAGGTCAAATTGAACCAGGTAACAAAAAGCGAGACGCAGCTAAAAGTACACTTTCAAGCCTCCTGCATTAGTGTTCACTCTTCTTGCTGCTTTTCATCTATATATGTACGCACGTTTCTTCTGAGATCCGAACCAATGACGTTGACCTCAGGGTTCGTTATAACTATAATCCAAAATATACAACCGTGAAATTCGGATGGCTCACAATTCAATATTTAGTCGTTAATAGACGCTAGGAGAGTAAGCACGAAGTGACAATCCTATATTATCTGATTGTTGTTATGGGTTTTTAAGAACCACGCTTTAGTCTTTGCTTACAAATGTAAGGTATCTGGAGTAAAACAACGTGGGCAAACTAACTGGCGCTAAGAACCATTAGTGTGTGATGAAATGAAAACTTCGAGCTGATATGAAAATTGATATTGATTCTCTCCCCATGACCCCAATAGATCTCCTACTAAGAATACCCTTAGTCTTCATTAATGTCTAAGATCCATATGTATCCTTCATTGAGCTTATCTGACACCATGTGTAAGATGTACTCGTGTAAAATGCGCCAACAAGAAAACGGGCCATAACGTGCATGTTTGTTTGAAAAGACCATAAAATGAAGTGAGAGATAAATGGTCAGTTGTAAGAAATATGAAAAAATAACAACTCATGTTATGGACAATGATTATTTTCAATTTATTCATTCAATATACGATGCGAAGGGGAAAGAAGCAAGGAAGAAGAATTGAGACAGTAGGATGTACATGTCACGGGCACTGTTGTGACAAGCGCGGCGTTGCGAGGGTACCTTCTGGTGTTTACCGCGAAACTTCTTCAAAACGGTGATCACTTATCATACATCATGGATCATGATTTTGTGTGACAGGATCAGCCCCTTTTTAATGCTCGGCAGGGAATGGCTATTTGTTAGTTCAGCACACATAACATGTGAGGAAGATTTACACTTGCAGTCAAAGGTACTTGGAAAGTGCGTGCCCGACTTTATCCTTTCAGTAATATTATATTGCGTGTTCACTGCTACGTTCTATATTTGAGTCTTAGAAGTGATTAGGTGGAAATACTGAGGGTTATCAATTGTGTCTATCAATTGCATGCGCCTTCCTGCCACAAACTGATCGTCAGAAACAACCTATCCTTCTTGGATCTGCAAATGGCGTCATGATACCGAGGTACAAACTTTCTACAACCTACACCCCTGACTAGTGAACGTTTTGCCGATATTAAGACCTTTTTGATTCATCGAGGAGAGTCAACCACGTTTTTGTACAAAGGAAGAGACAGGAGAGCGCGAGGAAAATCATCCAAAAACTCCATCAGAAAAGTGGTTCTCAAAGTGATAGGTGCTTCCATGTTATGATTTCCATGCCAAGCGAATTCAGAGTAAGTAATGGTTATCTCTCTTAAATATCACGGATATCAATTATGATTTTCCAAATTATTATTATGGGGTTCCGATGCAGTAAAGCTTTACACTACTATACACGGGGATCTGGGGTGATTGTCCAAATTTCAGATCCTGCCCTGAAGCTATATTTATCCATATCTATTTGAAATATAACAAAAATAGGTATTCGAGACACATGTGTAGGAGGGTGTTGGGGAGTATTTAAAATCACTCTGACAGTGACAAAGTACTACATAAGACTATATATATAACTGTTTATCGTCTTCAGGCCTCAGGCCACTACACTGGCAGAACGTGAGATCCTGAGGGTATTTAAATATCATCTTTACACAATTCAATATAATCACTTGAAACATGCCTGAAGAATGGATAATAATCGGGTAGTGACTGGGCAGTGACATGATCTGGCCATGCATAATACTCCGACTAAGGTTGTAATGGCTTTTTCTTCCATGAGGGTATGTGGGAACACCGCTTGTCTCTGGTCTGGGAGTACTTGACAGGGGGTGGGAGGATTTTATAGTATAGTGGCGCTATACATTACGAACTTTCTTCTACTTATTCAAGTAACCGTTGGAATTGATATATAGCGCCCGTTCGGGCTGTCATACCCACCTACATTTCTCCCTTACAAGTACAAGGCGTCGCTAGCCATAGCCACACTAAGGAACCTGACCACTTGTGAGTTCAATGGTTTCCCGTTGATGACCCTAATCATGAACTTGTACTTTTATACGAATTCTATTAGAAACCAAAGAAAATATAGTAATAAGTAAATAGGATGATCGTTTGAGAAATGTTTGTACAAAGATTGAATGTATTTCAGAGTTTATTTGTGCAAATGTGCTATTATTTTGACCTCCTTAGATGTTTCATTTAGGAGAATTCCTATGGCAGTATATAGATACAATGACTTCAGAGCCTGAGTAACTTCATAATGTGCCTGGCAAGCGTATTGACCATCCGCGGGTATCGCCTATGTAGTGGTTGACATAGTGTAACATGTTGAAGGGGAGACAAGCAGTGCAATATTGAGCGAAATTCTTTGTAGAGCTGGGTTCCGAAAAGTTTCATGAAAAAATAATATCCGAGGCGGATATGAGTTACTGCAGGCTCAAGATGGAGGTTTCACGCACTGCCAGTTGCTTTGGAGGAGTTTTTTGAGGAAGTGGTCGGCAAGTTGCGGAGTCTTGGCTTGGCTGACCAGATTAGGACAGGCACAACGATCGGGATCTGACCATCCCAAAGAGGCAGCGGATCCGAGTCGGATGGATCGTGATCGAGGGTGACTGTGACACTCTAGTGACGTTTGTTACATGAAGTGTCACGGTGGTCAGTCGCACCGTGTGGGTGACCCTTCGCCATTCAAGAAAACAAATCGAGGTCATTGAACGAGCCGTCATCGCTTTCCTTTCTACCACCACTACCGCTGCAAATGGAGCAGCACCAGCACCAGACAGCGAGCACTCCGTAAGTTCGTCGTATCAAACAGTGACCAAGGCACTCACGATCATTGTTTATAGCCAGATCCGCTCGCGCATCACCGTCGTGTGTGCAGAGGTAAACAGGCTCAACATATACACATATATGCGCTTCTTGCTCAACTCCTTATTCATTCTAGTGCAAACGTCTAAAGCTCAAATGTGACCGACGCTCCCCTTGTAATAGTTGTCTGAAGAGAGACACTGTTGCAAGATGCATATACTCACCTGCTGCAGCCGAGAAAGTCGACCTTCATTCACTTAACAATCGACTCATGCATGTAGAAGCCATGTTGGCGCAAGTGACGGCTGGAACGTTTCAATCTACATATCCTCTTGCGCAACCCCAGAACATATCGTCGGGCGCTAACCCTTCCTGTGTTGCTTTGACCACCCCAGCTCCCAACCCGACAACTGGTCGGAGCATGGTCCTTCCCGGTGGTCACCACCATCATCACCCCGCCTCAGTGACCTCGCATACACACGATGCACCTCATCGCCTTGCGTTGACCTTGGACGAATTGCGTTGTGTGTGGGTGGATTCCTCGGAGTCTGGTCGATCGGGGCGGAGTGCCTCAGGACGTCTAATCTCTACAAATGCACCTCAATTGTCTCCCTCTGAATTAGACCAACAAAAGAGAATCCGTATGCGCTATTCCACCAGGTACCCCCACGCTCGCCACCCGAATCCCCAGGCATACCTTCCGCCTCTCAGTATCTATTATTCGAATAACTCAACGTATGGAAATAATGCTGGGTATCATTTCCCTCAAACTTCGCCGTCAGCCATTCCCATCGTCTCCCAAGCCGTTCTTGACCTTTTGCCAAGTACTCCGGTTTGTTCAAGGATTTTGGCACAAGCCCAACTTATACTCGCACAACGACCAGTTCCACTTCCCGGAGGATGGCGAGTGTTCGAAACCAAGGCAATTCAACTCCTCAATCAACGTTCTAACGGCGCACCCTCTAATCCCATATCGGAAGGTTGCCCTGGAGGAGAAACTGAGGATGATAATGGGGATACCAAACCCTTGCAGCATCTCCCTTTCTTTGCGGTTTTATGCTCAATATTGGCTTTAGGAGCAGCGGTTTCTCCACCTGAAGTTGTAGATCCTGAGAATATCAACGCCGGCTTTTTGAACGCTCTCGCTCAACAGGCGTTATCCGTTTGGGAAACAAATTCAAGCGGAAGGAAAGATGAAATGGAGAATATATGGTCCTTGGTTGCATGCCTTTCTAGTGTCGGATATCTTCTGATTTCAACTCCTGAGTATGAAGATGAGATGGAACATTCAGGTGAAGGAGAGCTGTTTGATCGAAAACCTAGGGCAATCTTTCCTTTGGTGAGCGTGCCTGTATGCCACTTTGTTTGGATTCTTATGGCTCATATGTCAGGTTGGTAAAATGGTGAACGTCGCAAGGCAAATAGGGCTCGGAAAGGAAGGGGCAGGATGGCAGGACGAAGATGATAGCTCGTCAGGTACCACCAAGGTTAGAAAGCAAGAACAAGTCATGTGGGATGAAATCAAGAGGATGGTTTGGTGGGAGATCATGTTCTATGATTTGTAAGTCAATTCGCATTCCGCTAGGTTTCCACTATGTTTATTTTACAACCAGGTTTACCTCGGATGCTTTGGGCCACCCATCTCTCATTTCACCACTTTCGTACTCTGCTAAAATTCCTGAAATGCTTGATAGCACATTCGATACCAGTGCTAAATACGTTCTGGCACGGTTTAGGTAACTTTGATCGTCTGTTACCTACCATATCTCTGTGAACTGACAGCGGACACTGTTGCAGGCTTGTTCAATTGGCACAGCGAGTTAAGCATCGATTGTCCCACCCTGATTGTTGTTGTGGCTACACGTTCGATCAAGCAATTGTATTAGAGGACGAAATCAGGAAATGGAGCCGCGAATTTGGCTCGCTTGATGAAGACAAAGGAGAAGAAAAACGCCATGGCTGGGAGCTCTCTCTCACTGCTCAATTGTTGGTTCTGAGGGCCTATGTTCCATTCATAGTCACAGCTTCCTCCGCGGCTTCCGCAAAAAAGCAAGCGAGCGGTGCGCTAGCATCCGGTAAAGGCTCCGCGAAGACCGTCGAAAAACCGCAAATCAACGGTAATGCCACCGCCATGGCTACACAATCTTGCCTTGGTGCTGCTCAAACTATTTTGCGTCTTGGGAACAAGTTGCATGTATCGCTCTCGAAGGGGTCAATGATAGGACCTGTGTTAATGGACTTCTATCCTCTCGAACGATTAGTTTTGGACGCAATTGTGATTACGCAATCATCGACCGCAGTTTCAGTTGTAAGCGAGGCAGATATACGACGAGGTTTGGAAATATTGTTGGAAAGAGAAGCGTTGTTAAGTAAAAGCAGAAGAGAGGTTTGGGAGTTAATGAAACGACGAGTTCCAATCACGGCCAAACTACAGGCGCCTCCACACGGTAATAACAAGAGGAAACACAGTCAGGTGGAATGTACAGATATTCCGCAGGGTGGTGCGCTCAGAAACGACTCAAATACTCCGGTGAAACTAGCCAAGCTGGCAGCAATTCCGGCCTTCGGCGTCAGATATCGCGACGGCAAGCTACCTCATAACAATGTGTTACCTCAGGAACAAGTAAATCGCAGGTGGGAAAACGACAGGGATCAAAACCATGGCCTAGTGATGAACTTGCAAACCGGAGACGTGCGAAACAATGGACAGGTGAGTATCGACAACGACAAAAAACGAGAGTAATTCTGATACCTGTATATATCAGGATTTTGCAGAGGTCGATAACCGTCAATCACAGCCGCAACCACAGCAAACAGGACCATTTGTCGCATCTCCGACATCATTCTCATCCGAGCAACACCAATCACTTACCGTCCAGCAACGGTCAACCCTCGATCGCCCCATGGTACGTTGAGTTTCATTACCACGTTACCCAACATTTTTATATATCCCAACCTGCAGTTACCAATGCCGCACCTACTTCAGTGGATCATGCGCAATCTAGAACCATGTACCCATACGAAGACAGTTCCAGTAAGTTTCCACGTTTAGTGGTATTTCAAATCTAAACTCTCCCTTCTTCGACAGACTCGGCGACAACCCCGGCCTTGACCGACCCATACCCTGGAATCAACCACAGCACAACTAGCAGCAATTCCTCCTCTCCCTACCAGGCTTCTACCTCACCGTTCAATGGAAACCCATTCAACAGCCCATCCGGATCTGGCCCTTCTCAGTATCCCCATGATACTCAAACTAACAACTTCGCTCTCTCTGAAAGTCACTCAATGGGGTCATATACCAATAACCGACAAAACGTCCCATTCGATAACTCACGTTCTATGTTCGCTGCAGAACATTCTCAGACGCAGTCCTTCGACAAGCCACACCCCCATGCTTATGAACACCCTGCGATTGAGCCTAATCAGACCACTACCCCTGTAGGTCCCCCATCGCTTGGTAGCCATTCCCATGGAGCAAGTCCACCAACATTTGGAACTGGCCATCCTGGTATTAACACTCCTATTACTCCTCAGGGATACTACCATCCGGCGCCTGACGGTCTCTCAAACTATGATGGCAATCCAATGCACTCGCTCGGAATGAGACTCACGGACAGTGTCCCTGGAACACCCCGTTATGAAAAGACACAGATAGTGTACGATAAACCGCATCAACACCAATCAATGCACAGTGGTCAAGCTGCTGACGCCCATGCACATAACCAACATGTCATGATGTCCAATGGTTTTGTTGGAGAACAATCATCCCAGGGAATGGATTTGGGTAGTGGCCAACAAATGCAACTCCATGACCCCAATCGATCTTGGACCTCCAGTCAACCACCACCACCTGGTCTTGTTGGTGCCCAAGCGGGCCAGTCATACTGGTGATCTCATTTCTTCTCTTGAATAATTCACTTTTTCCATTTTTTTATGATATTTCTTTGCTTCGTTACCTCTTCGAGTCACAGAGCTCGCAAAGCCTTTGTGTTTTTCCGGTTCGGTCGCCGTTCTGCTACTGAGCAATTGTCCATCTTTCATTCCTATACCATTTCATTTTTCCCCATATATCCTATAACGCTTTTACCCTCCCTTTTTGTGACAAATGCTCTGTTCCCATGATTGTACATACAGGGATAGATATCCTAACGTGACATATTGACGGTTTCCGCATCCTCGCTGGTCCTCTGTATCTGTCCCCTCAGTCTTCACCTGTATATATTTGTTTAACTGGTACGATTTGGGAGATTGCGTTTTCTGGCTAAAGTGGTATCCATAACTATAGAATTCGGTGAGCCAAATACAACACTTCACATGTCTTCACGAACCTTACCATTACCCTTATCAGTTTCTTCGTGGAAAGGTGGATAACGCAATATGACTATCACTCTCACACGCATCGTGACCTACATCAACTAACTTACATACTTCTTTCGTCTATCCCCCGTTGGTTCCCTCGCTTCGTCCATCTGCTTTCCTGCATGTTTATATTATCACATTGTTTTCAGTATCCTTTCGTTCTTCGTATATGATGTCGTGAGCTGTCCAATATAACTATAACTCGCATTTTGTTTCACAAAAAAACCATGAGTACAAGACCGAATTGTACCAACTTTTAGAAGAGAAAAAGAGGAATCAGTTGGTCCTAGTCAAACCAAGTCGGGCTTAGTCCTCTTAGAATACTCGTTCGTTGCGTCACTTCGTGTAACAGCGATAAAGCACATAGCCATGAAATTTGTACAGGAACCATCCTAGATCCGATCGGTCTCCTACTTTTGAAGTGCTTGCCGCTTAGGGATAGGAAGATGAAATCATATTCATATTGTACTACACCCAGACATCACTTGGCCGGTGGGACTTTGGGGTAAAATCATGGCAGGCTGTTGGGTCTACTAGAAGACTTTGTTTACTTGCTAATCGGAGTCCGAGCCCCACGTATGATCATACAACACATAGAATTATACGTAACGAATTTCTAGTCAGTTCGGTTGACATTAAAATATACGAATGTCAAAACTCGAATTGTGTTCGCTATCTTTACGTTTTGCGGAGACTAGTACAATTATATATATGATGCTTACATAGTACATACTACGTAGCCAGCTAGCTAGCTTATTACTAAACATTCAACCATTGGGGCGATTTTGAACTACATAGTATTTTTGCCGCAGGTGTAATAGATGTTCTACAAAGTTGGCACCGATTAGTGGGGTGTTGCTTTTATTAAGACTCGGCCAGGTTAAGGCCAGCAGTGACATTTAATACATAGTGGGTCTTCACTAAAATCTGACATTATGCGTCAATGCATTACGTTTTTGACATAAATTCTAGCTCCTTTTTAGTTTCTGAAACTTTCCAATAATTCCCTCCTATTCAATTGATGATCGATAAACAATGAGCGCTGAACGCTGAGCAGGTGTATTGAGTATGTGTATGATACCAGTGTGGTACCGATAGAATTCGTTGTTTTATGGCGTGAGTTATGATTTCCGACACAATTCAATATTTAAAAAATGATACACGGAATCAATGATAACCAATTCAACGAAAACATCACAGGGTTGGAATACCGCACCATTATTTGAATGTACGGTAGTGTACCACTTGTACGGTCTGCTCGACATCCCATTCTTCCGATTCTTACTGAAAAGAATCACCGAGGATCGTATTTTCTTTTGATCGATCTCTCGTAATGACTACCAAACACACTTTTGAAGCCTAGGAGAATAAGTTAAAACGATCTAGGAGCAGATTCTTAACCTAAACTCGATGAAGTGCATCTCATTCTACGTTCCAGCCGCATCACACTGTTTCTTTGGGCCGTTTTTCTGCAGTATCACGAGATAAAAACCGTGACGCCAGTTCACCGCTTGGCCCAATTTTTCTTTACCTGCTGAACCTCCATTATCACTTAAGAAATGTAAATTGTCGAATGGTGGAAGCATATATAATATGAGACCTGCCATTGTCAAAGGCACCAAGTTCATGAGTTCTATAATAAGTCAACGATGTGACAACTAAGATCTTTACGATGTCCATTTGCAACGATATGATCGCCATTTGCAGTGACCACTGTGACTCGCACTGCATCCAAATTAACTAAATATGAGATCTGAGAAGTGGTCAGCCGACTCGAGCGGGTTATATATGAAGTTGAGGAATTGTTTGCCAAGACCATACCGAGCAGAGAATGTACTATAACCACCTCAAATTCACTAGATGAGGCTCTATTCAACATATCACCAGAAATACCACCAAGAATGAAGCGGCGGTTTTATTCTGCCGCTGCGTATGCACCTCTCCATTAAACACCAGCTCCAGAGGGTCAATGCTAATTGAAAGGAAGTTGACCTCATTAATTCCTAGAATATTACTACGAAGATCCGAAGGAGGTCTATCTCACCTTGTGAAACCTCTTCACTAGATCCGTCTTCAGCAATGAAACTATTGTTGTATGTCACGGTGATGCTTCTGAGGTTACGAGTCCAAATCATAGTAGGCAGATAATCGTGCCTAAACGGGTTATTAACGATGATAGAATAGATTATGAGAATAATAAACTTGAGTTAAATACGCAGAGTATTCTAGATGTGTACGACAGGACTGAAGTCCGAAAGTAAAAGAAAGATAAAGTGAATATACGAACATGAGACATAATTAAAGGCATACCTGAAGTCCGAAAGTAAAAGAAAGATGGACTTCAGGACAGAGAAAAGAAGGTTTAAATACCCTATAATATATGCGCCTGTTTACTCCCTAAGATCATAGCCTATAACATGTTCCTGCCTCCGCAATTCTGGACCACCATCTAGTCCGCCGTTCACACATCGATCTGCCTAAACCTTCAACAGTTATGCTCCAGTCACTATTTCTCAAAATAGGCTTTTAAATACCCCTCTTATGTGATGTGTGGGCGACACAATAGGTCTGAGAATACCTCTGTGTGCCATGTAGTTTTAAAGAGGGAAACCCCGCCCACTTGCATACCTCAGGCTAATAAAAATACCTGGAAGCCTATGCCTAGCCACCTTCAACTGATAGTGGGTGAGTGTAATATTATATGTGAGTACATATAAATACATAGTTATGGTGGAACCCGCGATCTAGTAAGGTCATCACATCATTGACTCTTCTACGTTACTGCTACTATATTTTTTGCTCTTCTTCTGGCTGTCATGATGCCTAAGTCACCGCCCAATACATGTCGCATATGTGGCAAATCATATGGCTCCAAGCGCAGCCTAAGTTCAAGTTTACATCAACGAAAAGGAACATATTACTGAGATCGTTGAATAGTCAACTAGCGGATATATTGGTAAAGCAACGGGCTTCTTTAAAGAAGAAGAGTAGTAAGGGAAAGGAGAGGGCATCTGAAATGGATGAAAAGTAGCTAGATTCAGATCATGTAAGACATAGGAGGTTTAATAAACTTATTATCTGAATGTTTGATGTTGTAGATGGAAATTTCTGCTGACCAAACATTATCCCTAGTGTAGAGGATGAACAAGTAGGTAGTTGCGAGAGTTGCGACGCGAGAGAAGTGACCTCAGAGTTACTGGGCCAGTATGAAGTGGGAGAAGCATAAGAGGCTATTAGTACGCTTGGGAGAAGCAATATAAGTCGTTGATGTTTTAATTTTTAAATTGAGGTTTGATATCGTCGATAAGTAATAGATATTCTTGAAACGGGAAATCTCCTGGGTTCGGAAGGAAAACTAGGGTATTGTAGAACTTTTTTTTTTGGAACGATACTCATCATCGCAACAATCACTAAAAGCCATAAAGAAATTAGAATTACTTCAACCAGGATCTGAAAGAGTCGCCAGCACTCGGATGGTGAATAAATTCATGTCACCAAAAAAATTGTGCTCAATCATCTCTTGCCATAGTGTAAGTGGCATTTTAAATCCAATTCTTAAGGTCATCCATCACTGCGACCGCTCGCTATCAGAGTGGCGTGATAACGCATCTCACTTATCTGGATAACTCGAATTCCTCTGCTCGAAATTTTGTCTTGAAATTCGAAATTGGTACACCATTTCTCCTCTTGGGTTAATGGTTAGTGGTGAGAAAGTTAAATATAGGCCGAGGGCTGATATACTGATGTATTATCAAGTACGACGCCCATTACCTCATTCCGCAGTAGAACTTTTGTTGACATGAGTTCATAGAATAAAAGATAAAAATAACCCCTAGTGCAGCCTAGTCAATTTCTGCGGTTGTAAGGTAGGTCGCAGTCAGATCCAACCCCATCACGTGATACGAGCGTGACAGATTAAGTGAAGTTGGCAGGGAGTTCAGATAAAATGACATTTTATCATTTACACAACAATATTTGGGTAAATCCAAAACCAACAAAGTCTTTAAAATAGTAAAATATATGTGTCCTGAAAATATTAGAAGATTTGTTGGTTCCAAAAGTGTTAAAAGTACCAGATACTGTTCCTCAGATACCAGTATCCATATTAGGAAGGCACTATTAATGAGTTCTGAAATTCAATGTAAATTGACAAAGTAGTTTGGAACTCATTCTATACACACTCTATAATGCCTAAAAGAAAGAGGAGCCATGTAGCAAACCTAGGGCAATATGCTATACCCAAAAAATGTGAATTCAGAAGGAAAACCTAGTATATTCTGATTTTAGCCTAGTAAGTGTACTCTCCCTCAATCTGTTTGTGTTATACACATTTTAGCATAGTTCTAATGTAAGAGATAACTAGGGGCCCTCTTTAGACACGTCTAGCAGGTTCTTTAATCACCAAAAGTCCACCTCTTTACCACAAAATGGTCAAATGAGTAGAGAAGATAAGTATAACAATACACTACACTACAGTATATTGTCATCTATATGAGACTACGAGTTCAATGTTCACACAACAAAATGATGTCGTTGATAATGATTGACTCTGTCACATTGTGACTTGGGTCATGTGATGGGGTTGGATCTGACTGCGACCTACCTTACTTAATTCGTACCTCAGGCCCCAGATCTCAGACTTGACAGGGAATTACAGTAAGCTATTTTTATACCGGTAACTACATGAAGCGCATCACACAGTGCATACTGGTGTGCATTACTGGGCAGTTTTTTCTAGTTGAGAGGTATACACATAAATTGATATCAAAATACAACATGTTATTATCTACGGTTAAAACCGTGCAGAAGGGTCCATCCAACGTCCCGAATCAAAATTGGCCCATAAGAATATCTAAGAATGAGAAATTTGAACTGTACATATTCACAGTACACCATTCAGAGGGGGAGTGACCAACCCCAAAACACTAGAAGGCGTTTGTACTAATAACTCTCCCGAACCTCCATACCCACGAATTTGATTTTGACCTTCATTTTCCGCGGGATTATAATGGGGCGAAGAATAAGACTGACATATCGTTTCACCTGAAGTTGTATAACTGATCATGGAAGGTGGTAGTGGACGAAATGTAGGTGAAGAATTAGTGATGCCACTGATTTTTAGTAGCATTGTTGCAGCATTTTCATCTTCTGGAGTGCGTGTAGGGGAGAAGCTCTTCTTGTCTTGAAGGACAAAACCTTGGTTTGTGTTGAAGGAAGTAGGTGTGAGAGAAGGGGAACTAGCATTGTGAATACTTGGATGGGAAAAGCGACGAGTTGGAGAAGGAGGGGAAGGAAGTTGTAACGGAGGTACAATTTCTTTAGGTGCGCTTTGATTCCTGTAGATAGGGGATTTATGGATGTAAATGGAAGGATCGAGTAATGTCTCTGGAAGCCAGGATGAAATAGGGGGAAGTCGTTGTTTGAGAAGGGAATCTTGACCAAGTCTAGAGGGAGAGGGTTCTGGAGAGGGGAAAGAGGTATCTGGCGCGTTTTCTTGTTCAGTCCGAGGTCGTTTAGTAGATTGTATCATATCCGATTCGTACTCCATTTGGTCTGGATTTGGGCGCGACTGACTCTCCAATGTCAAATAAGTCGGATGTTCGTGCACCTCCCCACCACATTTCGAACACATTTTCTCATTGTCCTCTAGCACCGAGACTCGCCGCAGTAGGTCCTCCATGAAGGCCACTGTTCGAACCAGAATTTCCAATTTATATTCTTTCTCCTTCTCTTCCTTCTTCCCAGTTCCTGTGGTTTTTCTCTTTTTAGTACTACCATATTCCTCATCTCCGTCATCGTAGTCTTCGTCGTCATTATTTTCGTCATCCTGCGTGGCTTTTGCCTTCCTACCATAATCTAATGGGACCAATTGCTTTAATGTTGCGAGAGCATTGTTGATCTTGGTTCGCCGAGCTTTCTCAATGACGGAATGGTTCAGTCGACGCTGAGCTTCACGAGCGGAACGAGACAGGGGCCCCGGCTTGCGACCCCGTTTTGCAGGTGGGTTGCCAACGATTAGAGATGGTGTTGATTGAACACTGGACTGCTCATCAACCATAACGGGGGAAACCCTGATGGTATTTGTAGAAGAATTATCGTCATTGGTCCCGGATTTTCCTGAAGCGGAGGCGCGCTTGGGAAGTATTGGCCTTTGTTGATGCGTGGTTATGAGAGAAGAGATTCCTGAGGGAGCAATTTCTGGAGAGGGAGACTGAATAGTGTCGGCGCGGGTGCGTTTGGCTCGTCTTGGAGGGTTACAGGCTGCAGAATAGAGCTCTTTGACAGGAGATGTCATAGTACTGAGGAAAGTGTGGGGGGCAAGATGGACCACCGACCTGTAACATATATAGTATTTGACACATAATTTCGGGCGAAACAGATTGGAGTCGATCCAGAAGGGGTATATCTAGGTGCACACTGCTCGTGTGCCAAGAAACGTGCAAAACCCAGGATGAGGCCAATGCTAAACGGATATTGCACACGACCCTTCCAACTCACACTCCGATTGGTTGATGGCTGGACACGTTCGACCCATTCTCACATAAGAGACGAGTTAACTTGAGCGCACACTAACCTCAAGGTAGGTGGTCTTCTTTTGGTATCAAGAACCTACATAGGAGCCTGATTAGGTTTTAGGAACGTGTCCAGCGGAAGGTGCGGTGTTCCATCAGTGGCTTCGAGCTACCAGAAAACACAACGTTCATTTGTGGGCGGCATAAGCCTTGGAGCCTGTATATATATATATGACTTCTCTTGTGGAGGTGATATAAAAAAACTAGATAAGGACACTTAGGTTGTGGTGTAGTATGATGGTTGGGCGCGTGGATTTGTACGTGAAAAAAAACAAAACAAGAAAATAGACTCAACAGCCACTCTCGCCCCGTGACCCTGACATTCCCACACCATCAGTCGCTGTAGCAAAACATACACTCTGCATACACTGAAAGGTACTCACTACTAAGCTTGATAGTAATTATTGAGTATTAACACCCCATCTACTAACCCGATACTCGCACCTCTTTATTCCTGTACGGATAATAACCCAGTACAGAATTCACATCAAATAAAGTCTAAACTTACCATTTTTATATCCTTCCCATTCAACTAAATATACCACCGCCTGTCCAAGTAAAGAGTAGTGTACCACACACTGTCGATTACATTTCCCATAATGCTTCCGATGAAACGGTGAAGTGCCACATTCCCATCTGGTCTAACTTGGAGGACAATGAGATAAGCTATTCTTTAATCAAGCTACAAGCCTGAATCACTGCACCTTACAGTGAGAATTCACCTCAAGTTGTCGTGTGACTTGGAGTAAATACTACTTTCCCGTTCCCTACTAGTAGTGCATTGATTAATCACTCCGAGTCCAAACTTATCTCCTTGATAGCAAGAATATGACAGTCCTTATCTCATTCTTAACCGCACTTGGTCGCTTAGCAAATTCTGCCAAAGCTTCCGCTAATGAGAATCACGAAGCATATATGTTATTAGGACGTCGTGTGCCTCAAAATTCTTAACTTCAACTCAACTAGGTTACTACTACTCACGGGAGTATTCCGGAATTAGTCTGCTGTCCATCGGGAAAAAAGACAAATAGAAAAGTTCCCATACTACCCATTAATATGTATTCAAGAAGACAACAAGACAGTAGTGTACTTGGTCTTAAAGCGAAGGACAAGACTACTTTTGAAAATGGACTTGACTCACTACTGAGTTTTGTTGCGAAAGCGCTAATACTGACTCTACAGTGTTCTAAATTATCATACTCCCATGACTAGATTATGTCGAGTGCATTTAGGAGTTAAAAGATAAGCCGCATCCATACAGGTTCACAGAGTCCGTTTGAAATAAACGAGTTTTATCAGTCTCATCTATGAAGCGCAGATTCTGATATAACTTAAGTGACGGGGTTTATTCGTACAGAAAAGTGTGGTGTTACTGAGCTAAAACCGTCTTTTTGAAAATTAGGAGTTAAACGCTAAATGATGTGGACCACTTTAAACAGGTCTTACAGTAGATTAGATAAGCAAGTCACGGTCTCTTTGAGCCCACGACGCGCCCTCGACGCGCCTTGTATTCGAATCAGCCATGGACGGTACTCCTACGAACACACCGGGCCCTCGTCGTTCTCAAAGGGAACGAAAGGTGGTAAAACCTTATGCTTCGGGTAAGTCTGAAAGTTGAAAAATATTATTGTAGCTTAACAACAGAGCCCTTAGTTGGCCCAGCATCCGGAAAGCGCAAGCGCAAGACAATTGATGATGCAGAGGAAGTGGAAGAGGAAGTGACTGACGGAGGTGAAGAGCTGGTACAAGATGAAGCGTCAGATGGGGAGCCGAAAGGTGCTGATGAGGTTCATCAAACTTCGAAATCGAAACGGAAACGGGGAAAGGCTAAGGAGACCAAGGTCAAAGGAGGACCTCCAGCAAAACGTCCTAGAACTACTGAAACGGAGGATGAAGGTCATACATCTGGAGGGGACGACGCTGACGCTTCTGAGGAAGATGGAGACAATGCAAAGACACCCAGTAAAGCTGTTAAGAAAGGGAAGGCAACAAACAAAACTAAGGCAAAACGTCCCCGTCAACCGAAAGCTGCAGGTGCAGCTAAGAAGCCGAAGATTACAGGCAGACGAGGCCGGAGAACGAAAGATGGAGAGGCCTATGATGCAGAACAAGTGGCGAAGGATACAAAAATATCGGCAGATAACCCGCTTTTCAGTGCGCTAACACTTTATTTCCAACAATACCAAGTCTAACTCTTAGTAGATGCCGTTGTTGATCCTGCCTCTGCTCTTCAAGATACCGTGGAAGACTTCTTCCGGTCACTGAAAGAATCCCCTGAGGCTGCACAAGCCGAACTTATCAACCTCATCCTTCGATCGTGTGGGTGCAACGACTCTGTTGACTCAAATCAAGCTGTAGACTATGATGGTGTTGTCGATGCTCTCGACAATTTCACTGAAGTTTTAAAACAGGAAAATTCCCCTGTTTACCCACTCACTTCCAAACTTGCTGTATTCAAGAAGTTCCGGAAATCACTTTCTGAGTTTGTTGACCGGCTAGTCACGTCTGGTGCTGATCTTGGGTTACTGTATACCTCCGACTTGATGGCTACACTACAAACTTGGGTTATCGCGATGTCTTCGTCACAGATACGCAGTTTCAGACATACTGCAACTGTTGTTGCGCTGGAAGTTGAGACCTCATTGTGTGACGTTGCCGCTGCTGTAGATAAAGAGGCTGAAGTTGTCAGCCGACAACGGGAAGGTGAGAAGAAAAGAAAGGGTTCTGGTAAGGGAGCAAACGCACGGGAAAAGGAGCTTGAAGCAAAGGCGAGGGAGATTCGAGAAAGACGAACTAAACTAGCTGAATATCTCAAGGAATTCGTTGACGGGTAAGTCTGGGTCCTAGAATATCCGAAATTAACGGTTTTATAAGATAATTTATTCAGTGTATTTGTTCATCGGTACCGCGATCTTGATCACAATATCCGTGCCGAATGCGTAAGAGCCATTGGGCTTTGGTTCAGCAAATACCCAAACCACTTTTTGGACGCGTCATATTTACGATATGTTGGATGGGTTCTTTCAGATGCTAATACGCATGTTCGTCTTGAAGCCGTCAAATCATTATCTTCTGTATATGAGCAAGATGATTATATTGGTTCTTTGTCACATTTTACTGAACGTTTCAAACCTCGATTATTAGAGATGGCAACTAGCGACATTGAACTATCAGTACGGGTGGCGGTAATCCAAGTCCTTGAAGCTCTCGATGCACATGCATTGCTTGAAGAAGAAGAACGGGAAAAACTTTGTTTATTGGTTTTTGATGAAGAGGTTAAAGTTAGGAAGGCCGTTGGTGGATTTGTATTGAGAGTTTGGAAAGAGAATTCGGAAGAAAGGGTTGACCTTGGTAGGAAAGGGAAAGGAAGAAAGAAAGATAAAGACAACCAGGAAAAATACGAAGAAAGGGTAGGGCTCAAATCGCTTGTGGCACTGTTTGAGAAATGGGGAAAAGCTTTGAACGAGCTTGACGGTGATGTGGACGATTCAGAGAATGGAGATGATATGCTTGCTACTGGAAGGGATGGAAGTGATTCTGGTGATGGACCACTACAGAAAGCGTCAAGAAGGAAGGAAGTATCGGCTCTAGTAGGTACTGATCAAAAGGGAAGAATAGCTCTTGCTGTCGAAGCGCTTTGGGATGAAGTGGAAGCTGTGAAGGATTGGGAAGGGATTCTAGAGATGTTATTACTCGATCATTCATCTGGATCTAGCGAAGGTAGAACTGCAAGAGTAAATGGGAAAGGCCATACACCTCCAGATGCAGAGGCAGACACTGGTCCTAAAGTGGTTATTCATGATAGTTGGAGACTAGAGGAAGGCGAAGAAACTAATTTGTTAGGAATTTTGGTGGCTTCCATTAGACAAACGAAAGCAGATGTTGCTGGTGGTAAAAAGGTAACCCAAAGCCAATACATCTTGAGAGTCACTAAATTTTGTCTTAGAGCGAAGATGAAACAGTAACTAACGATATCACTCGGGAGCTTATTGCTGCACTCCCTCGACTATTCATCAAGTACCAGACTGATCAACATCGTATTGCCGATGTTTTACAAATACCTACTCTCATGAACCTGGATCTCTATCTTGAGATGCGCATGATCTCTGTGCGTTCATGATTCGCTATCATTAAAACTTCTGATGTCCTGACAAACGTTGTTCAAAGGCATATAATGCTCTTTGGGACGACATCATCAAACAATTCATGTCCCACACCTCAGTCAAAGTTCTAACACATGCCATTCGTGCCATTCGATATTTAATGGAATCCACATCCCTTTCTAATGCCAACGGAACCAAAATTTTGGAACTTGAAGATGAGCTTGCTACCGCCTTAAGGGATACTGTGGGTGGTAGGGATGAAATTGAAGTGGCGACGTTGGGTGAAGATGAAGCGTTGGCTTTAGGTGCTCATTGTACACGAATCGGGGTATTATTTGGTATCAGGAATCTTACTTCATGGATGGAGGAAGATGAAAGTGGAAAACAGAGTTCTGCATGGGATATCGTGAGTGCTTTGGCTGAAAGAGGAAGGCTGGGGTATGGGCCAGAGGAGCATGTAAGCAATCAGTGGTATCTAAGAAAAGAAAAGAAGACTGATGACTATATGCGTTCCTTTAGATGGTTGAGCAATCGTTGCACGTACTAACATTACATGTAATGTGGAAGAGCAAAGATATTCCAAAGGCTCAGGAGGGTCAGGAGTTTACAGCTGACGAGGAAAAATATAGAGATACTTTCCAACAACAGCGTGACTCGCTCGTAGAGAAATTAGCTGAATTTGTAGTTGGTGCTCAGTCGAATACAGCCGAGGATGTGAGACGAGCGGTAAGTGCCCCATTCTATTTTGTATGGTTACTTTGAATTTTAAACATCCTATTACAGGCTTTTAAACATTATCTTGACCTCCATGTCCTTTTCGCTCCTGTTAAAGATACCGTTCCCGGGAACGATAGTGAAGATAATATGGAACTTAAAGAGAAGAATGCTTTCTCATTGACTCTCGACGATGAATCACAATATCGTTGTGCTGGTTATATTCAGGCAGAGATTGAACGGTTTGCAGAAATACTAGAAGAGGGCGGAAATAGAGATGCGACAGTATCAAAACATGGGAGTGATGATGAGATGGCAAGCGGAGAAGATGAGGATGCTAATGAACGTTCCAAGTCGAAAGAAGCAGAGAAAGAGAAAAAGGCTTCCAAAAAGCCCAAACATAAAGAAGGTTCGTCCCCACATGTTTTTCTTCTGTCACACAATGTTGAGGGTTATACTTAGTTGATACTGAATCTCGTTCTTATTTGGAACGAGAATATCTCTTCATCGATGTCATTTCAACATTCTTGAGAGCGTTACACGCAGGTGCCATAGACCTACGCCATGGTGCAGTTTTGTTGGCTCACTATGGTCGTCTCGGATACGCATTTGATACATGTGTTAAGATCGTTGTCGATGATCTCCGTGATGAAGGACTGTTGGGTGGTAATTGCGAGCTCATTGTTAATGTTGTCACCCAGGCAATCGAAGAAGTATGTCTTTGAAACCATAGTTCCATCAAAAAAAGCTTATATTTATTAATAGGCCTTTGGTCTTGTCATGGACGGTTACGTTGAAGACGAATATAACGCCGTGCAACTGGCCAAACTATTATCAAGTTGCTATATCATACGTGGCAGTCAACTTTCGATTGTCAAACGATTAGATGGACAATATGTCGTTCAAGTTCAGATGAATTTGTTGAATTGGATCATTAAACGATTAACAGCGTATCAGAAGAATAAGAACAAACAAAGCTTAAGAAAAGCCCTTTTATTCTTTAGGGTTCTAATACCTTTGTTGAAGGCGGTTCAAAACCGGGATGCTTTGAAAATGTGAGTTATAATGGGTTCTTGAGGGGTTTGATTTAGCTAAACGATGAGATGATGCCACAGTAAAGCACACTTAGATCAAGCTTTAGATCAAGCTAAAGTGGAAGTGTCACCTACTTTGAAAGCTTGGGAGCCATATCGTTCATACGAGAAACGATTGAGCAACATTCTCAATAAGGATAAAGGTATGTTATATAAATCTGCACATATAAACATCTTACTCATACATGTACTTCAGTTGGAGAAGGACGTCGTCGAAAGGCTGACAAGGGAACAGCGAGCGGAGGCGAATTCACTACAGACGAAGAGTCTGGCGGTGAAAGATTGGGGGAAACTGATGGCGAACAAACTAAACCATCTCGACCACGTCCTAAACCTGTGCGGAAGGGACTTAGAAGAACTCGTGCAAATCCTAATCCTGAAGCTGGCGGTAGTCAAGATGAGCAGGAACAGACAAACGAAGAGACAGAGCGAGAGGATAACAATGATGTGACCATGGTTACTCCAAAAGCTAACCGAACACTACCAGCACCTATTGCTGCAACTTCGCCCCAGGAAAACGCAAGCCAACACGATGAAGTACCAGTTGATCAGATGGAAGTCGAGCCGGTGGCGATAGAGCCTCTGACCCCTGTGAAGTCGACGGCAGAAAAGGTGGCTGATGAAGTGACAGTTGTCCCTACACCGAAGCCCATTAGCCAAAGTAGGAAACGGATACGCGAAGACGATGAGGAAACTACTGATAATACCAATAATGAGTCTCCTTCTGCATCTCAGAGTCAACAAAGCGTTTCTCCCGCGCAAAATACACTTAGTACACCAGTGGATGAAGTGCATGTTCGAAGGAAAAGACTGCGTCGGTAGATATTAAGGAGGTGGGCATCCACTATGATTATACCCCATTGCTTTTAAGTTTGTGTTAGTACAATTTCTTCCTGTTGTTTATTGTTCTACTTCATTATTATATCTCGCACTGCTATGTTGGGTCGATGTATTTCTTTACTTACTTAACACCACTGATGTCAACGGTTCATAATGTAATCATTGAGTCCCTCGGACAGGGAACGGATAAATATTTGAGCCCCACATTGCCTACGGGCGTGCGTAACATGCATTTCCTCAGTGTGGAATTTACCAACTTAGCTAAACACGAGATCTGACTTTGTCAGTGGATCGTGCCTTGTGCTCCACCCGCTTTGTTATAATCCCACCCGTACATGAGTACCTCAGTCGTCTCGCAAGAATTATAAAATAATGTTGTTACAGAATATTCCACTCCTACGTAGGGGCAATCATCACGATCTGAGGAACATGTTACCAGATGTCGATCACGCACTATCACACTTGAATCCTGAATGCTGTTATGGGGAATACAGACTCTTTGTACTTCTCCATCGATGAAAACTATAATCCGACACGCATCAGGGAATACAGAAACCCGAGATATGAATATAATCAGTAGGTCGCCGAGCACAGGTATTGTATGGAGGACGTTTGTTGCCTTACGCACATCCGAATTATCATACGTTGCAATTTCGCAGATTTGCAAAATACCCATATGTCTAGATTCCATCAGATGTGACACAAAGCGAAATGTGGAAATGAATCCCAAAACATTTCTACAAAATAATATGTTAGCCATGGGTTTACTGTAACTGATAGAGAGGGTACAAACACAGAAACGTAAGGTGAAGTTGTCTTGTCAATGTCAATGTGTTTCTGACTTATGCTAATATACCACCGTCCTTGTGATAGAATAACCGTAATATTACAACGTTGAACGCATTGCATCTTCCAGACATCTCCGTAAATTGGTCGATATAATAAGATTCATTGGTTGATACGTATTAGAATGCAATACTGAGACTGGGAGCTCGAAGAGTGGAAGTATGTGTTGCGACGAGTTGAGCAGTTCGCTCATGACTTTTCAAGACAACTTGATAGATTTTGATACACACTGAGATTTACGACCTGTGGTCGGTTGACAAACATGTTAGAATAAATTAAGTAGTAAGATAAACAATTCATTTCGTTATCTATAATTGTGAGCCGGAAAGTCAAACGTGGCATGGTCTATTCCAGCACAAAACATGTATTCTAGGGAAGGGTTAGCAACGTTCGTTCCTCGGGGTATGAGTTGTCGACACAACTTTTTGGAAGAATCAAGAACTAAAGTCGATGTAATAGCATTTCGCATATTTGGTCAGAAATAAAATACCTGAACTCCGAAAAATTCACGGCAACTTCAACGGTCGAACTTTTACCTGTTGAGATATTGCAAGAGATTTTCTTGCTCATCGATTGCGCTATCATACTTTCTTTTCTAAGCGTATGTGGAATTATATCAGTATCCAACACAGGATTAATTGACTGTTTCATAGACGTGTAGACGATTTTATGATGCTACAAACTCGCGCCTATTATATATAGTATAGCATTGTCGACCAGATACACACGCATCTACTGGGATTCGTCCTGAAGAAGAACGGGAGAATTACTCAAATAGAGGACCGCGGGGGTGGTGCATGCGAAGACTTCGGGCTAACGCTTTATATGGACTTCGGAATTCTGAGATTGCGTCATTTGTGCCTCAACAACAACTGGTAAACACCAACTCGAATTCCTGAGTATCGTCAGGAGTCTTTGGAATAGAAGGAGGCTGATATTAGAAGTTATCCACGAACAATAAGCAAGGTTTGAAAGTCACAGAAGTCAACACCTACATCTACACTCGCCCAACGTGCGCATTATTTATATGTACCTGTAATCGTATCGATGATCGATATCAAGCTCACACATCACGGTATGAAAAAATATTATTCTAATCTTGCGTACTAAATACTTAACATAACATCGTAAATCCCAAACTTTATATCATTCTTGTGCATGTACTACAGAAACAGAGGTAGGGTTTTGTTTGGGAACTTGAAATCCTCCTAATCTGAATTGAGTGGGGTCACATGGGGATGAATCTTGTGTTCGTATATAATGTTGAGCTGGAGATAAAGGTGAACACGGTGTCATATCAAACCCTTGCTGAATTGATGAAAGTAAAGCAGATATTGGTGTTTTGCAAAAGAGATTGTTATTGTTGTTCATCCCATTATTTCCAGTGGGTGTTGGAGTCCCTGTGACATTTTACAATTAGAAATTCATCAAAAATGGGATGGAAAAAGGAAACAACTAACCAAAGTCAGTGATCTGTGTTTCAGGAGCCGGTTTAGGAGCCGATTTAGGAGACGGTTCACGAGACGGTTCACGAGATGGTTCGGGGGATGGTGGTAGAGGAACCGTAGCAGGTGCAATTTGAGGCTCATTAATGATCGGAAGGGAGCTAGTGTTTTCGCATTTATTTGTCTGGGTTTTGGCTTGTGGAGGTACACGGGTAGCAGCAGGCGGCGGCGGATTAAGCGAACCACCTCCCATCTTACGAATCGTCAGTTTTTCAGTTGGTTGAGTAGCTTTTGAAGTTGGAGCCTTTGTTCTAGCCAACTGCGAGAGGGTCGGACGCGTAATGTCCCGTGTTACTCGTGAAGGTCCAGCAACTGTGTTGGCTTTTTGTGGCAAGGATCTCGTTGGGACATTACGTCTAGCAGAAGGAGCAGTGGAATCGGTAGATGTACTTCGTTCATGAGTGGGTTTATTTCCTGTGAGTAAGGGCCTCTTTACGGTAGGAAGAGAAGATTGAGACTGAGATGGAAGTTTAACTGTTGCACGTTGAGGTCCGGTTGACTTCGTGTTTGTGAAAGCGATTTTAGGTGCCATCGGTCGCTGGGGTGGTTTGGGTGCTAACTTGAGTGAAGATCCGCCAACCGATCCGTCAAGTGCACGACCCTTACTGACCGGTCGTGAAAGGGCACTGGGAGCTTGTTGTTGTTTTGACAACGTTATTGAAACTGCGCGGGAAGGTCCAGAAGCAACAGTGGGTTTGGACGTTGTAGGTGCAATCGCAGGTTTAGATGTGGAAGTTGCGGTAGATCTCGTAGTAGTAGTAGCAATGGGACGTCTTTGTGTACTCTTTGTTGTTCCAATAGCTGCAGAGTCTAACTGCAGATATTTTCGAACAGTAGGTGTCAATGGAGCTGCGAAGCTTTTTCCAGTTGTCAGTACAATATGGATAAATATATTTATGAAGAAAAAACTCACGTCTGAACTCGATGAGGCAAAACTAGTTTGTAACTCTGGAAAATCTCCTTCCCAGCCTTCCTAACATCTGCATTGGGATCTTTAACCACCACACGAAGAATGGATTCAACTTCACGAGAACGCGATTCTTTTTCCAGGTCCGGGGGATTTAAAGATTTCAAACATGCTAAAGTTCCCTCTGCAACGGCAAGCCTAATTGTAGGTGACTTTTCTTTGGCAAAGTGAAGTAAATGTGATAATATGCTGGGTAACTGAGTCGATTCGATGATTGTGAGGATGCAAGCTTTGGCTCTTGAGAGAACGACTTTGTTAGGGCGCCCACAAAGAGTCAATAAACCAGGTAGAAATATAGGTAAAAGAGGTTCAAAGTCAGTGTTAAGCTCCGAAGCTAAAATGTTAACGACATCCATAGCGGCACCAGATAACCTTGTCCGTTCTGAAGCCATTGCACTTGAGATACTGCGATGTACAGAACGAATGCAAGTAGCTAGCTCTGCAGGGTGCAGTGGTGCCTCTGTCCGACAAATCTCCACTAGTGCTTGTAGACTTGAATTAATCCTTTCCCATGTTTCTTCAGTTTCAGGTAACTCGAGGTGAACTTTGACCTGTTCAAACGCGTGTAGAAGTTCAGACGACGTCGAAATCTGAAAGTAATATTAATTTATGTGCTTTTAGGACAGAGACGACAATACCATTCGAGATATTAGGTTGTACTATTCAACTGGGAATCGAGAACTGAGGGAAAGTACTTGTATGTCATACAGTTTGAGGGTCCGTAACTCATTGAACCATGTCACGTGATCTTTTGATCTCTCACGCGACGCATCTTGACGCAACACAAGTTTTAATGCAGGGACATCGATCATTGACATCAAGTAAGTAAGTAAGTACTATCAGGTTTTGTTGTTCATCGATGATTTTCCATGAAACCACAACAAAAAAGAAAGATGCTACATCAATCCAACACCCCAAGTCCCAATAAATCAATCACAGAAAACAGATTACATATATGAAAATGTAACGCCAGAATTACATACAACACAATTGTATATCAAAGTGTCAAAACTTGACCATCATAGGATGATATATATATATAAAGATGATACGAATTAGTTAATTATCCTGAGAGATCATTTCCAGCGTTGCGAGCATAGCATTCCGCTAAAAAAAAGGGATGTCAGAAAACCAAAACCAAAAATAGACAGCAATCAGATAACAGAGACAACGAATCATAAACGGAAGGAACCCACATCCGCTTCAGCAGGATTATATGCATCCAAGAGAGAACCTGGATACGAAACAGGGCGTGGTGTAAGGCCTGTACGTATCTCCCTGTCAGAATGTAGCTGCTGTGATTGTGATTCGAATGAGCCAGGTCTTGAATTTGATGGTTGTCTTCGGAAATTGGGATTTGTAGGATTTGGGGATGGTTGGGGTTGCCAATCTATGTTTCCACGAAGACCAATCACAGAACGTGAACGTCTAAGACGATGATCTCCACGTAAAGACATTCCAAGAACATGGTAAAGTTCGTCTTGTTGTCGGAGAAGTGCTCTGATTTCAGTATTGGGTGTCCCATCATCAGTGGAAATCACCTAGTACGTCGATCATATCATTAGTTGTTGGTACTTGACAAAAGTCTGAATCACTTACTGGAGCGCTCCTAGAAGGTACATCCGTGATTATATCTGTAGGGCGCGTTTTCGGCAAAGGTGGTACAGGCGGTACCGCAAATGATGATTGTGTACCAGAACCTCCAGCAGTACTCCATCTACCAGCACTGCTCATAGATGAGCGTTGACTAATCCTGCTAGCAGACGCCTTCAGTGACCTGGAGAATCTCAAACTAGGTTTCCTTGTGACCATTGTAGATCTTTTTTTGTCGAGTTCGGACGATGTTTCATTGGAAATTGTCAAGGCTTGTGACGAGTCCTGTGTTTGACCCAACTCCTTCTCCTTCTCCTTCGTAGATCTCAACTCATTAATTGTCCAAATCTCATCCTCCAAATCAGTCACCTGTTTCTTCAACTCTTCCGTTTCTGCCATATGTTTCATTAGACTAGCATTGAGTTTCCTCAAAGCCATGGATAAAGCACTAGCAGAATGTGTATGCACCAGATTTGTGATTTGAGTATGCTGTTGATCCACATAATGTAACTCCTCAGTTAACTTATTCAAACTCCTTGTCACATCCCTCAACTCGTCCAAAGTTCGTTGAGTATTATTATTTGAGGTTTGAATCTGATTTCCGAGTTTCATCATAAGCTGTTCGCTTGCTCGCGTCAACGTACGATACTGGCTCTTGATCTCCGCTTTTTGTGCTTCAAGCCTTTTGAGCTCCGTAGGAATCTCATTATCGAGAGTTTCAACATGAAGAAGCCTAATTGACGAGGCTTCTGCAGACTGCCGAATCGCGCGAGAAACAACGGCCCGTAACTCCGCAGACGTAAATGTCCACTTAGCCTGTTCCATTGTCAAACCGCGATACTTCATAGGAGGTGATGAAAACTTTGGTGATCTTGGCGATGGAGCATTAGTGTTGGTAGGTCCATTCGATGGATTGATTGTACCGCTCGATTGTGCAGGACTAGCGTCAACACGAGTACCAGATTTCGGCGGGTCAATAGTGAGAAGGTTTTTAGAAGGTATACTAGGTGTTGACATAGGAGGATTAGAAGGAGAGACCACCGGGGACGATGTCACTTGATTAGAAGGAGGGGTTAATGGTGTTGAAGCAAGCGATTTAGAGGAAATCAGGGGTGTTGAAGCTAGAGGTCTGAAAGGGATATCGGGTGTTGAAACGAGTGATTGTGGATTAACGAGAGGTGTCCCAAAGCCAGTAGTAAAAGAAGATATAGAAGGGTTCCGAGGTCTTCCTCCAGAAGGAGTATTGGTGGGATTCGCACTAGGACGTCGGGGACCAAATGGTCTCATACGCTGTCTCCTATTATCCCGAAAAGAAACCTTTCTACTGAGCGGTAGGTACTCATTACTTGAGTCATTGTGTACTGAAGGTGAAGGGTGTGTACTAGCAGGGAACTGAGCATCTGCATTCGAGTTACTGGAACTCGGTGTAATGGATGGTGGTGGTAGGTGATCATGATCAAGGGTATCATATGGAGGAGGTGATTCATAAGATTGACTAAGTTCCGAAATTCTTTGCAAACTGGTGCTGAGATAAGGAGATTCCCCGGAATCTGCTGGTGGAGTGATGACAACAGGTGGTGGTGTTTGTAATGAATGTTGAAGAGGAGAAATGCCGGTAGAACGATTATTAATAAGAGGGGAAGAATTAGACTGAGAATTAAACGGGTCAGTGAATTCAACGGGAGGTCGATTCAAAGGGGTAGGTTGACTAGCGGAAAGTGGGGTGGCTGAAGGGGATGAATAAGTAGAACGAGAGGCATTGTCTTGAAGGTAACCAAGTCGTGGCGAGGATTGTATTGATGAAGGTGATGGGAGCGGACGGTGGACCTCAAGAGCAGTAGGCCGTGAAGGACCCATTACAATACCTTCGTAGACTTGGCCAGAGTCTACACTGGCCTCAGAGTAATATGAGTTACTAGTCGCAACCGAGTCTATAGAACGAGCTCTTTCATGAGCAACAGCATTCTTTGAAGGAAGATCAGGAATAGGGTTTTCCGATCGACTCTGGCTTGTGCTAGTCGTTGTTGATGGTCCTTCCGTTGGCAAAGATTCAACATTTGAAGATGCAACATTTGCTTTAGCTACGGTGCGGTTCGCTGCCATACCCCCAAACCTACTCAAACTCCCTTGTCTTGCGTGCGCAGTTTGCACCATTGTAGCTGCCCTTGTCAACAAAACAGTCTGTTCAATACTAGGCATACCCCTTCCAAGAGAAGGGAGGGTAGCAGACATTGGTGTCTGCGGCATAGATGAGACCTCAGATCCATCCGGCATCGCCTGTACCATTCCAGGCGACTGATTACTAGGGGACCAAAATGGACTGAATGCATTGGGTGTTTCCGGAAACGTTTGTCGGCCCGCATCACTATCAGCCGTCGAAGGTGTCTCCGCAGTTTCAGGAAGTGGTGACACAGTGATTTTGTAAGCATTCAAATCTCTGGAATCACGATCAACTTTGATTGGGCTTGGAGCGCTACCAGATCGGAGGCGCCCGCCAACTACTTTTCCGACCGGTGAAAAGGAGGTTCGTTGAGCGGTAGTAGCACTGGTGCTTGTGCGGTCACCACTGAGTTGATTTGAGGTATTTCCTTGACTGACAGGCTACAAAGGCAATGCGTCAGTATTTATAGAACACAATGTCTGTGCATATGGCGCTATGCTAACGTATTGCACTTACAGCCACGATTGATCGCCTTCTTTCCCCGATTGGGAACAGAGATGAATGCGCGCTCCTACCAAATGCGCCATCTGATGGTCTGCGTACGCTACTGAGGTCAAACCTCCCTAGTAACCCGACCGAATTAGTATCAAACCACAAACCGGTTACACAACACATGTTATATCGACACTGACGTACCATTTGTAGTAGCCGCCAAAGGTGACATTGCACGACTGCCTGATGGTATTCGTCGTAGAGACATCCGCCCACTCGCTGGTGTTGACGCCTGCGAGCTAATTTCTTCCACTTCAATTATGGGTGAAAACGATGGAGCGAAAGCCCGATCAGTAACTGGGTCTGGAGTAGGGGTATCAGAGAAAGAATAATAGTCTAATACATTGTCCAGTTCTTTCGTTGACGATGAAGTAGTGGGAGATCGAAAATTGGATGAGGTGGTAGATAGTCGTTGTGATGATCCTTCTGGGGGTGGAGAAAGGACTGGAGATGATTCAGGGTGGGCAATTAAGCTTGGTTCAGGGTTTGGCGAGGGCTGCGGAGAGGATGTATTGGGAGAGACATCTTGGTTTCCGGGCGTGGTCGGTTGTGAAGAAGCCGCCTCAGATATGCGGGATATCCGACGTAACGCCTGAATATCTTGGTCAATCCTATCCATTTCTTTAGCAAAGTCAATAAAACTCGTAGGTCGCGATTTCCCCTCGTTAGAATCATCTTTTACGGACACAGATGGAGAAGTGGCAAGACTTCCTGTACTAGAACGCCTTTTGAGTAAAGATTTCTTCTTCATTTCTATTCCCGAATGCCTAGGGGTTTGTGGTGGCACGTAAACATCGCCAGCATTTGAAGGTAAAGGTACATTTGAGTAACTGATTAGAGTTTCACTTGCTCCGCTCAGATGACGTTCCCGCATATAAGGTGAATTTACAAGAGGGTGATCTCCTCTAGGTAGTGTTGCAGAATCTGAGCGAACGAGACCGAATCCACTCCTGTATCTTGATGACCTGTGATCGCTAGACAGCACAAAGCTATTTCCAAGGAGCGCTCGCGCCAATGTTTGCCCTGAAACCGCAGAAGATTCGACAGAGGAGATTGCTGAAAGTGGACGAGATGAAGTATGATCTGCAGAACGGACCACTTGAACTTGAGGACCGTGCATAGAAAGGCTAGGTATTCGAATGGGAGTAGGAGCCATTTTTCGAGCATGCGGCGGTGCAAGTTGTCCTGTCATTGCCTGGTACTTTCTGTGTTACTGTACATTCCAGCGGAGCTGAAAGTAACGCACCTCGCTTCCTTCTGGATCATTGAGGAAATTAGATGCCTGTCTCAGAGAATGAACAATGATGTATCAAGTTCGAACATGGGGATTATATACTCACACCCATCGCTTTCAAATGATCCAGGACTTCTGTACCATCTTCAGAAGTGGAAAGGTCCATATCATCATCTGTTGGAACTGCTGGTGATCCCCCCTTGGGTTCCCACCACTCCGGAACACCGACTCCACTACTTTTCTGTTCCATCACCTTACCGCTCTCCCCCCTAGCATCTCTCTTTTGTTGTGGCGGCGTTGTTGACAAAATAAGCTCATGCTCGGACCAGTCTACTTCAAACGGGTCCAATGAAAGCTCAACGTCGAGTTTGATATTTGGCGACGGGTGAGTGTGTTTTGGCGGGACTACAGGCGCAGGCGGTGGGTCGAGTAACACAGTTGATCCAAAAGACGAGGTTTGATCATGGACGTCAATGATATCAGGAGAAGCATAAGGATGGGGAGAGCCGATTTCATAACGGCCAGTTGAGAATGGTGTCTTAGTGGAGATCTTTGATTTCCACCTTGGCTTTTGCTTGATGAATGAAGCTAGGGTTGGCATGGGTGGACGTCTTGGGCCCAGAGTGCCTGAACAAGCTCCCAGTAGAATTCCAACCAAGTCCAGCCTAGAAGGAGCGGTGGTGGATGAAGGTGTAAAGGCCGAAATAATGGATAGCAACGCCATACACTTCCATCATTCGCATGTTTGGCGATGTGTGACTGGCATCAGCTTCATCTTACTCTCACGACACCACACCACATTAACCTGCGAAATAGCCTCTGTGCTATGTTTATCTTGCCCGACTTCAGAAGGCGAAAGGAAACCAATCCTTCGCCGGTATCCCTTGCTGATTCAGGCCTATTCTCGGTCAGATGGCATAGGTTTACAATCATCAGACACTTACTTACGGTGGATCGGATGTCAGAGTGACACTCAAACAACCATCACAGTGGCTATGATGACACATGCGAGTCTTATTGTCTCTTGTTATTATCACAGGCTCTCGGCCCGACAGGCACCGTTTTGCGTCTAAGGACTCATACCCTTAACATAGGGTCGTTATTACCAAAGTCACCTACAAACACATACAATGGCTAAACAATACCTTCCTTTAACCACTTTCATCCTGATGAATGCTCGAAAGTCACAGGAACAACTTCTTCAAACAACAATTCTGAATTCTGATAGCCTGTGCAACCCATGGAGCAAAACCGATAATACTCCTGACACATATTCCGCCCGTCATCATGATGAGATCTCAGGGACAACTGAACTTTCAAACAATCAGATCAGATTGATCCAAAGATCGCGCACAGTAATCTACATACCAGTCATCAAACTGCGAGTTCAAAAAACTGTGAATCACAGGTTCACCGAAGCTATGTGATAAGTTGAGAAAAATGTCAATGATTTCCATGAAGATCTCACTCACTCATCATATACGTAGTGATGGAATTTGAGCGCAAGATGCACTAATTGCGTCCACGCATAATTAAAACACGTAATCCCACGCAAATCAACGTTAATGCCCCGGTTGTTCGACGACCAGGTTCGTTGATACGAGTGACCAGGAGTGACCCCAAGGCGACCATTCCGGTCATCACAATTCTAGTTGTCAAAACTGGAGCATGGGGGAGCCCGCAAATGATACACCCATGATGATAAGATGGAATATCGGATTCTGTGGCGTATCAGATCATCCCCATTATGTAGACGGGCAGCCTTAAACTTTGAACTCCACTTGTCACAGTGATCTCAACCTAAACTCCAAATTTCTACTCGCGACCTCCGAGTGCCCGGGCCTCCGACAATTTGAACTTTCAATCATATCCGAATTTCATCAACTTGTTCCATTCCGGCGATCCCGCGCGTAAGGCTGCGTAACGGGTTTCATGATATGTCAATCATGCCTTACTCTTTTATGAAATGCAAATGTAAACGTGCAGTAAGAAAAGAAAATTTAGTGTTGTTACCGATACAGTAGAACCTCAGACCTCATGGTACAATTTTTGAGTATGTTATGCGTAAAGTTTCATTCCGGGTTATAGTAGTAAAACATGAAACATCTCATCCCATTGACAATTGTTATACTAATTTGAATAAAAGTTATAAATCCAATTTCCGTATCCTGTGTTTCACTGGGATCGACATGGCGCTTAAGCTCTCAGCCCTCTTCCATGGACCATCTCAAGTTTCAACCTCTTTTGTTGGGCCTGTGCCTAATTTTCATATCAACTTTATGTATCCTAAGGTAAAGCAATATCAACGACATAACCCGTTCTCATAATCTCCTCAACTTCATATTTAACACTCTCAATAAGATCCTTCTTAAACTTGGTAGGTTTCCATCCAATAGACTTAGATCTATTTGCGATACCACGAGAATTCGATCCAAGATAATTCGAACCCTACAAGAAATGTTTTGAATTTTAGCCAAAAAAAAAACATATCTCCAGAAAAGTAATAGTCAAACAAAGTTACGGAATGGCACTTACATTAAAATACTTCTGTATTTCTTCTGGAGTAAACGATGTAGGTTCTAAATTCTTCGCTTTTCCAAATTGTACCAAAACCCTAGCAAGTTCTTTTCCAAATTCATAAAAAGTATGGTCATCCGCAATTCCAAAATAATATCCTTCTCTACCATGTCCAACGTTTTCTTCATCCCTTCTAATAGCATCATACAACACAATATAAAGATCCGCAACTATAATAGTATGACAAAAAAAATCAAGTCAATAAAAACCATATACTAAGGCATAATTCAAACTTACTTACCATCATCAATATGAACATTCGGCCAAACATTAACTCCCAATCCAACAACACCAACTTCACCTCTCTTCAAAGCAACATTCATCAACATAGGCAACATAATGGAAAACCTATTCGAAATTCCAAACTCCACAGATGACAATTTCCCAGTTGCAAGACCATATATCACAGAAGGTACAACGATATATGCCTTCACATAACCTTCACCCCCAGTACCATTATCATCTCCATCAGCATTGATTAATTCAAGATCAACATTTCGATGAACAGCTGAAGCTGATAGATTACGTTCTATATCATTTGAATTTGAATCATCCCATATTTTGTTTGTAGTTTTGTGTCCTGCTGCATCATCTGCGAAGAGTCCCGTCCCAGACTATAGATATATAATTGTAAATTAGATTATATATACCACTGATTAGTTTAATCAGGAGGAGTTTACTGTAACTTACAGTATGAATAAATATCTGTCGTTTCCCAGTCTTCTCAAATTTCCTCTTAGAACCACGAAGCATACATTTAACAGCAATCAAATCATCCGAATCCGCCTAAGGGTAAGTAGTTCAGAGTCAAATAAAAATAAAAAATCATAAACTAGCCAGACTTCCCAAAAGGTAACCCATATCATATATCATTGATACTCACAGTATGAAAAACAACATCTGCATCAGCAACTAACTCCTCCACCGTCGTCAATCCTTCATAACTTATACTACCACTACCTAAACTCCCAATAACAACATTCAAACTAACTCTACTTTGAAATTCCAAATTCAAATCCAACTTTCTCAATTTCTCCGCTTTCTGTTCATTACGCACTAACACTGTAATTTCAAAATTCTGAGAATCTGGATGTTGGATAAGTCGTTCAAGTACAGCTCCTCCTATATATCCTGTTGAAGTATTTAGTATACGAGTTGTTAAAATGTGATTTAGGAGTCAGGGGTGTGGTAAATAAATAAATAAAGACCATACTAACCTGTTGCTCCGGTAAGAAAAATCTTTGTCTTCGTATCAGTAGTGGTAGACATCGTCAAGTTAAAAAAAATCGAAGCTGCAGTAGTAGGTGGGAGCCTCTTTCTTTTATATATCCACTTTAAATTCTTCTCCTATCAACTGTCTTACTCATTACTTACAAACCAACTGACTCAGAACTTCAAGTTTACATTCAAACGATATTGTTAGACCATCGTCGCTATTACTGAAACCGAATTAGGTATTTCAATCCTGTAACTAAAAATACTGCATTGTAATATATCTCGCAACCCTGATAGTTATATGTATATGCGCTTTAAATAACAGTATGACCAAAGTATGACTACCGGCTGTCACTATGTAGTCTGAGTACGAGCATTATTATATGGTAAAACCTGCAACGACTTCTCAGATTCCTACTTAGTACAATAGTACACCACTCCTGCACACTAGCCCGATCAATACAAGGTCCAAGAAAATCATATATCATACAAAACGAAAAGAAACTCATTCGTTCCAGATAGTACCATCGGTAACCTCTCTAGGTGACCTCTCACTTTCCCTTCTCCTCCTCTCTTGCTCTGTCTGATGTCTATAAAGTCCAGGATGTTCATCACCACCTTCCAGTGCAACAGGTTGTCGTTTCTTATAAAACTTTTGATACAACTCCGAAAGGAGTAATGCAAGAGGATGTAACACAGTGAATACTATAACCGTTGACTACAATCCGGTAAGAATTGGTGAGGGACTCCATGCGATGAAATGAAGAAACCCACAAGAACAGGACCAGGTTTAGGCTTTGAACTCCAAATGGCTATGCAAATCCAGGTAGCAGCTATTGTCCAAACGATATCACGGCGAAGGATCACCACAATAATTCCAATAAGGTTAGTCCCAAAAACAATACCAAAAGCGGGCCATGTATGCCAGCCTGAGTACGTAGGATGTGATCCTGGAATTGTTGTAAAACCTAATGTTACGCTATACGTAAAACGCATTTGTTAGCATATTCTCTCTCAAGATAGGAGAAGATCAAAAGGACGCACAAAAGGCATAGCGGAAAGAGGAGAGAAAAAGGAAGGATAAAAAAGAATCGAAGCGGTGCGTGAATAAGCGCAGTGTCAAATGGACGTGAGGAGGCGGGTGGATGATAGACCAGTAGAGCGATGTTTGAGTATAATAGTAAGAGGAGGAGTATTCCTTGAAGAATAGTCACAACCAAGAACCATTGCATAATCTAATCACGAAGAATTCGGTGTTGTCCTAGCCAAAACGTAGATGCTTGAGAGAACATACCCAAGTGATAGCCCACAATGCCATGATAAAATTGGAGAACACCAACGGAAGGCCAACAGCCTTTACCATGGCCTTCTTTGTCTCTGGTTTCGTTGCGAGAACGAGGAGTACGCAATAACCAATTTGCATCACATATAATGCCAACATGTAGGCTCCGATGACCGCTGCATTGGGTGAGAGTGCGGTTGGGTGGAGACGATTTATACCACCTGTATCAACTTATAAGCAAGACCTTAGCTGTAATCCAGCCAGTACTCACTGAGAGAAGGGCTAACAACAGTTGCACAAATGGCTATAGTGGCGATGTTTATGACGAGTGAAAGAGGAGTCAAAACTTGCAATCTTGGTAGTGTAAGCCTGTTAGTAGGCTTGCCTATCGGCCAAACGAAGACTATACCTCGTCAGAGCCAGGTAATCTCTTACCGCAGGATTGCGAGTGTCGAATGGTAGGTCATTTACTGGATCCATGGTCACAGTTGGGAACATAGTTGGGTGGTGTAGACATTGGTCACTGGGCACATGACGTCATAACCCTGACCGGTGACCACATTCTACAAGTCTAAGCTGCATATGGATAAAATCACAGATAAATGGCCTCTGACTAATAACTATTAGATTTCTACGAGTTCTACTAATGTAATAATTCATCAGAACAAGAACCGCGTATGATGTTGGGTTTCCATACCGGACAAGTACTGATCATACCAACCATCTCTAGCCTCCATGTAGTGTTGAGATGAAAACGATCTCATCACCATCTTGCAAAACATAATCTCCCTCCCCCTCCAACTCCCAATCTGTATCATTAATGAGTACAAGGATCCCAGGTCGTCTACCATCATCACGTTTAATATATATTTTTAAGCAAAGCTTTTTAACTTAGAAGTAACACACTCACACAGTGCCATTCTCCATAAACAACTCTGGTCTTTCCTTTAATAGATGATCTCGCATATGGTGAAGCAGATAAGTAATATCTGCAGGTTTAGTTGCTTCTCCTTCCTTGACTATTTCTATCGATGTCGTGTTATCTTTTCGTATAGATGGTGGTATCGAAATTTTGTGTGAACGCTGATTGCCAAATAATAATTCTAGTCCTCCACCGAATTCAATTTTTATTGAAAGAGTTTTTGCAGCCATTGATTGTGAGTAGATATGTCAAGATGTAGGCGAAGGACTTCGAGGTATGTTTATGGATGATTTGTGGTTTTTGTGTAGTAAATTTCTGGCCTCAATTCAATACACCAGTGCAGGGCTGCGGATCATTTGATCATCCAAATATGTGCAACCACGTGATGTCATGCATGCCTCAACTACTTAGCTCTGCAGTAACCTTTGTATTTCTTTTCTTTGGTTTCTTCCGTAAAATCCTGTAGCGGGCTCCAGTGAATCAACAGGCAGAGATTGTGTAGTAACTCTGATAAGTAGTAACAGAAACATAATTTTGAAATCATAGAATGTCTAGACCATCCAAATGGGGAAATGACGATCAACTTTCCCGAAATGTTTCCCACCAACGTCGCTTTCCTCGTCCACCCATTGCTTAATTGCATTTCAAGGACCGGTCAGTAAGTACCCTTCCTTATCTATTAATTGGAATCTTTACTTAAACTACGCATCTCAGAACCTTTTTGGTACCATTAGCAACAAACTCCATTCTCACAACCAATATATCGAGGAATAATTCAAGAATGGCAGGAGGGACTGACTATGGTTATGAAACATGGTCGGAGAAATTCATGCGCAAATTCAACGAGAACCCTTGGGTTCCACTCGGTATGTTATCCAAACGATCATCACTTTCTGACGTTCTGCTACATTAAGTTATACTGATTATATATGCTTTAATATACAATAGGTTGCGCCGCAACTACTGCTGCACTTGTAATGTCTTCAATCAAAATGCGTTCCGGAAAGTCGAAAGATATGCAAACCTGGCTTCGTGCACGCGTCGTTTTTCAAGGTGTTACAATTGTTGCTTTGGTAGCTGGTTCTATGGCCCTTCAAGCTCAAAAGAAGAATAAAGTAGCGGAACCTAGTACGTTATTCTCGGAATTACTCCCTTCCCTTATCCTTTTCATTTCGAAAGTCATATACCAAATAGTGTTCTCTTTCGACTCTCTTTAATTCATCCAATTAAGAGTAACGAATGTAATTCTAACATTAACGTTATAGCCGAAAGCGAGGTCTTGAAAGAAGCCAAAGAAAAACTAGAATTCGAAGAAAGATTGAAAGGTGCAGAACTTGCTCATGCAGAAGAGAAAGCAGCAGTTGCTGCTGCACTGTTGAAAAAGAGTAAAGGTGATGTTGGTAGCAATGGTACTACAATTTCTAGCCCAATTGCAAACGAACCTGGTACGGTTCAAAAGGCTATCGTCGCTGTTTCTTCTGAGGAAAAGGGGAAGAGTTCAGGTTCTTGGTCGAAATGGCTAGGATGGGGGTCTTCGTCTGGGTCGAAATCGGAAGAAAAGAAGCCATGAAACAATGTTGTATACATATATTATATCATGTTTAACCAAGATTTTGCAATTTTTGTGAAACACACGAATATGACATGGTCTCTAATAGCAATTGAGAAGGAGAATTTAAAAGATGTCTAAGAGATGATTAAATACCACAGCAATAGAGAGGAAAACGTAGCAGGATGACATTTGGGATAATCCAACATCCCATATGTCCTTTATATCTGTAATCAACGAGAGCAGCATCCACCGCCCAAAGAACCCGACATAAATACCACACACACACACACGACATGGAGAACATCCAAAATCTCTCTTTTCCCACCTAATCAATCCCAACCTTGGGGATCACGTTGCTTCTCATGTTCCCCTTTCTCTTTAACCTCAACTGCAAGCTTCCAACCACCATATAGTTGATTAACAATTGCACTACGTCTGAGAACACTCAAGTCCTTGACAGCTTCATTATACATCATCTTCAATTTCGCTTGATCCCTTTCTACCTAAAATCCTAAACGTCAGCATCTCTTTCCCCCAAAATGAATAGATGATAAATAAAAGGAATAGGGTTACCTGCATAGCCCTGAACGTATCTTGAGTCTTTCCGACAAAGTAATGTCTGAAGTTGTATGAACTGAAAGAACGGGATGTACGAAGCATTGAAGCGTATAGATGAAGTATTGCCGCCTTTGTGGGAGCTGCTACTGCTGATGTGGACATTTTTGTTTTCTTTTTTGGGGTGTTTTATAAGACTAACTTGCTGCAAGGCCTTCAAAGTTGGAGATGTGGTGTTGGGTGTGTGACCGAGGTGAACGGGTGTTCGGATTTGGAATATCCATTTATTCGTTGATTATGTAATTTAATGATTTCGTGTTTGTTTGTTCAACCACTCTTCGTTTGATCCCTTTCATACTGCTTCAACGCTTCACTCTGGGACGTCTCGAAACTGGACTATATGTTCTACTCATGGAACATGCTAGATACCTCCTACGCATAATAACATCTGAAGAAATATCTCTGACGCGCTTGCACCCACATTTGAATGCAGTGGGCCTCCCGAGGTTATATGCTCTGCTCTGCTCGGATCTCTGTTATTCTGTTTGATGCTGGGGCCCTCTGAGAAGGAACTTGGCTATCATTTACTCCTAAAACATTAACCTCTGATTAATAGTTTTCTGCGGAAGCCTACCATCAATCATCAACCATCCCCGGAGGTCAAGATGATAGAAGATTCCCCTTGCGTATTTGTTTATGTCTCTATATCCCAAATTCACATACACGAAACTCGGCGTGGCCCGAAACATGTATCTTGGACCCGCATTTCGGACAAACAATTGCATGTCATCTCACAGACGTAACTGTGGCGCAAACAAATCTCAAATCTGGATAACTTCTAGAATATATGTGCCGGTTTTTATTACAACGGGGATGCCTTAAGGTGAAGATCTCATCCCGATTATGGGGGAATTGTTCCATTTCATCAGGAGAAGGCGCTCAATTCCGTGTCGGTATCTATTTTTTTCACTTTATTGTGGAGAACCAAAGTAATGGCATTCACTACAATGGAATTCGTCATCTATACCGACCACACATCGTTTAGAATCCATGTTTCGATCTCTTCAATCCCCCGATAATTCCATATTCTTCGACTTCTCTACTTGATTGTGATTGTGATTGTTTCCATTTCAACCTACCAAGAATAATGGTTGTATTTTTGGTAAAATATACCCACAACCAATAGTCCAGACCATGGCCGACCCCGAGATTTGAACGTATGTTTCCCTCCATAATACAAAATACATGATATTTATTCCACGCCACACTGTTCGTTGCGCACTTCCTCCGAGGCATTGGTTTCCGAACTGATTCCGGACTTCGTCTTTGTCTTTTTTCTCATCCATTTGGATCGTATTTCTACATATCACCCGGAAATATTGTATCAGACTCTATCTAGGCTACGTCGATCGGATAGCGCTAATGTGGAATATCAAGAGAGTAATGGAATATTAAATTCTCCGAATATATTTCATTGACATTTTTGCAACCCACAAATTCCAGACAGTGATCAAAGCCCAACCCAAACTCAAGCACATGTATTCTAAAGCATCAACCTCAGAAGTTTCGGCATTGGCGAAGAGGTGAGCGACTTGTCTGCTGTTTCAGGGCCCCGGCAAGGCATTTTGAATATCGTCAAACACATTACACGGTTGTCATGCTCTATTATGGTGTGGAAGCAAAAGCAAAAGTAATGGAGGGTGAACAAAGGGTGTTTATAAGTGATGATGATAAGAAGAGGCATAAGGCTTTGCACAATGTTCCGCTGATGCTGACGACCTGGGTGAGCATGACCCACCTATAGGCATTTGCTTGTTAGCTCATTTTAATGAAACAACAGCTCACTACCTCAGCAAAGGATGTTTATGAACATTTTCAGAAGGCAGCTAAAAAATAAGTGGCGATGAGGTCAGGACTCAGGAGTCTGGATATGTGAAATTTAGTTGTTTAGTCAAAGCAGAAATGTAATCATACATACCTTCCTTGATCGCAAGGGGGTTCGAATTTTGAATGAATATAATAACCTGGTGCTGGCAGCCAGGTTACAATTACGATGGAGCTGCTTTGAGCTGGTCCAAGGTTGTTTCGGACAAAAATAAGTCGAATAATCTAGATTGCAACTACTAACCGTTATCTACTAATATAGTCTGTGTCAGTTAATTTTTATTACATGTTCGGGTGTACACTGTCTACTATAAAGACATTGCCAAAGTAATCATACTTTACTATCCGACCAATTTCTGCCAGGAGGATCATGCAGTCGTTTATGATCGGCTCGTATGGGATGGATAAAATCTTGCATTGAAATTTCACATTTGTACCGTCATTATTCCACCCATAGGTGAGCACCTCCCGAACTTGCTTCTTATTAGGGTCGATTAATGTTGTTGAAGAAAGATTCACTTGAATATATGGTGGATATGCGTAGTAGCTCCACAAATTTATTGAATACCTCCCAAGTACAGTCACCTTTGAATCCTGGGGACGATTACAGGGAATGGAAACTCCTCGTACCTCCCCATTAATGAAGACTACAATCCGGCATGCGTTGGGGAAAACTCAAACCGGAGATATAGTCAATGGAACGCCAACCACTGGTATGACATGCAGTACACTTATTCTCCGGGGAACATTTGAGTTCTTGCATGTGATGATTTTGCAAATTTGTGTGACACAAAGCAAAATGTTGAAATGAACCCCAAACATTTCTGTATAAAATATGCCAGACTTGTCAGTTGAGGTTACTGTAACTGAACAAAATGGTACACACAGAGATATATGAACCAGTTGGTATAGAAACATATGGCATTTTCTCGTCAATGCCAATGCGGTCCTTGTGGTAGAATAACCGTAATATGACCCTGTAACCATCTGATTCTATGAAGTGGTCAATGAAATAATATTTATTTATTGTGCTGGGAGATGTGAGTCCGGGACTGGGACCACCAAGGGTGGAAGTGTGTTTTGCAACGAGCTGAGCGGCTTGCCCATGACCTTTTAGGACAACTCGATAAATTTTGATCAACCGAGCTTTGGAGCCTGAAGTAGACATGTTAGAGAAGTACTTTATGGTATGGTGAATTTTGTTACCTATAATTGCGAGTCGGAAAGTCAAACGAGGTCGAGAATGGTCTATTCCAATACAAAAGCTAAATCTATATCCCTCTGGTTCAGGGAGCTTTCTTGGGCGTATTAAGTGTTGACATGACTTTTCGGAAGAATCAAGGTCGACATAACAGCATTTCGCCATCTGAAGTAAGACATATTATCCAACGACCACCTGGTAATAGTTAAACACCATGAACCATAAGTTTTTCTTTACAACAATCCTTCAGTTCCTGCCGAGGTGCAAATGTCACAACCTCAGAGTCAGAATCCCATAAAGCGCGTGCCCGAAGTCTTCGAATACACCACCCTCGCAGTTCTTTATTTGAGTAACTCTCCAGTTCTTCTTCAGGACGAATGCCAGTAATCGCATGTATCTGGTCGACAACGCTGTACCATAACAGACGCAAGCTTGTGGCATCATAAAATCGTCTACACGTCTAACACAGGTGATTAATATATACTCGAGGATGTAAATGAGATTCCACTTACGCTTAGAAAGGGAAGGATGGTATCGCAATCGATGAGCAAGAAAATTTCTTGTAATATTTCGACAGGTAGTTCTTCGACCACTGAAGTTGGCATGGGATCCTGTCGACTTGAGGTGTCACCAGGAGTTTGTGGAATAGCAGGCTGATGTTGGGAGTTATCCATGAAGAACAAAGAAGAGACGTTGAAGAACTGAGAGGGGAAGTTTATAACCTATACGACACGTGCATTACACGCATAACCCTATGTGTATCCGGTCCAAAAAATTACATACATATAGTGTAATCGGTATCGATGATCGATAGATTTACGAATATTTGAAGTCAATATTCGATGTTCAATGTTCAGTATTCAGACACAGGTATGAGTATGACGCGTCTCAATAAAAAAATCATTCCAGTCCTGCATACTTGACATCAGCATTGTTTTCCAACCAAGTCAACCACTTCTTTAAATATGTTCCTCCATTTATAATAGTCGAAGAGTCGCCCACAATACACTGGCGTCTAAATCAGTAACAAAACCGAGTGAAAGAAACGCTATACAATCATACCAAATGCCGCCGTGCTCTTGTCATTGCCACTACGGAATGATGTGAGTTCGATATATCACATCTTTAAAATAGATATGTTTACCATTCAAACGACGCTTTTCTTTAAGAAATCCAACTTCTCTCTGTCGTAAAGTCTCGCTTCATTTGGCCGTATAAAAAACTCTTATAGAAAGGACTTACAGTATCGTTACTTCTCACTAGACTTATAACAACTGCTTCTTTCTCTCGCCCCTGCATTCCATCAACACTTCCAATCTCTAGACTAGGTCCATACTTTGGTCGCAGTAGAGATGTCAGGAGAGTCACTTGTGCTTGATATCTAGTTTCGTTAAATATCTGTACAGAAGGGTACATCTAATCCTTGACTTACGGAGTAATAATGGCTATTTGAGAGGGAAGTATGCCTGCTGTTGTCTGGCCCAATGACAAGCCTCAATATGTAAGTGCAAGAAGGGAAAAGCAGTGAACGCACAAGTTTCTCAACCCAATTAACCACTACAGTTGCCTCATTCTCGTTACATCTACTCCCCTCATCTCCATCCGAGCTGTCGAGCCGCTCGAAGTATTCGCAACCAGATGTGTCAAAAAAGACCACTGGCGTTTGAAGATATTCTTTTGCGTCTTCGTCGGACTCGGCATTACTATTCGGTAGATCGTACAGAAGATGTGAAGCAACGGACTCGTGTGATTGGAGCTTTGATGAATACAGAGTATCAGATGGAAATTCACATATTTGAGCATGCATTCTAAATCATGCTATGAATACTTTTTCCGCTAATAAAGAATAAACACGCCTACCGATATTGGATCTCTAACATACGCTTAATGTGTGATCCATGCATTTTCTCTAATCGATCAAATAAAGTAGTCTCGAGGGTGTGAGGTGGTAGAAGGACTGGCTTCTTCGAGACCGGTGGTTCCACCTTTAGTATTTCCTCATCTCCGGATGCATCCGATTCGGACTCGAAACCGCCCCCATTTTCTTCATTTCCTTTATCAAGTTTAGGAGGATTCAAAGGCTTGGTAGAGGCGGCCTTCTTCAGTTTTTTTACAGTTTTTTTAACCTTTTTCTTTTCTTTGTCGATGGAAATAATTGTTGGTGGTAACTGCATTGGATCACCTGCTAATATGAGTTTTTGCGCCTTGAAGATAGGTATCCAACAGACCTATTGTAGTATAAGATAAAGAAGAAACAGTCAAGGTAATAACACATACCGCTTCCAATGCCTGTGTCGCTTCGTCGATAATGACGACGTCAAATTCGTGGTAGCGTAATTGTCTGCTTCCTGCAGTATGACATGTCGCAAGAACGACCTAACACTTTAGTAAGTCCTATGCATCACAGAGAGTATAAACAAAGCAAACATACCTGGGCCTTGCTTAGCACTGATTTCACGACCCCACTTTCCCTTTGACGATATCTAGGTTTTGATATATGTGTAACTTGATGCGACGTATTCTCCAAGGAAGGACTTACTCCTTTCTCAACGCCTTTACTTCTTCCCATAGCTTCTTCCGTTCGGCGCCTCTTGGAGCTTTGCCTTTTGCACCTTTACCTTTACCGGAAAGCGTATTTAGGGCATCCTCAAGCTCATTTTTAACATCTTTGGCCAAGCCAGCCTATCCTCGTAAGATTAGTCTTGACATAGCACTCGATTAGAGAAATGTAACCTGGTCTGATCGCGTAGCTTGTGCATCTAGAGTAGCATCCAAGATTCCTTCGTGGGCCATGACTCGTGCTGGATGCCCGATGCGCGTCACGTTCAGTTTCTTCCCCTTTGCGGGAACAGGGAGAGCGAGCAGGCGTTCCAATATGTTATCAACAGAGAGATTAGAAGCACCACATATAAGCAAGCGCTTCGGTTTAGGATTGGACGGTGTTTCTGTGGCAAGTTGTCGTATGATCTCAATGAGCGTGTGCGTCTTTCCAGTACCTGTGAATATATTATGTACCATTCTATACAAAGGAGAGAACTCTTACCTGGAGGTCCATGTATGCACGCAACTTCCGGTGATTCCAAGCAAAAATTTACGGCCGCCTGTTGACTATGATTGAGGTTCTCATCAAAGAAAGTGAGATTCGAAATAGGCGTAGGCTCCGACGGTGCCTCCATGCCAAGGAGTACTCTGATAAGCTGATTCATCTGCGTAGCTTTGTCTTCCTGTATAATTTCTCGTCAAGATGATCTAAATAAAACACGAGAGGATTTACTGAACGACCCTCTACGACCTTTTCCAAATGATCGATGGCTTTGTCCATTCTTGTAAGGTCAGAAACACATTCTTTCAAAGAATCAATTGTTTTACGCACCGGTCATACGTGACACTATTGGCAAGCTTAACGACACGACATCGTTCCGGAAGATTCAAGTCATCACTGCTTCCTTCAGACGGCTCCACCGCAACTACTATTCGCGTGTCAGATACCTACAAACAGAGTTAGTACTTTTCACTTTTCATGGGACTAAGCAGAGTTTTATACGACACATACCCTATACACGACTCCCTCTACTTCCTGCTTTATTTTGTCATCACTGCCCACGGCTTTTTTGTTTGGTTTTTTCGTGACATTTCCAGTGATATTAGGCTCTACCCTCGCGAGGTCTCCAGGTCTGAGAAAGTTGAGTATACACCAACGTGTAATTTACAGACAGAACCGCGCACCTGAAGCTATGTGGAGGAAATATCGGTGATGTGTGATACGCAGTGGGTCTTTCAAGTTCTACGAGGCTAACTTTCCCTCTGAGTGAGCGTATTTGAGGTTATACATGTATGGGATGCCATACGTTTTTCCGCCGAGACCAATATTGATGCTCGCCACGCCAAGTCCTCCCAATAACAACCCTTTTTGTTCAAGGAGTTTCGGGCCACAATTCGACAGCAGTAGTGAGCTTCGTTCTATTTCAGCTTCGCGTTCCTTAGCAAGTAGAGTACGCTGTCTGGCGATGAAGGTAGTGACTGGTTGATGAGCCATGGTGGTGTGGAGAAGAACTATATTTATTGATTATCTGATGTCCCTGACATATTGGTGAACGTCCAACTCCTTTAGCTCAGTCATGGGACCTCTCTTTGGAAACGTTGGGAAGGTCAAATACACGCCTTTGTCCTCATTACTCATCACCTGTTCGTTACTATGTGTACCGGCTGCAATCTCGAATCTCAGAAAACATGGTCCAACGATGTTTGGAGGCCTGATAACAAGGCGACACCTGCTCCACAAGACCCCCGTCCAGAACTCATATACAAACCAGAAGTCTTGAAAACCATCGAGGACAAGATCAACGAGCTTAGTGATGAGCTCAGAGAACTGAGCTTGGATATCCACGGTGTGTGATTAATCTCTTAGTAAAATGATGTTGAGTATTGATTGTGGTCGACTGTCTCACCAGCGCATCCTGAACTTGGATTCGTAGAATTGTGAGACTTTAATTCTATTTGTGAGAATGCTCAAGAATCGATTTTGAATATAAAATGAAGTCACGCCCATGATGCATACACTACGTTCATGAAGAAACATGGTTGGGACGTCAAAAAACACCTTCATCTTGAAACTGCCTGGTCTGCAACGTTCCAACATGGTCAAGGGGGGCGCGTTATAGGAGTCAACTCAGAGGTAACCAACTTGCACCTTGGGTATACAAGAAAACTCATGCGGATATTCGATTCAATCAGATGGATGCTCTCGCAGGGATCGGACATGCCTGCGGACATAATTTAATCGGCATTGCGGGTATGAACTTGAAGTTCCTAAGGTCAACTCAAAAATGTTCTTAAATAACATCAATAAATGCAGGTGTTGCTGTATCCCTTGGACTACGAGCTGCCTTGGAGAAGCACAATATTCCGGGGAAAATAGTGCTCCTTGGAACACCTGGTAGGTTCATCGCACCTGAACAGATTGTCCAATTCTGAATCATTGTTATAGCTGAGGAGGGAGGAAACGGAAAGGTAAAACTCCTTGAAGAAGGAGCATATGAAGAGATGGATGTCTGTTTGATGTAACGATCAATTTCATTATCTCCATTACATTTACTTACATTTTCGAAGGTGTCATCCAGCTCCTGGACCTATTGGCTCCGTCAGTCTTAGTAGTTCTCTAGCAATACAACGCATTACCGTTGAATATGAAGGCCACACGTACGCTCTCCTTTTCATTCTACCAATCAAGTATTTCTAATGTTTACACAGTGCACATGCCGCCCTCTCCCCATGGGAAGGCAAAAATGCACTCGATGCAGCTGTACTAGGTTACAATAATATTTCGGTACTTCGACAACAACTTAAACCAACACATCGTGTCCACGGTATCTTCGAAGGAACTGATTGGGTTGCTAATAGTATGCTACTCTTTTAACCTTGAATCTCTTCAAAATTAATTTGACCTTTCCGAAAGTTATACCCGATAAAGCGAAATTCATGTAAGTCAACTTTCTTTTATGCTCTCAACAATCATTAAAATATTATTAGCTGCCTGGTTCGAGCACCGACACGAGCAGAAATGGAACAAACTGTTAAACGGGTGCTTCCTTGCTTCGAGTATGTATTTCTTACTACCATTTATAAATGCACGCTCATAATCATGTACAGGGCTGCAGGTTTGGCGACAGGTTGTAAGGTCAAAATCGACCTCCTCGGTCAAGCTTGGGACATGCGCCAGAATAAATCTTTGGGTGAGTACACTGGTCGCATATACATTTGACTAACACACCTTTACACTTCGATAATCGTTAGGTGATGAAGTTGCAAACATTATTCTCAATAAATATGGATCTATCGATTACGAGTGGGGCATTAAGAGCGCATCTACTGATTTTGTGAGCACTTCTACTACTCCTTTATCATGCTTACTCAATTTGATAACAGGGAAATGTAACATATAGTATGTCTCTAGCCGCATAACTTGATATTTCCCTGTCCTCGACTAAATCAACCTCAGCCCTTCCTTCTCTGCATCCTGGGTTCTGTAAGCTCTCTCCCTGAAAATCTACTACCAATGACCATCGGCATCGGATATTAATATTGAAAACGAAATAGCTATTCCTACGGAACAAGATGGTGGCAATCATACCCGTGCTTTTGCTAAACAAGCCGCTACAGTGGAAGCACACAAACAGACATTGATTGTATCAATTGCACTTGCTGGAACCGCTCTACGAGTCCTCACAGATGATGAGTACTTTGCGGAGGTAACGATCTGCGTTGTCTTTTTACTCTGCCATCAACAACTGACGTTTTCAAAGGTGAAAAGAACTTTCGAAGAGGATAGAAAGCTAAGGGAAGTTAAGCTTGTCTAAAGTGAGTGTAGTAGCATTAGCTGGAACAATGTATACCAAAAGGAAATGTACAAGCATTGAATTAAATGATCTATATCGTATAATAAATACGTGGTATATGGGGTATGGGTTAAAGATGTGAATGTCTTGGTAAGACCGAACGGCGAATACTAGGAATGAGATAATTGTGAACGTCAGAGTTATTCGTGTTTCTCTTGATGTTGAATACGGGAAGTTATAGCATTTGTAATACTGATCAACCTCTTAACTTTAGTCTCCCTTTCTTCCCGCATAGCTTTGGGCTCCCGTGGAGGTTGTTGGTGATCATGTATCTTCTTCGAACCTGGTGTAAATTTCTTTTGAAAACGAGGTTCGTTGGAGCTTTGTGCCCTGTTCTGTATGTGAGCGTCTTGTACATTGGTGATATCAGGCAATAGTGACTTTATTCCTTTCCTATCCTGTTCGAGTTTAGGTTCATCCAGGATTGAAATTGGGCTCAAGCCCGCTTTGGGTATGTTTTTGGGGATTTTCTTTGATTTTTTCAGCACTATGTCTTCGACAGACGCTTTTCCAACCGATCCAAACCGGGCTGCGCTTCCATCCCGAAGTTGGATTTTAAGCATTTGATTCGCGATAGTGTTTTTTGAATGAAGGACCTCTGACCCTATACAAAGTTTTTCTATATCGGGTAAAACATCCACTTGAAGGGCTTTATCTTCTTCCCCATCTTCAAAATGTTTTTCTTCGTCATCATCCAAGTCAATAATCAAGCGGTGAGAAGGGTTAATGTCGAATTTAAATTCTGACTTTCTTGTTCTCAATGACCCATCCTTGATAACCATATCCGAAAATTTCTTCTCCAATTGTTCTTCTAATGATTTGTTGTTCAGTGATTTCTGGAATGAGGCGGCAACACTCCGTTCACGTTTCGCAACAGTATCATTGGCACCTTCAGGTAAGGAAGGCTGATATCTTCAATAGTCATTCATCAGTGAAACAAATAAGCAGTATATGAAGAGAAACTAGCAACCTACTTCGGGTCATCCGTGATAATATCATGCGCACGATTAAGCAAAGGTCTAAACCAAGAGATAGCCCACTTCTCGGCAGCTATGGGATCCTTGGTATAATACCATCCAATCATTGCATATAACGATTGTGTCAATTTACTTCGATAAGGTGCTTCACTTCGTAAAACATCAGGAGTGGCTGATTGTGGTGATGCGAAACGTTTGTTGGTAGCCATATAATCAGGATCGTTAACGTCAAAGAAAGAGGAAAGGGAAATTATTGATGCGAGGTAACCCAGAGTCCAACTATTAATGAGCAAAGTCGTAATGCTCTATAAATTCGACAAAGAATCTCATCAGCAAAAATGGAGGAGTTCAGAGAACCTAGACACGAAAAAGGGGGGAAGACTTACAGAAATTAGATGTGGCCCTTTACGTGTTGCTTCACGATTTTCTGGATATATGCGCATAAAAGTCTGGCAAATCCAAAATTTAAGTAAATGCGTAGCAATTTCAACCATGTCCCTATCATTCCCAATATCTCCATTTTCCATAAATATAAATGTAGTACCAGAAGGAATGGCATTAAGCGCATCTTCCGCATTTTCTATCATAATCTTGGCTTTAAAATCAAGGTAATCATAAAGCTTTTCTTGGTGTTGTAATTCTGCCAGAAGTCGATGTGAAACATATCTTTCCTGCTTCGATGTTATTGAAAGTGATGAAAGTGAGTGACCAAGAGCAAGGTAATCCTTTGTTGCCTTTTCAATGAGTGGTGTGAAAATGGAACGGAGCCATTTGAATATTTGATCCCATCCATGCTCTTCATAAATAGCTCCAGTGAAAGCTTCAAAAAGGTCCGCGAGTACTTTTGGTGGCGTTGAGAATAAACGTTGGTTAGAATTGGATTCCCAATCTTCTAGAGCCATTGCATCCATCAAATCCAATCTTGCACGAGTATGCAATTTGAGTTGATAAGCGAGACGACCGAGTGTATCGTTTTTAGTAATTTTCCGACCTACGATCTAGAAATATGAATATTGTTTTCAGTACATATATTGAATACATAATGTGAAATCCAGCGAAGAGTAAATTGACAAACTAACCAATTGATGATCTGGACAAAACCTCTCTTCATGTATCAACAACGCACATGCCAAATTGACAATACGATCTCCAAAGAATTCCAGCAAATCATTATTTCTTTCTGTCCCTTTTTTACTATTTTGTACGCGTTTCAACAAATCTTCAGATATTTGCGGTATTTTGGCATATGTCTCCAAGGACAGATTTTGCTGAGATTTTAAGAATGCTGTGAGTTCCGACTCAGTAGAATGTTGCTGGCGCATCGTACGCAAAGGACTTGGCTTGCCGCTTCACTAACTTGGTGAAGAAACAGAAAGGAGAGCGTGGGATTTCTTTATGGGAACCTGGAACTCATTCAAACATTGATATACCAGTTCAAACCAACGATCAATATTAAAACTTGCAGGTTGTGCTAGTGATATTGTTTCTTTTTCTGGTAGGCAAAAGTTTATCGTCTCTTTGATGAGCAATAAGTATGTGGTATACCGTATTATACCAATCAATGAGAGTAAGCACATGCATTCTAAATTGACGATTTTACTAACAAAGTTGAAAAAAGGTCTATGTACATATCTCAAATCTCTGCCAACATCTTCTACTGTGAATTGCAACTATTTAACATCTATGGCAATTGACTTTCATCACATGTTCGGGTCACCATGTACACTGTCTATGATAGAGCCATCCTCCCAATAATCATACTTCACAATCCGACCAATCTCTGCCAGTAGGATAAAGCGATTGTACAGATTGTACGGCCGGGCCTGGTATGGCAGGGATAAAATTTTACATTGGAGTTTCCCCATCATTACTCCCGTACATGAATATCTGTGAAGCGTCTTCCCCCTCCTCGGTAGTTGGGATCAATGTTGTTGTAGAGTAATTTACTCGAATACAAGGGGAAACTTTGTGCCAGTTAAGAGACATACGACATTGTCCCGCCATGACCAATGTTCCTCATGCCATCCTTGTGGTAACCGAAGCATCACGGCGAGTGTGTCTTGCAACGAGCTGAGCGGCTTGCCCAAGACCTTTCAGGCCGACTCAACAAGTTTTGATCAACTGAGATTTGAAGCCAAGGGTGGACGAGCATATTATAGTGAAAAGTTTGATATTAATTTTAATAATTACCTATAATTGCAAGTTGGAAGGTCAAACGAGGTTGAGAATGGTCTATTCCAACGCAAAACCCATATTCTACCCGTTTAATGGAACCAGGCTCTAATTGCTTCCTCGGGCGTACGAACTCTTCAAAACACAGCTTCTTGGAAGAATCAAGGTCGACATAACAGCACTTTGCAGTTGTAGTGAGAACTATCATCCAGCGACCACCTGGCAATATTTTAATCCCGTTAAGTGCAGTTGTTCTTTACCAAAATCATCCAGTTTTGTGGAGTTGTATTTAATGAGACAATCTCGGACTGTGAATTCCATAAGCGTGTGCCCGAAGTCGTCTCATACACCACCCTCGCAGTTCTTCTTCAGGATGAATCCCAGTAATCGCATATATCTGCCATCTGGCCAACAATGCCGTGCCATAACAGACGCAAGCTTGTGGCATCGTAAAATCGTCTACACGTCTAAAACAGTTGATTAATATATACTCGAGCATATGGATATGATTCCACTTATGCTTAGAAAAGAGAGGATGGTACCAAGAAAATTTCTTGTAACATTTCAACAGGTAAAAGTTCAACTGTTGAAGTGGAGATGAAATCCTGTTGACTTGGAGTGTCCCAAGAGTTTGTGGAATAGGAGGCTGATATTGTGAGTTATCCATGAAGCATAAATGAGAGACGTTCAAGTTGAAGAACTGAGGGGAAGTTTATGAGCTATGTGACATGTAGTAACAGTACGTTGCATGCGGTAGTACGGCACACTATTCGTAAGATTACATACATGCTGTACATAGATGTGTAATCAGTATCGATAATTAATATCTATTTGTGAGTTCTGATATGTTTGAATGAGTTACTAGTAGGTCTAGTAAGCCTTAATTTAGTCCAAGCTCTATGAGCTTATGAAGTACTGTTGATCCAGACTACTAAGCCATACCCAAAGTAGTTGTGCTCGATGATGGTAATTGTAGTAGAAAAAGACATGGTAACGACTGTAGTAGAAATGTAAGCCAAAAGATGTAAAGAGCGTTGGGTTAACAAGAAACGTGTCTCTATTGTACGTGAAGGGATTTGCACAGTGTTAGCCGCATTGAGCTGTAACACATTTTCTGTGTTTTGTTCAGCCCAGTCTTGCTTGTTACAGAGATTTTCAAAACAGGTCTTGAATACCATGATCTAGGTCCACTAATACGCCAGTATTCTACAGTTCAATACAAGCTCTATAAACTTATAAAACACTATGGCTACTAGGCATGCAAGTGCCTACGATATAAACATGCCCACATTCGTGGTGGATGACCCGCCCAGTTTCCTCCACCGGTAATGCATACATGTGGTAACTACCCTCTGACAAAACCTTGCGTTGAAAATTCACACCAGTTCCGTCATCATTCCACCCGTATGTGAGCACCTCTATCTTCCTTCTGTAATATACCATCGTGGCACCGTATCCCACTGTTGTGGGGATGAGTTCGAGTCTGGAGAGCGAGTACAAAGTGGAAATACAGAAGGAGTCCGTAAAATAAGTTAAAATGAGAATCTTCTGAGGATAGTAGAACTTTAAATAGAGGATGTGGGGGGAAGAGAAAACTTGGAACTCGATTAAAGGGCGTTGCCCGTATATAAAATACAAAACACGTGCAGTAAAACGTATGCTAAGAGACGGAAATGAGAGATTCGAAACATTTGAGTAAACGAACGGCCACGAACAACACAAGTTATTATCTAAAAACACCCTTAGCGGGCAGGGTTGCCCCCTTTGAAGTATCTGAAGCACTAGAAATGATGGAAATTAAAGTCAGGACATAAAGTAGATGTAAAATGAGAGCGAAAATAGAGAGAATAATGAAGAACTAAGAAAATGATAAAAAAGAAAAGGATACCATCCTCGATGGCCTCACTTAGCCAAATGGCCGCTCCCACACTGTAACATGGGAATCATTCACATAACATTCACCACCCTCCCACAACACTGGATATGTCCCAAACACCGTAATCCTTGAATTCTGAGGATTATTATGAGGAATAGAAATTCCTTGCACCTTCCCGTCACCTGTAGCTCCCAGGCTGTCACTGATATTAGACCGGTTGGTTCTGGGAACCAACAGGTCGTAAATGAGGCAAAATTGGCGGTTTTGTGGACTTTCGAAAGACCTGGGATATCACCAAGGACTTGCAATATTTCCCTCTTGCACTTTTGTTAAAACATTCTTTTGTTTAAAAAAAAATCATTCATCCAAGTTCTTTTTTTTTTTTGTCAATAATACATGTGATGATGTAAATGAAGTCAATAGACGATTAGTTTCAGGGGCATCTGGCTCTTGATTTTGTCTCTTTTTCAACAACTTAATCAAACATTACAACTTCAACCTTTTGTCGAAGCTCGAGGGACCCCAAAAACCCACATACCCTCGCTCTCAAGCTGCTGGTCAGCGCCAGTCACCTATGACAGCCTCCGGTTGGAATGTTGATGGTCAATAGGGAGAAAATTCCCGTTGTACCCCAGTAACGGCTGCAGGAAGTTCCGAAGCCGTTACCAGGCTCAATTTCGACATCCCGATTCCCTGTTACACCCTGTTATCCGAGGACAACTTGATTTTTTACATTGGTGAATCCTTACGGCTTCTTTTTCCATCATCCAGTATGCCAGGAATAAGAAGCCGTCATGGTCAGCGGCGTCTACTGTCAGCTTCACCTAATGTTCCCAGGTGAATCAAGGCCGCCGTTCACTTGAGGACAATATACTCTAAGTATGCCAATGTTCAAGGATGCCAGAATGGTTCACCTAAAACTTCACTGGTTCCTTACTGGATGACAGACGAGGTACTATCTCATGACCACTTTCTAAAGATTAATAGACATTGTCGTGAGTCAATAGTGCGGCGTGCCCAGTTACTTGATTCACACCGAAGTTCATGTCATTAATTTAATGAGTTGTTGGAACTTGACAAGCAAGAAGTCCGTGGACATGCCACATGCTTAAATTGACATGGGTGTGGTTGGGTAGTGTACAGTGCTCGCTTAGTGGTTTCAATCCTAGTACAGACTTAAATTTTATGTTTGGTGAATGTTGAATATTAGATGGCAGACATAGTCACTGGCCGGCGGCAGCTGCCATGTTGCTGGCCACAAGCAGTGAGCACAAGGCCTACTTATCAGCTTGTAGGTTGGTTAATACGTGACTTGTACTACTGCCAGATCTGGGGATATTGTGTACAAGATAGGGAAGTTGGTAACCACTGACAGCCAGACATTGAGAATCCGATTATATTAGCCACACTTTACACCTAATTCCCTCGGAGTAGCCTATGTTATTGTAATTTGTGGATCATGACACTGTAAAGTCCGTAATACGACACCGATACTGCCTCATGTAAAATTTTGTACACAGATCAGCATCGTGTTCTACACGTGGTTCACAGATGACAAGAAACAAAGGAAATATTTATTCGATTACACACTTGAATCCCGATGGTGTACTAACCAGGAACCTGACTGGAAAAACATGCAAAAATAAATAAATCAAGAGTAACTTAGACTGGGGTGGGAGGCGGAGACAACAAATTCTAAATCTTCTTGTAATAACCGTTCTTCCCTGTCATCCTCTTCTTCTGCTTCTAACTCGGCATTCAGAGCGTTCTCAGCCTCCATGTCGTTATTAATCGGAAAGCTTGATGACGTCATGAGAGATTGCTTCGTACCAGCAATGTGATTAATTGCTCGTTTTGGTGACAACCAAGACATGTCAAGATTATGTTTCATGACAAATTTCTGTAACGAGATCCTGTGTTGTTTATTTGCCGATTCAAAGTGAAGCCGTCGGAGATGGATTTGATGAGAAATATCTGGGTCAGAGGCCTGGTAATGTTTTTCCATTTCCACAAGGAAAGATTCTTCGTCATGCATGAATGTTATCAGTCGAGGAATTTCGACCTCCAGTCGTTCAATCTCTTCCTGTGCTCACAACATTTTAAAATGCTGATCCATAAGAGCACGAGCGGCAGGGCAAGCCCAGGCTTTCTCCCTGATGTCCTCTCGCGAATTAGCAAGGAGATCAAACTCTGAAAGAAACACATATTCAACTACTTGTTCCCATCTCAATGAGTCGCGTGGAGGAGTAAGATGTTTTGCCGCTACGTTGTACTGGTCAAGAGCTGAACGGATGGCCTGGCATCGTTTTTGGAGAGCCTTTGCAATATGCTGTCGCAAGTCATACCCTGCAGCCAGCAATAATTACAAACTGTCAATTTGTTGACAAAAATATAAAACACTCACCAGAACCAGACCGGTTTATCTTCCCTAGTTCAAACATTCTTTGAACTACCAATCTTTCCAGCTTATCCAAGCTCAAGCGGTACTCGCGGTGTACAAGTTTTTCCTCAACTTTGGTCCATTCATCACTTCCTTCCACCCATGTATGTGTGATACCTAGCTTCACCTCAAGTTCATGGATCCGTTTCAATTCCATTGCTTCTGTTTCTTTCAAATGCCGTCGTTCCCTCTCAAGCTTTCCGGTTGCTCCTGCTGACATGCAAACCGGGGTTTCGACATACCACTTTTCTGAGGTCACTAGACTTTTCCTTGAAAACGTTTGAGATACATGTATAACATGAACATTTAGTTACTTACTTGACTGTATGCAAACTCTTTAGCCGCTCTACATATTCGATTTCGTATGTGTCCTCAGTCGGCTCCTTTAACAGATTTTTGAGATACTCTTTCTCCTCGTCAAGCCACTGGCGAAAATCTACACTTATTTCTTCATTCTCGAGTGCTTCCTTTGCTTTTTCAAATGCAGGTCTGTGTTCTAGGATCTTCAAAGCACGGGTATAGTTGGTAACCAATATTTTACCTTTAGAACATAATCAACTAGTGACTTTTAGAAGATTGAAAAGCTTACCAAGACTTTGATAAGTATCGGTTTCATTGAGATGTTGGAGATAATGGACGATGTGTTGTTGCCTATGAAAGACACTTGCATGTCGGGTGGAAGCTGCCAGGTCATTAGACCTAGAGAAGAGTTGCTCGGCACCTTCGAGGTCACTGAGACCCATACCCTCGACATATGTAGCCAGATAGTCAAGCTGGCAAAGGCGATTGTGTGCATGACCATGAAAGGAGCCCACGAGTGAAGTATATGCGAGTTTCTTGGCCTGAGGACCAAGGCCACTAGGAGCAAGAGTTTTCTTGAAGCGACACCCAATATCATATCCAACTCCTAACCTATGCCCGTAAACATTGAGTAAACGCTCCACAATTGCCAATGCATATTGTGACCTATAAGGTAAGGAAAAAATTAATACTAGTAGCATGTCCGTTTGGGTACAATACTCACCCTTCGCCAGACTTTACCATGTCAGCCAAGGCTAATACAGTCCCATGTCGACAAAGGGCAACAAAAATTCCTGTTTCATCGAAAATACTCCAAGTCTTCCCTGTGCGTTCTGACGACATATTCTTCCAGCGATTGGAACAAGGAGTATCATCTTCCTTTGACTGTAGTAGTGAATCACATTAAAGTGTAAAGCAATAATAAATATACAAAAATGTGAATGTAAACGTACCTCCGTATCACTGGCAGCTTCCTGTTCATAGTCTTCTGGTGCCTTAGGACGTTTCCGTTTACGGTTGGAGGACTGCTCAAGTCTTAGTTAAGATCGATATCACAATCAATCATTATCAATAAAACAAACTTACCTTCTCTTTCTTCAAGTCCTCTACCCACTTTTCAACATCTTCACGCGGCACATAGTAATCACCAGCGGTAACCACTCGAGAATCTGGCAGGTCGCTTACTTCTTGCACTGCCTCCACAGCACCATTATTGTCTTCAGTGTATTCCGTGGAATTTCGGAGTTTGGGTATGCGTTTCAACGCATTGTTTCCATCCATCGTCATTAACATTCGAAATTTCAGCTCTGGTTCATCCTCAAGAGGGTAATTACAAGCAGCACAGGCATTTTTGGGCCTCCATAATGGTTCGTCTCGTCCAAGTGCAACATTGACACGATCTTCGACCTTCTCAAGGATCATGAGGTAGAGGTCGTGACATATAGATAGCTGTTTGCTGAGGTGTGGCCGATAGGGTACCTGGAAAAGCCAATGATATAGATTATAATCATTGTGGATTGTTTCTAAGGGGAAAAACAGACCTTATATACGAAACACAGCATCTCAACATAGTTCTGAATCGCCAATCGAGGGCAGCTTAGCCAAAGTAAGCGAAAGATTTCCAGAGTACGTATAGTTATTGCAAGATGGGGAGTGTAGGGAGCGCATGGGATTAGTCCATGCTTAACCAGTGCAGCAGCGATCCCTTTATCGCCTTCCACAAATGGAACATCCATTTGTACATCCCCTACATCGGAGAGACAAGTTAGTACCTGCACAAGGTAAAAATAAAATACTACACTCACCAAACAGGTCCACCACTTCAATTGTGTAGTAACTTTGCACTTCTCCTTCCATTTTAATCTTAATATCCCAGAATCCTTTGGAAACAGTGGTAGAAGACCAGCGTAGGTAAACGTCCACCATATCATCCAGTTGGGTTGCAAAACCTTCATTGCGCTTTTGTACTCGCTCTCTTCTGTTTCGTGTATCCCTTGGTGTCCTGGAGAAGCTTGAGTATTTCAAGGTCAACTTTGAAAAAGGACTACTAACCTCTCCTTTTGCAGACCCTCCGCTAATAACTCGAGGATTTCAACTCCAGACTGACTTGAAACAAGCTCACTCTGTCCAGTAATAATCGTGTTGAGATCAAAATCAACGGGATCGATGGTGTCATCGGTGTCCTCCCACCCATTGTTGTACTCTTCACTTGATGTTACATTTGCTTTAGATCGAGTATAAGAAAAGAGATATGATAAATCTAAGACAACATACCATTGGAGAGGTGTTGTTTATACGCTGTGGCAGAATTATAGTGAAACTTTTGCTTCTGGGCACCATAGAGTGCCTTGGGTTGTTGAATAACCCCGTCGATTGCAGTGATAGGTTTGATTCTCTTTGAAACTGAGCTTTTAACTCGGTACTTGTGCATGAGAGTGTGAGTGTGTGTGATATGTGTTGATATACACAGGTTTGAGTAGCCCCTGGACGAAAAGAGGGGTGTGAATGTGAACGTGCTTGTAACATAATGCTGGTTTGCATCTCTAGATGAGTGCTTTTTGCTACTGGGGCTGAGAATGAAGCTTGAAGTTGGGAATATGAAGGAGTAAACAACGTAGTATGTACACGTGAGCACGCTATTATTAGTCCTTACTTGGTCTCCACCCGGTCTTCACATAACTTCAAGTTGCAACTGCTCAGTGGAATTCATAAGTATACCTCTACACCTTTCTCTTAACCACAAGGAATGTCAGTTAAAAGGTTTTGTATACACTAGTTTAGAGGATAGGTAATGTAATGAGAGCCGAATTGAAATGTCTTTCCAGGCTCCTTGGGAGTCGGTTCACAAATTAAATTATGCTAATGTAGTTCAATAAAATGATGTATGTATCATGTACATACCAACCTATTGTTTGTACAAGTTCTGGAGAATAGTAAGTTCATCTGAACAAGTGATACAATCAATAACATATGAGGTATATGTTAGATACGTATGAACATAATACTTCATGCCCATATTAAAACTATAGTGATACCAGTATATCAGAGAATGATATTCCTCAACGATTAATCTTTTATGGTACCAGGTTTCTTGTCCTTTCTTGTCCTTACGCTATGTAATACATCAGGACTTCGCATGAAACCACTTTGTGAAGTCAGGACAAACTTTGAAAAAAATGTTTTGTCCAGTGAGCACGTTATACACATAGATTACGATGAAGGAAGGGATCCCTGGTGCATAATAAACACAAACTGGAGGTTATATATCTATGGATCATCATGGTTAGCAAGTTATACAACCAATGACATATGAAGCATATGTCAGACAATTATAAACATGTACAATATTGTGTATACTGATAGTATATGGGTCATGGATCTCAAATAAATACCATATTTCACTGGCTATAATGTACGTTCCTTGAATTCCAAGCTTCTCTTATGTCTGTGCTATATAGAACCCTTGGACTGAACAAGAAGTCGCATTGCGCACAAAGTGAAATAGAGGGTTTGGCTATGCATATGTTGCAAAATTTGAAAATTGCAAAAACTTGTAAGGTATTGCCGTGGCTGGAATGCCACAGCTTAGTGCTCTCCAAATATATATTTTATGTATGGAACAGTCGACTAATGGGGGCTTAAATGTACAAACATTGATATTTATGATATATTTCATGATTTTCTCTTTCAGGCAGATTGTGCACAAAGTGCGTGAAAATTGGAACATAGTTAGATATAAGCTACCGTAATAGAAATAAAATATTCAAATATGGTTGTGACGAAACCCACAGCTTATATGATGACAATCAACTTCAGCCCTGTTTTTTATATACCATCATTGAATGTCGACTAAGAAGTCTCATTTCTGCTCTATATGTGACAAACAGGTAATGTCTACTATATTACAGTCTCCATCCACTGCTTATGGACATGGGTTGGGCAACTTGGCAAGGCATAAATTCTGTCCTTTTTGTAACATGTATGTGACATCATTATGATGTCATGATGGATCAATATATTACTGATGGCTCGGGAGTCGGAACTCGGAACCAATGGCAAGAAGCATGCATGCACTTCCTTTCAAAATTTCACATCTTATTCGATGTGTTCTTATGGTTAAAGTTCAATTCTCAACAGAAAGTCTACGGGACATATTTGAAGTACTTGTAACTACTGGAGGTCTACAAAATGTTACTAAAATCGGAAAGACTTGAACTTGTCCTCGCATCGAAAGTTGTACAAAAATGGCACAAGCCTGCTCCTCACTGTCACATCTCACCATGAAGTCGCTCAAGTCTCCCGCCATATTAGAGGCGGTAATACTATTAAAATTGCAAATTAATAAATCATTGTTTTAAATTTAAAGAAATTCATACCATCCAAAGTAGATACCAGGTAAGATCGAGATTGGTACTACATACCAAGCATTTTCATCATCAAGAGGAGATATAACTTGTCCGGGATGATACCTCCTTACTACCACACGCGGAGTCAGAAGCGACAGGTTGTGAACTTGTTCTCGCATGAACATGTCTGTATAATACTTATTTGCTTTCACTTGACTCCCATGAATGCGAACAATTTTGACGTTTTCAGAGTCACCAGCAACACGTTCCGCAGTTTTACTGGATAAAGGAATATCCAGACACTTTAGTACATATTCAAAAATTAGAGATAATTTCTACTCACCGACCCAGGAATACCCCGGTCTGAGTACCAGCCAATACCACACACCACTCTAACTGGGAGACGTCTGGCTTCAAGTCTGGTTCAGTTTTGACCTTGACTTTATTTAGGTGATCATGAATTCTACGTTGAATTGTCTCGCAGGAGGTGTAAGGCTTTGAATTTAGGAGTTCATGTTGAAGTTTGCGTGAGCCTGCATTGCCAACAAGCCCGGTCTCGGAGGCAACCTGATAGACAATCTCAGCGTCGTTGCGAGAGTGGAAGTTATTCCACTGGGCATTTCTAAACCTTTTGACATGGCGACGAGTCTCTTTCCTGAAAAGAATGAGTATGGAGTTGAGTGACGATGTGATTATGTGACATTCAACAGTTGATCATGACAACCTACCACGTATCAAACACCCCAGTCTGTCGGCCACGCAGTACAACATAGGCACCAATCTTACAGAAACAACGAAAGGGGAATTCATCATCATCACTGCCCCCTTTGACACCTTCTACATCGGACCCACTCTCCCCTTCAACGCCTTCTACATCAGACCCAGATGTTGTTGAAGTTTCACATGCAACAGTGACGCTGGTGGTATCTTTCTCCTTGTCCACTGAGGCTACATAAAATTAAGTAAGTTAATAATCCCAATGTGTATGATAAATTGATTTTTTTTTTTCACATACTGGTATTGTAGGAAAGGGGGCTGCTCCGGACGTGTTCTTGAGGACAACATGCTTTGGTAGACAAACTCCTGCATGCCATTGCAATGTCTGTGAGTGTGAAATTAACTTGATAGAGGTGGACAACGCAATGGCTTACATTTTAGGGAGAATGTTGATATGCAGTATGCTACATGACAACGTTAATCACCATGCTACGATTTGTTGCAAATCCCATATCCCAACCAGCTAGAAACGCCGTTGAGATGTCACATCATCCAAAACCTTCTGTGGATCTCTTCAAATTAATGAGTCAAGACTCAAGATAATTGATGTGCCGCGGATTGTTGGGTCGCCATATTCACATATCTCCTTGTGATTAAAAAGCAGAACTCAGGATTTTTCACATCCTTTCTGTGTATACCCACCCTCATTTGCTCTCTTCATGTCGTCCAACTCTAGTGACTCCACTACTGCTTTTCCTGACGCCTCTATTGCTTGTCAACCACCTTCAGAACCAGAAGTTGTTGGTGACGAGACCTATGCACTCCGTAACCCTCACAAGAAGGTCCAGTCCAAGCGTCCCAAGCGTAGGCCTCTCTCAGATGCAGAGAAAATAACTCGAGGTCTTCGTATTCAAAAGCGACGAGAGATCAACGCTACTTACGACGAGGAAATTCGTGAATTGCATTGCATGTGTGAGGTACGGATTAGGGAGCTTTCTGCCAAGTACAAGAAGAAAGAGAGAATGGTTCGATCCCATGTCTTCTATGTTAGGCAGGTCAGAGGGAGGAGGAAGATTAGTCTTTTTAATGCAGAAGTTAGCCGAAAGGCGCGTCAGTACAAAAGTGAGTAATTTCTGAACATTATTAAATCTACCATTAATATTGACTAATTTATTCTTCCAGTCGCAGACATTCCCTTTATGCTGGATGAAATTCAGACTGCAGTCATTTCTGAACGTGCAAATCGGAAAGAACCACTTACAAGGGAGGAAAAACAAGAACTTATCAACGAACTTGAAGAACAACGTGAAGTCTGATCTACTGGTGCTCACCCAAACAACAAAAGTGCTGCCCAGGATGTTGCAATACTCGGCAAGTATATCACTGAAGAAGTAAGTCCTTTGTTCTCGAATGAATTGATACAATACTAATGTTTCTATAGTTGACAAAATTAACTGAACGAACTGGAGTAGCCTGTCTTTTTGCCATCACTCGAGGTCATGTTGTTAAAACAAGAGCGTAGCGTAGTATGCATGGGTAGGTACGACTTAACACTTACTGAGGTGAGGGTTGTTGTAGTAGAAAGAACTGAAGTATATAATGCTGGAAATACATCTTTATATACATATTTACGTTGGTCCGTGCGAGAACATATTAAGTCACATGTTCATCAGCGTAATGCCATAGAGAATGTCATTGTAGAACTAATAATAGTTCAACACTCCCCTGAATACGAACATGGCAGCTATGAAGCGCCCTATGTTGGGACCATATTATTTGAGCGCTTGGCAGCGCTATATGTGGGATTAGAAAACTCCAACCCGTAATAGTTATCACGGAAGTATTCAAACTTCACACGTCCGAGATTCTTCGTGAGAAGATCTGCAGGGTTCTCAGTGCCTGGGATGAAATAGAGCTGAACCTTCTTTTCATCAATTACTTGACGAATGAAGTGGAAAATGATATCTATGTGTTTTGATCTCTTTTCGACGGCAGGGTTTTGCGCGATAAAGAGAGAGCCCATATTGTCTCCACAAATATCCATTGGTTCGTTGGTGTATAAACCAAGTTCAGTCATAAGGCTTCTGATCCAGATGGACTGACGACTACAATCGGAAATAGCCATGTACTCAGCCTCTGTAGATGATAACGCGATAGTCTTCTGTGATCGACTGACCCAGGCTACTGGACAGGATGCAACAGTGGACAGATAACCAGTTTGGGATCTTCGAGTAGAAGGATCACTAGCCCAATCAGAATCGCTATATGCAATAAAGCCCTCATTACCAGCACCATTAAGCGTCATTCGATATTCTCGAGTCGCTAAGAGGTATCTGCAAATGTAGAGAGCTCTACGCAAGTGTTCTTCCGTAGGATTATGAGAATGTTGACTTAGCTTAGTCACAGCGAACGAAATGTCCGGACGCGTGCCAATAGCAATGTACAACAGTGATCCGATCACCTGTTGGTACCTAGAACGGATGGAGGAGTTGATCGGCTTATCGTTCGGAACTGGATAGTACCCTTCTGGCAGCGGAGTTCGTGCCGGCTTGGTGTCACGGTCTGAGCCAGTGACTTTAAACCTTTCCAGGATCGTCTCTAAATAAGCACATTGATCAAGATAGATCTTTCGATTAGCTCGATCTCTCCTGATGCGCATACCGAGAAATTCTTTGACTTCTCCAAGGTCGCGGCATTCCCACTTTTTCATGAACTCTCCTTTTAGCTTTTTAAGCAGGGCAGAGTCATTTCCCATAAAAAGTACGTCGTCAACGTACACGACAGCAATGACAAATTTGCCATTTTTTCGACGATATATATAAATACCGGCATCGGATTCACATCGCTTGAAACCTAGTTGGTTCATGGAAGATGCCATCTCCTTCCACCAGGCCAAGCCGGCTTGTTTAAGGCCGTACAATGCACGTCGTAACCTCCACACCATGTGTTCTTTACCCTTAAGTTTAAAACCTTCGGGTTGATCCATGTAGATTTCCTCATCCAATTTGCCATAGAGATATGCTGTCTTTACATCGACAGACTCAATGTCCCAGTCTTCAAGGGCGGCTAACCCGAGCAGGATTCGAGCGGACTCATATCTTACTACTGGAGAGAATAGTTCATCAAAATCGATGCCCTCGATTTGAGAAAATCCTTTAGCAACTAGTCTAGCACGTTTGCGACCGTCACTCTTTTCGTTAAAGACCCATCTATTTTTTACGGTTCTTCTTCCTTCCGGAAGTTTCACCAACTCGTAAACTTGTCGCTTTTTAAGCGCAGCTAGTTCTTCGAGACAAGCATTGTGCCAGTGTTTACGTTCCTCCGGATTCAATTTTACGAGATCACGGAATTGCTCAGGAACTGTTGTGGAACTTGCCTTGCCCAATAAAAAGTTCATCAATTCTAACCCCCCTTCCTTAGTTATCCGTTGAATCTTACAATCTTCATCTTCTTCCATTGCGTCAGGATGTTGCTCCTTCGCATATTGCCTTGAAGCATCCTCGTGTTGTCTGCGTATTTCATCGCGACGTTCTCGGACTTCCTCAGGTGAAATGGGACGTGGATCTACTTTTGGGCGATCTCGTTGATTGCGGATTCTAAAATCATGTCCACGGAGACGAACTCTCCCCTGGGGTGGTAGAGGTTCATTGTGATTGTAATCTCGTAGGATTTCGGATGGATGTGTTCTCTCCCCATAAACGTTACCTTCTCTAAACGGAACAAACTTTTCTCGGCCAGAACGGCGAGGTAAAGGTTCAACAGGTCTAGTTAGGTGTTCAGGTCGTTCAGGTGATGGAGAAATGGGACGGGTGGAGTCAGTCCTAGGAGCAGGGCTCGGACTAGGTCGACGAATCGGTGATTCTGGATCAGCGTATGATAACGCTTCATCATCATCTTCATCAGATACTTCCTCGACTGTTGGTTTCCTGGGAGCAGGTTTACTCGGACCGGGAACAGGAGGTTTTTGAGAAGTAGATGGTCCGGGAATCGGACCTTGCGGTCTAAGCGTTGGGGTTCTATCACTGTCGTCTTGTCGAGATGTGTCCATAGGATCATCAGGATAAAGATCAGGTGTAAGATCCTCGTCATCTTCATCAGACACCGGAGGAGGAGGATTTATTTTTGGGTTTTTTGTAGAACCGGAGTCCTTAATTTTTTCGTGATCCGGCTTGCATTTGGGATACCAGCCCTCGTCGAAAATAGCTGTTTTCGCAGTATAAATGACATTTCCTTTCTGGTGTCGCATGAACGTAAAGTTAGCGCCAGCATAACCAAGGAAGATCATTAATTCAGATCTGGGAGATAATTTGTCATCCCTTGATTCCTTCGGAATGAAAACATAGGCTGCACAGCCAAACACGTGAAGTCCAGATAAATCTGGCTTTTTCCCTGTTACCATTTCTATGGGAGTTTTCCATTCAAGACGTTTGATGGGAGTTCGATTGTAACAATGAACTGCCGTGTTAAGGGCAAATTCCCACCAAGAATCTGGTAGGCATGCAGTAAGTCGCATGGCTTGCGCCTTTTCCTGAAGTGTGCGATTCAGTCTTTCTGCTCTACCGTTCTGCTGGTGTATATGTGGTGCAGACGTCTCGTGTACTATCCCTTTTGAGTGAAGGAATTCCTCAAATTTCTTAGAGACATACTCTCCGCCATTGTCGGTTCGGATACACTTAATCGTGTTACCGAATTGCTTTTCCTCAAAGGCACAGAATCTTTCAATTGCCATCAAGGCATCAGATTTGGCTCGTAGGAGGAGAATCCAGGCGTGGCTAGAATAGTCGTCATAGAACGTCATTGCCCACTTGTACTTGTGGTACGAGGCAACGGGGAATTCTAGAAGATCACTGTGGATCAATTCTAAAAATGACTTCGCTCGTGTCAAAGAAGGATGATGTGCATCATCGGACATTTTGCCTCGAGCACAACCATCACAAACTTGACCGGAGATAGGAATGGGGATCTCAGGTACTTTTTCTGAGTGTTTTGGTAATTGTCGCAGTACTTCCTTTCCAGGATGCGCCATTCGACGGTGCCAAAGATCATAAATAGAAAGTTTTGATGTGCAATAAGAGAGCACCTGATTCGCAGTATAGTGACGCACCATCCTAGTGTGAACATGATGGAGGGCATCTTCTAAGACTTTGAACACTGGGATGCGTGATGCATGCATAAATATCTTTCCATTTGAACGATAAATATTGGTTCGCTTTAAATTTGACTCACTCCTCATTCCTTGCAGCCATAAGGCGCCAGGTGAAATGATTCTAGTGGAGAGAGACTCTAAAAATAGACCGGGAACAGTGGAGTTGTTCTAATAACTCCGTCTACGTTGTGTTGAAAGAGAACTTTCCCACGACCTTTTATGGTTATGAGATTATTGCTAGCGTCTCTGACACCACCAAATTCTCCTTCCTCTAACTCGATAAAGTCAGCTATATGCGGTGTGCAATTAAAGCTAGCGCCTGAATCAAGGAGCCAAACTGCAGACTCTCTAGCATAATTAGGTTTTCCTTTGTCTTCACAAAAGTTGCATAAGCATTCAAGAGGTTTGACCGGTTCATCACTATTCTTAGGATCTTTTAGGTATTTCGTCGGTAAGACAAAATGATCACAGGTAGAAACAGGAGAAGTAATCATATTCGAAACTGAAACGGGAGTACAAACAGTAGTGGTAGATGATAAAAGAGAACTGGCAATAGTCCGACAATAGTCCGGCAGTCCATTAAGGCGCTCTAGAACATGGGGTCTGATGGAGCGATTGGTTCGTCTCCCCAACCTTGCTGGGTTGGGGCATCTCTGTAAGTTCCATTTAGTTAAGAAGAATTCTTGAGAGAAGAAAGGAACGTACTCATTGTACCAACCATCATCGACCTCGTAGTCACCATCGGCCTCGTAGTCAGGATCATTCATGTAGGCGTCAGCCTCGGAGATCGCTTCAGGGACATCGGAAGGTGGGACATAAGGAGGAGACTCAGATCTGCACGTGGGGGACCCAGGTGTAGAAACCGAAGACGAATCAACTTCCTCTTCAGGAAGGATGTGTGACACCATTGCATCAAGCGATAGTGGAGGTGATGGGGGACAGGGTTCAACCAGGCCGAAGCCGAGGCGAGCACCCATCTTTTCGAAGACCTCTGTCTTCTTTTTCTGATACCGGGTACGACCGACCAGGTGACCGACAGGGGGAAGAAGAGTAGCACGAGGAGCGGGAGGCTCAACACCATGTACAACGACTTCATCTGCAGCCTTTTTCAAGGCCACTGCCCTGAGGCGGGGATCAGTAGTCTTCATCCTCTCGACGAGAGAACGAGTGGTGGACTTGTTGTTAGTGGGAGTCGTGAAAGACTCCAGAATAGCGGGGGACAATATCATGTCAGCATTACCATCGTCTCCTTCGGCTTTGTTTGCCTTATTACCTCCACGTTTTCCGCGTCGATGCTTCTTCTTTTTATCCTTATCCCCCCCAGAAGCATCACCGCCGGAACCGGAGTTCTGGTTTTGGTTCTGATTAGAACCGGATGCCTTCTGTTGTTGTTGTTGGGGCTGCTGTGGAGCGCCTCCCTGAGGTTTAGAATAGGGCTTTGCACCCTTGTAGTTTTTAATGCCGGTAGAAGCGGCACGAGAAGCAGAAGCAGCTCCACGGGAATCTCGCCATGCACCCATAATGGCATCAGAGACAATCTGGACCGTTAAGGTCGAAAGGGCGTTACCATATTGAACGAGAAGGGCAGCACGAGTGGCACTCCATTGAGGAGGAATGCGTGTCATCAACATCAATGCACGCAAGATAGCGGGGACGTTGATTGGGGGCGAGGCTTGCTCTAACTGCGTGAAGTAGTCCCTAAAGGTGGAGATCTCTTTAGAAGGATCATTCACACCAGATAATCGGAACGAATCTGCAGAAGCATACAGCTCGTAAGCTGCACCTGCTGAAAATGTGCCATAAACTCGTCTCAGGTGTGTCCAAAGATCATCTGAGGTTGTTTCACCATGTCGAAGCATCTCATCGCTCAATCGGGAATTTAGCATCCCAAGAGCAAAGGCTTCAACATTGTCGAACTTTCGAATCTCATCGACGTTCGTGGGGGGTACCATAGCGGCAGTGGCAGTTGCGGGGGAACCACCGACAGCTGCAGGCCTTGTGGCGCTGCCGTCAATCATTCTCGCTACACACCATCCATCCATGTGGATCATGTTGGCAATAGACATAACACGTGCAGACCACACTTGGTAGTTAGCAGTGCCTGTGAGGACTGGGATCGAGGGGATCAAAGCAGCCATGAGTAGTTTTTGGAGATGTAAATCTACAACAAAACTTTCGTCAGAATTAGGAACTAAAGCAGCATTAACTGCGCTATGTTCTACTAAGTTGCAAGCTATCCGGCTAACCGAGTACGGTAAGGGTTTGCTTAGAGAACTGTCAGGATTGCTCTAGACAGTCCCTAAGGTCAGCACTTCTGTGAGTTGTGGTTGGACATTATCTGTTGATTGGGACTTGTACATGATTTGCGATCTTTGTGACATCACAGTGTCACGTCACACATAGCTGAAGCGTCCTGCAGACACATGAAGACTCTCTAGTCTAATACAAGTGTCTGCAGTACTTGGTTAATATCTCACTCATTTCTTGACCGATTCCTTTCATTCCTTCGTCGTCGCGTCCGTCTCGTCGTCCTCTACGTTCCTGCGCTTACAGGTTATGGGCCCCGTGCTTTAGGACTTCAAGAAATCGCGATATCTATTTATTACCACCTTTTCCCATCCTTATCCTAGATGGTATGTTTATACCCCACACCAAAGGTTGCCTCCATCCGGGAGCTGGGATTTCAGCACTCTACCCTTCCCTCAAGAACATCAGCTACACCTCAGGCCGATTACCCAACTTCCAAATGTGATTTTTGCGAAGTTACAGGCCACTCTCAGGTCACATGCACTAGTTTTGAGAAGGCAAGACGAAAAGCCCAATTCCTCGCGAATGAACGGTCGGAACCACGTCAAACCTCGCACACATGTCCGTCACTATTCTCTCTACACTCATGCCAAATTTCACGCGACGCCGATCTCTCTACGATCACCGAGTTCGCTGGCAGTGCAACCTCTATCCATTCCTCTTCCAACCCTCTCCAGGTTCACACAGACTTCCAATGGCTTGTTGACACCGGTGCAACATCACACATGACTCCTCATCGTCACTGGATCAAAGACTACACGCCTACCAACATCCCTATCCGCTTAGCAAATAATTCCGTTGTCTATGCTGTTGGAATGGGATCTGTCATGTTTGAACCTATCTTGAAGGGAAAGAAGGCTAGAGTGGTGGAATTTTCGCGAGTCCTACACGTTCCTGACCTTGGAAGCAACCTCCTAGCTTGCCTATACCTGGCTCGGCACAAGGGATTTAACATCAATATCTCTTCTCACTCCCTTTCCTTCCGAAAATCCAGAACTACTCTTTTCACTGCCACTATCAACCCCAACAACTCTGCTCATCTTAATGGCACTGTCATCGCTGCTGAGAGTGCATTTTCGGCATCCACACTCCCTCTGGACCTCACCCTATGGCATAGACGCTTCATTCACCACAATTATGCTGATGTAAAGAAGATGATTGATCAAGACCTCGTCACTGGCCTCTCCCTCGTTTCGAACACCTCTCCTGACCCCATCTGTGAGCCCTGCCTTGCTGGAAAGATGCACTCGACCTCATTCCCTCCCTCAACTCATCATAATCGCTCTCCACTCGAACTCGTTCACTCCGATCTTCACGGTCCTCTCCCTACATCCACAGCTCAAGGTTTCAAGTACTGGATCACCTTCATTGATGACGCCACCAGATTTCGCTGTATTGCTCTTCTCAAGGCAAAGTCAGAAGCCTTCGACGCTTTCAAACGCTTTAAGGCATGGGCAGAAAACCAACTTGGAGTGAAGATCAAAGCGCTTCAAGATGATAAGGGAGGTGAATACATGTCGAACGCATTTCTCTCATTCACAACCGAATGTGGGATCGAACGAAGGCACTCTACTACTCGTAACCGACCTCTCAGCAAAATGGTCTCGCCGAACGTGCTAATCGAACGATGGGTGAACATATCACTACGATGCTTTCAGAATCTGGTCTTCCTCCTTCCTTCTGGGGTGAATGTCTCGCAGCCATGGTCCATGTCTGGAATCTTCTCCCCACTTCACCACTTCCTTACACCACCCCATTCGAGGCTTTCTACAAACGCAAACCCGACGTATCTCATCTTCGAGTTTGGGGATGTACTGCTTATGTTTTCATACAGAAGGATCGACGTACATCTCTTGAACCTCATATGGAGAAGTGTATTTTCTTGGGGTATGAGCATGGATATAAAGGATGGAAGTTCTACAATCCTACAACTCGAAAAGTCATCATCTCTGAAACTGCTCATTTCGATGAACGCTATTTTCCAGGTCTTTCAAGAGTGAAGATGAGTAATGTTCCTGACTTTTCTCTGTCACCTCCATTACCTTCCTCATCATCATCTACTTCGACTACACCTACACTTCCCGATATGCCATTTCCCGAGGATGAGGGGGGTATCATCGAGCATACAACATCACTTTCATCTCAAGTTCCCGTTGCTCCTGTTCATCCTCCGGTCTCTGTCCCATCTTCACCATCACCTTCTCCACCACTCTCTCCAAAGCTCTCTCCACCATCAACACCTCACCTTCAACCAGCTACACCACCTCCTCCTCCTTCAACTCCTCCTCATCAACAACCTCTCCCAGCTGTACCACCTCTTCGTAGACGAGGTAGTCGAGTTCGACGACTTACGTGGAAAGCTGCAGAAAACCTTCGTCAGCAACTAGAACGACAACCTCTCAACTTCGAGGATGGAGATGATGACGATGACGAAGAATTTGGGCTGTTAGCAGTAGATGAGAGAAAGGGTTTTGTAGAAGTGGAATTTGCTGCCAACACACACTCTGGTAACCCAGAATCATACAAGGCGGCAATGAATGCTCCTGATGCACATTTATGGAAGGCTGCGATGGACAAGGAGTACTCGGTATTGGAAGCAAATGGAACATGGGAATTGGTTCATTTACCTCGTGGTGAGAAAGCGATCAAGTCTGGTTGGGTTTATAAGGTTAAGGATAATCCTGATGGGTCTATCGAATGGTATAAAGCTCGTCTTGTTGCTAAAGGTTATGCTCAACGTTCTGGATATGACTACACTGAAGTCTTCACCCCCACTTTCCGTCCCGCCTCTCTTTGCCTCATCATCGCCCTTGCCGCCAAAGAAGGTTACAAGTTATGCTCCATTGACATCTCCTCAGCCTTCACTTACGGTGATCTCGAGGAAGACATCTATATGCGTCAACCTGAAGGCTATCATTATGGTACTTCTGATATGGTGTTCAAACTATGGAAATCTCTCTACGGTCTCAAACAAGCAGCTCGACAATGGAACAAGAAACTTCATTCAGTCTTTACATCCCTGGGATATACCCGACTCCAATCCGACAGCTCTGTCTACATCTACTCCAAGGGTCCAGTCAAGGTCATTGTTCCCATTTTCATTGATGACATTACTCTTGCTTCGAAGGATGACAAGGCGATGGATGATACAATCAACGAGCTCTCAACTCACTTCAATCTTCGTGACCTCGGTGCTACCTCATGGTTACTGGCTATCAAAGTTGATCAAGATCCTGTTAATTGCTCTATTTCGCTCTCGCAAGAGAAATATGTCAAGGAACTCCTCAAACGCTTCCAGATGTCTGACTGCAAACCTGTGAAGACTCCTCTCGCTCCTGGTCTCAATCTATCCACTATTACGGTCACTGAAGATGACAGGCTCGCTATGAAAGACACTCCCTATCTCAGCGCTGTTGGTGCCCTCCAATATCTCGCTACCATGACTCGTCCTGACATCGCCTTTGCTGTCTCCTATCTTGGGAGATTCAATCACAATCCTGGTCCGAGTCACTGGGCTGCCGTCAAGCACCTATTTCGTTACTTGAAAGGGATGATGGACTACAAGCTGGTTTACAAAGGTGACATGGCCTCAAAGGATCTCTTCACTACCTACTCTGATGCTTCTCATGGTGCCTGTCTACAAACTGGAAGAGCCACTGGTGGTTACGTTACCTTGGTATGTGGTGCAGCTGTTGGTTGGTCTTCAAAACGTTAAAGTCTTGTCACCCTCTCATCAACGGAAGCTGAATACGTCACCACCGTTGAAGCTGGAAAGGAAATCATGTGGATGCGCAATATTCTGTCTGAGTTTGGGTACTCCCTCACTTCCCCTTCTATCCTTTATATCGACAATCAATCCGCTATCACAGTCTCAAAGAATCCTGAACATCATGGACGTATGAAACAATTGGACTTGCGCTTTTTCTGGCTTCGGGATGCTGTATACAACAAGATCATTTCTCCTATCTTTATCCCCACCTCTGAACAAGTTGCCGATATCTTCACCAAGGCCGTTGAACCAAAAACTGTCACTCATTTTATTCCTCTTCTTGGACTTTCATCATAATTCCTTTTTCATCACTATTCCTTTTCTTTTTCTCTTGTTTTCTGGACTGGCTAGATCAGGGGGGTATGTCAGGATTGCTCTAGACAGTCCCTAAGGTCAGCACTTCTGTGAGTTGTGGTTGGACATTATCTGTTGATTGGGACTTGTACATGATTTGCACCTGTGGTTCCCACACCACCTGTCCATTTAGACAGGGCCGTGTGGCCCACCGCCACCTCCAAATGGACACGAATTTAGTAAATACACGGGCAACGAATAATTATGCAATAATCGTAGGAACTCTAACATTTTCATTACCCATTCCTCAGTCAGTAGTAGAGTATCCCATAGCATATCACTTTTGTAGTCTTTATAGTAAGTCGACTATGAATAATTAATCATATATTATTATGTTGACTACAGTCCACACTAATGATAAACGGACATGCCGGTGAGGTCGGTCATTCCATCCAAGATGTTTTATATGTTTTTCACAAAATGATGTGATCAATCATTGACATCAATCATCAATCATCATTTGATCACCATCATACCATTGACTAATGTCAAGCTGTCTGTCATTATCATACTATATGTCAAGGTATGTTTTGTGTCCTTATCCTTCAGGCTTCGATTGTATGTCCCTTGTTAATGTTTTTTTTTAATGTCACAAGATGTTGCTGTGTCCGGACTCCGAGACATGTTGTCACGTCCCACACATATATATATCATAATATCATGTCCTTCTTGCACCACCAGTACTCCATTCCCTCTCTCCATATGTCTTCTGAGTAATGTATATGTTTTCTATGTGCATCTTTTTTTTCTTTCTAAAGTTTATTTGCAGCTTCCTCTATCATCGCTACACACAACACTACTTTTTGTAAATTTATTATTTCCTATGTTTTCTTTCTTTCTTCATGTACAATGTTTATATTTTTTTACAACATTACCTCTATAGCAACCTTGACAGAATCTGTCAACGGTATTGTCGTAACTTGAGTCTTGCCTGAGTCTTGCACACATTTTCCACGACTCAGATTTATGTCCTCGGGCAGCAGGTGTCCATGGGAATGACACACTGAGAATCCCGCTGTCACTTTAACTATGATTCTCAGTCTCATTACCGTGTAGACAATCTAAACGATTGCTCTTCATCATTACGAGCTCCAAGAAATAATGCATATTGATTCATCTTGTATCAAAAACACGAGACAAAAATAAATAAGAACTAACTTAACGAAAAACTGGAACGTGGCGACCATTGAGCCGTTTACTCTTTCTTGATCCATTAGAGTCAACAGGTGGAGAAGAAGCCGAAGAGGGAGCGGAGGTAAGTGACATATCAGGAGCAATGGAAGGAATAGATGACATATCTGAGGCAACGTCAGGTATGATGGAAACGGAGGAGGGAGCGGGAGTAACAGAAGGAATAGAAGAACGAGGGGGTGTTGGTGACGTCAACTGTAGAGGTACTTCTGGAAGAGGAGGGGAGGTAGCAGAAGCAGCGGGGGGGATAGAAGTGTGGCAGGGTGTTGTCGATGCTGTATGTTGCGGCTCTTCGTCAAGGGGTGGTGTAGTAGTGCAATTTTCCCCCAGATGAGTAGAATGTCCTTCAGTGATTGAATCTGGTGAGAATGCACGAAGTTGATTTGGGGTAAAGGCACGGAGACTCCCAGTAGTCTCAGAATCACTTTGTTCTTCAGAGTCACTGTGAACAGTCTCGGGGGAAATAAAGGGGGGGAGTTGAGCAGCAGCTTTTGTTGCTTTTGTTTTCCGTTGTTTCCTCAACATCTCCTCATTATCCATCCTCCGCGCTCGCTTCTTTCCGTTGTTTCCTCAACATCTCCTCATTATCCATCCTCCGCGCTCGCTTCTTTCCCTTGTCAGAACGTTCCTTCCTGATAACATCCGGAAATGCACTCCCTTCACCATCCTCAGCCAGGAATCTAGCGAGATCTTCACCAGTTAGACGCTCCCACTTGCATGTTTTAGAAAAAAGGGTGTCACGAAGCTTGCGCAAACCTTCAACTGCAATTGCTGATGGGTTGGTGAAGGTTAAGCTTGTGGGCCAGCCTACAATTCTCACCCGGTAGCGAGCCACAAGCTTCTTGTAAGATTTATAGTTCATGGCAATATCTTTGATACTGTTACGAGTCCACCCAAACCACCGGCCCGTACCACCACCACCGAGGAAGACTTGTTCGCCATCTTCCCCGAACTCATTCCCAATGACGACACCATGGACGACTCCGCTTGACATACCATTCCCCGGTGACATCACGGTGACATCACTATGACATCGCTATGACCTAACGTCGAACTAAGTATGAGACTCCACTTATGCTTAGAAGTATACATTTCCCCAGCTCCAGTATTAGTTATCTGTTTCGTCATTTTACTCCTGTTGACTAATCTTTCATTGTATATGGAGTAAATAGTCCCCGACCCCGATGTCTCACCTACTCCTGTTGACAGTTCTAGCATTGTGTATGGAGTAGATTATAAAGCGATGACGAGTATTAGGTTATAATTAGTTAGTAGCTATTATTAGGTACATCCCTAGAATAGTATAAATACTCGATGTATTAGACGATTAAAGCCTCAAGCTTTAATCTCTTCTGTTGTAGCCCTTATACATCTCTGTCTCCATACCTCTCGGTCACTAGGTTGAAAGGCCTTGAGATTGCAGCAGAGTGTTTATTGATCGCACGTTCCTACACGACTGCACTCTAGCGTTTAAGTTCCAGGAGTGTTCAGCTTAACGGTTCGTGGTCATAACAGATACCGGTTATCTCCTCTAAAATTCAAGTCAGTAAAAAGATAGATAATAGTCGTAAAATAGACATACTTAGCCCATCGCCAATCAAAGCAGCACACTCTTTTCGAAGAGTACCTTTATCTTGTTTTGTCATTTGACCTAAAGTAGAAATTCGAAACAAAAAAAAAATTAGTCTAAGAATGGTTTTAAAATTTGAGAGAAAGCTTCACCTTGTTTGAAGGTACTAGAGTAGCACTCCAGACGACTCATAACCTCCATTGGGTTATAACCAAGGCTAGACTTGTAGAAGTCGGTGGCATTTATGGTTTCGAATGTCATTGGGTTATACGTGTCGTTCATGTGTCCTCTGCCAACCGTGAAGATGGAGGCAGCACCAGAACGCCCATTTAGATTTATCAACTGAAGAGAAATTAATCATCCATTTAACATATATAAAGAACAAAATACTCACTTCATTTTTAACATGCTCAGTAACAGAATAAACGTCTTGAGTTGCACTTTTGTTGTTTGTGCACGCACCCGTTGCCTTCAATTCACGATAATCTTCTAGTTGTTTTATGAGAGCAAGTTTCTCTTCCTCCGTCAAAGGATTATTGTCACATTCACGATTTTCATTTTCTTCTCTAACTTTAGCTTGGATTTCTTTGAGTTTACTCCGTTTACCAACAGGAACATCTCCAAAAGGGGTTAGAAGGTAAGTTAAATGACCAGAGATTAAACTTACTGGAGTTAATTTCGATGCGTTTTGCGTGGACTTGAGCATTGAAAAGAAATGATTTCCTCTTAGTTTTGAATGAAGAGGAATAATATATCTCGTTGTGTATCTTCTTCTCCACCTTGCCATATTTTTGCGCTATCCTCTCAATTTCTTCCTTATTTTTATGATGGATCTCTGCAATCTCATTACGACATGCTTCTTCCAACTCTCTCCTCCTCTTCCGCTTGATTTTATTTGTATTTCGTTGAGCCTCCGACTGTCGACCATTTTTGCGTTTGCATAGAGGTTGGACTGGTTTGAATGGGTTGCGAAGGGCATAAGTCTCGTCACCTGCAACTTCAGGAACAGGGGAGTCTGTTTCACGATCCATGGGCGTAGTGGAACGTTCATCTGGATCAGAGGTTGACATAATAGTATAGGAGGGAGGGTCGAGAAATTTGGGAACAAACAATAATCAGGACCGTTGACGTGAGACCGGTTTCGATTTCGTAAAATTTGAATAAGTCCGATAATCCAAGTAGGAAGTAATTAACGGTGAATCACTGCCGTTACTAGATTGAGGATCAGGTATCTATTGTTAGTCAAAGTCTTTGTTTATGAAGACATGATCCTTCGCTTACCTTCTTTCTATCCCTCTCATTCCCTTTCACCTTCAACGATGACACAAATTGGAATGGACTGTGATTCCTCTTTTGAATCCTCTTTGGAGCTTACTGAGTTGGATATGGCGAGCTTGCTGCTTTCTCCTGCTGAGATGGAAGCTGAGATGGAGGAAACCGTTAAGTCAACAATACACTAAACATAGAAAAGATTGACTTACAGTATATCCAATAGATAGCAGCCAAGGTGTCTGACTCAAAAGACGTATCCACTGCCAAGCCGCTTTCCCTTAGAGCCATTCCCACATCCCCAGACGAACCACCTTTCTTTTTCTCCGATCCTCCTAAAGAGACTGTTCCTACATGCGGGTGGTGGATTGTTGTTGTGGGATGGTTTCCAGGCATGTACAAAAACATGTAGGTCACATTGACATATAGCAGTAAACTCTATACTAACTTCAAAAAATTGTTAGTTACGTTGCAGAGAGGAACGCGGTGGTTGATAAACACTTCAGGTCGATTACTTGGCACCCTGGCAGTCTTTCGAGTGCCCAAATGCACTTTTGTCAGCTCTTCAACTGTGGGATGGTGAAGAGGTTACACAAATATGTTGGAGTCTGGGAGAAGTCCGGAAATCCTGTAGACGATTATCCTCCCAACCCAAGAGTTCCAGCGGAGCTTGCTTGGTACGTGGTTCCCAATGGAATTAAACCTGGAGTATATCGAAGCTAGTGAGTGATATCCCAAAAATTCATCATGGCTGAGACTTACCATTTAATTTAGTTTTACTGCTACTGAAGTGGCCGGTCCTCTTGATGTATCTTGTATAGTGAAGTGTGCCGATATGATCCAAGTGTAAGGGCGACTCACGTCGGCAACGAACGGCCTGACAACTAGCGAGGAATCCAAAGTTATATTTGATCGGAAACATATTACAGAGCAGATACAACATACCTAGCAAGGAATCCAAAGAGAAAGAGTTGGGGATTCACTCGCACAGGCTACACACAATATATACTACTATACAAACAGAGACGCCAGCTATTGTCCAGAGGGATGTCGTAACATGGACAATGGGAACAATGGGGGACGAGTCACGTGAGGGGGCAAGTCGTGAAAGCGCGGAGTCGGGAGGTGTTCCGATGGAAGTTGGAACATCGGAGGATTGGTCGGTAGTCGGTGTGTCGGTGTAAGGGTCGGTGAGGAAGGTCCCCTTACAGAAAATGGGTGTGATATTAGGTTTCAGTAGTCAACTACAAGTTCGCTTTTCTTGTATTTTATTGTATATTTGAAGATACCGACTACAAACAACACTATAATAGAGAAACAAGAGTCTTGGACTGGGAACCAATCACTCAACTTCTTTTTTGCTCGGTTCTACTGTAACGTACCACGAGGGTATTGACATCATGAAAATATAAGCTATGGTTCTCTGTGAGTCACATTTCTCATAAAATCTGGGAAGGCAAGGAGTCTCAAAATCGTTAACATTAGGCTAGGATATGTTATGACCACGAACCGTTAAGCTGAACACTCCTGGAACTTAAACGCTAGAGTGCAGTCGTGTAGGAACGTGCGATCAATAAACACTCTGCTGCAATCTCAAGGCCTTTCAACCTAGTGACCGAGAGGTATGGAGACAGAGATGTATAAGGGCTACAACAGAAGAGATTAAAGCTTAAGGCTTTAATCGTCTAATACATCGAGTATTTATACTATTCTAGGGATGTACCTAATAATAGCTACTAACTAATTATAACCTAATACTCGTCATCGCTTTATAATCTACTCCATACACAATGCTAGAACTGTCAACAGGAGTAGGTGAGACATCGGGGTCGGGGACTATTTACTCCATATACAATGAAAGATTAGTCAACAGGAGTGAAATGACGAAACAGATAACTAATACTGGAGCTGGGGAAATGTATACTTCTAAGCATAAGTGGAGTCTCATACTTAGTTCGACGTTAGGTCATAACGATGTCATAGTGATGTCACTGTGATGTCACCGGGGAATGGTATGTCAAGCGGAGTCGTCCATGGTGTCATCATTGGGAATGAGTTCGGGGAAGATGGCGAACAAGTCTTCCTCGGTGGTGGTGGTACGGGCCGGTGGTTTGGGTGGACTCGTAACATTACTTCCTTCCTTAAGGGGAATGTCCTCATTCTCAACTTCAGAGGTCTCTGCAAGGGGAGCCAGTGATGTTGGCCTCGGCGACGGGGTCGTAGTCTTCTCCAAAGTCTCGTCCAAAGTCTTCTTGATTTGATCCAGTACTCTGGCGTGAGCGGCGGCGTGCTTGGCGAGAGTGGGAATGGCATCGATGATGTCTTTCACTGCGAGATCCAGTCGGAATCGGGGTACGGGGTCCTGTTGATCGTGAGCGGCGTATCTCTGGTGGTTCATGAATGCTAGGACACGTTGTCCCTCGATTGATTGGTCGTTGTGTCGGTTGCTGTTGTAAAAGTGTCCTATCTCCTTGTAGAATGTTACTGTCCGTTTTATCGGCAGGGCGGAGTTTAGGGTTTTGGATGTAGTGCTCCTCAATAACGGAGGTCGGGATGGTGTTGGAAGGGAGGCCTTTGTACTTGTTGCGGGAGCAATGCTTGGCATAGTGGCCTGGAGCAGTTTGCTTACAGTGGTTGCAGAAGTAACTTTCGCAATGTGGTAGGAAGTGGTTATGTCCGTTACATGCAGGGCACCGACGCTGTGTGGATTTAATTGGTGGCATGTATGGGGTCTGGGAACATTGGCTGGGAACGTTTGGTGGGATAGTAGATTGGTCAGGTAGTAGCTTTCCTGAGTGGTCAGGTTCCGGGCCCATTGTTCGAGCATGTAGTGGTTCCTGAGGAGTGGTGTGAGTCGCTTCCGAGTCTCTAGAAAGGATTCCGTCCCTTCGAGTCTCAAGGTTGCTAGTGCTAACATATCGTGGTCCAAAACTAACGCTGAAGAGCGAAGGTCTTGAATTTCGGGATCTGTCAAGATCCTGGAAAAGCTGGTGGAGGCTAGCATGCTCTGGTTGTGAAAAACCATTCGATTGGAGTTTTTGACAAGTGTGGGCCAAGGTGTCCCAAAGGTACAGTTCCTTAGCTCTTTGAGGAAAGTAAGCAGATAGGTCTTCCCGAAGGGTGTGAAGGAGTGTGCGGCGTTCAGAGTTGTTTCGATGAACGGATTCGAGGTCAGCGATGTATGTTTCGCATGATAGTCGGAATCGAACAAGCTGAGTGTCAGGGGAATACGGGAGAGGGATGCGTGTGGTGGAACCATTGGTAGGAGCCAAGGTTTGGGTTGGGAGTACGGTGGAGGGGGCATTGGTGATAGTAGTGATGGGTGTATTGGGAGGAGAGTAGAGCATTGAACTGGGGATTTGGTCAGAGTCCATGTCTCTCTTTATAACTTTTTAGGATTGCTCCTGAATTGGTAAGATTCGATTCAGGCTCCCAAGAATCTTCCGTGGAAGAGTATCCTTTCCAATGAACAAGATACCGTCTTGTCCTCGGGGTTCCTCGGTGGTTCAGGATATTTTCGACTTCGTATTCTTCTTCTCCATTTACGATGTCTGGAGGTGGTGCTGTAAACATTTTGCCATATACGTCATTCTCTTTGACAGGAGTGAGGAGTTGGATATGGAATTTGTTGTGGATCCTCCACGTCATTGGTAACTCTAGTTCATAGGTGGTTGTTCCTATTTTGCGTAGAATTTTGAAGGGGCCTTCTCGGTGCTGTGCCATTTTCTTCGATTTGTATTTGATTTGGAGGTTTCTGTTATCGAGCCAGACCCGTTGTCCTGGTTCTAGGGTTGGTAATGGTCTGTTCGATCGAGCGGCCATAAGTTGACGCATATGTTCATGAGCTTCTTGAGCCTGTTCTCTTGTTTGTTTGAGGTACTCAAATCGGGATGAGATAGATGGGATGTTTGAGGGTTCTTCTGTAGTATGGAATGTTTTTGGTGCATAGCCATACATTAGTTCGAATGGGGTTTGAGTGCGACCAGCATGGGTACGGGAATTGTGTGTAAATTTGAGGATAGGCAGTGCTCATGCCCAGGAGTTGGGATTTGCAGAGCAATAGATGGATAAGAATAGTTCGATCTCTTGATTGAATCTTTCGGTTGATCCGTCGGATTGAGGGTGATAGGCGGTCGAGTATGCGGGTTCTATATTTAGTTTTGAATAGAATTCTTGCATTGACTTGGCGATGAATTGGGGTCCTCGATCTGAGATAACCTTTTCGGGAGTTCCGAATTTGGCGAATAACCGTTCTATCAATAGCTCGGCTATGTCATCGGCTGTGGCTGCTTTCGCAGTAGGAATAATTAATATCCCCTTTGTAAGTCCATGGTCCACTATGGACAATATAGAGTCATAGGGGCCATCTGGGGGTAGATCCGTTATCATATCCATGGAGATTTGGGTAAATGGACGGATGGAAGCAGGTCCTTTTATGGGTTGTAAAGGTGCTTTGAGTGGGTGGCGGTTGATCTTGTATTGTTGACAAGTTCCACAACCTTGAACGTAGTTGTGTACGAACGAGTTCATACCGGGCCAGTAACAGTATTGCTTTAGTTTTCGTAAAGTTTCTGTAATTCCTGGGTGTCCAGCGGTGATATGGTCGTGTACTCTTTGTAAGAGGGATCGTCTAAGAAGAAGATCATCCGGGATGACAATCTTATTCTGGTAGCGGAGGAAACCATCGTCATCGATGACGTATGTTTCAGGAATGGATGAAGACCGTTGTTGAGTGACATCTTTTATTTTCTGGCCGATGAGGTCATCAATAATGCAGAGTGACGTTTCTTGTAAATCTGTGGAGAATAATGACGGGGGTAGTGCAGTTACGTCATGATTATCGTCTCCGATAGGTACGTGATCAGGTCTTCGGGATAGATGATCAGCGGGACCATTTTTCTTGCCGGGAATATGTCGGATTTCGATGTTGAATCGTTGCATATACGCTGTCCATCGTGCTTGTCGTCGGTTGAGGTCTTGAGGGTTCTTCCAACGTTTGAGGTTTTCGTGATCGGACCATACAATGGTTTTGTGTGGTGATCCTTCGAAGTAGTGTCTCCACTCTGTGAGTGCTCGAATTATTGCGAGAAATTCTTGCTCTGAGCAATGATAATTTCGTTCGGCGGGATTGAAACTTCGGCTGTGATAAGCAACTGGGTGCTTGACTCCATTGGTGTCTCGTTGTAGTAGGACAGCTCCTGTTGCGTATAGAGATGCATCGCATTCTATTTCAAACGGTTTAGTTTGATCGGCAACTGTGAGGATGGGCTGTGTGAGAAATCGCGCTTTCAGATCTTCGAATGAAGACTGGCATTCGGATGTCCAATCGAATACTTTAGTATTAGACATAAGAGCGTTAAGCGGATGTGCGAGGTCGGAGTAGTTTCGAATGAATTTGCGGTAGAAGTTGCAAAATCCAATGAACTTGCGAACGTCTTGTACTGATTTGGGTACGGGCCATTGTTGGATGCCTTGTAATTTTGCGGGGTCCATGGCGACGTTGTTGGGAGTGATGATTACACCGAGATACTCGAGGTGTTGTTTTTCGAATTCGCATTTCTCTGTTTTGAGAAATAGATCATTCTTTAGGAGGATTCGTAGTACTTCTTTAGTGATACGGCGAAGTTCCTCTTTAGTTTTGGCATGAATGAGGATATCATCCATATAGACAATGACTTCTCCATCATCTATCAGCTTTCTAAACAATGAGTCCATCATTGCTTGGAAGGTAGCTGGCGAGTTGCACATTCCAAAGAACATGACTGTGGGTTCGAAAAGTCCTTTAGTTGTTTTAAAGGCTCCTTTCCATTGATCTCCATCTTTTATGCGGATATTGTTATATCCTAGACGAACATCAAGTTTTGTGAACCATTTCGAATCTCTCAATTTGTCGAGTATTGATGAGATGAGGGGAATGGGATATGCGTTTTTGATAGTGTGTTGATTTAGATATCTGTAATCTTGACAGGGCCGTAGTTTTCCATCTTTCTTTCCTACAAAGAAGAAAGGGGAGGCCATAGGTGATTTTGAAGGTCGAATGTAACCTTTTTCAAGATTCTCTTTTAAGAAGGTGTCGAGTTCCTTCTCTTCTAGGGGTGATAACCGATATGGTTTAATTGAACGAGCTTCGAATGAATCTTCGAGTTCAATTTTATGATCCCAAGGTCGGGTTTGAGGAAAGCGTTCTGATGCTTTCTTGTCAAAGAGTTTGTAGAATTCGGCGAACTCTTTAGGAACGACTTTCTTAGGGTCGTCTTGTTTCTTGTCACCAAATTGTTGAGCAATGGTGTTAGAGGATGATGTTTTGACGTTGATTTCAACTGAGTCTTCCTCGTCGAGGCAGATTTTGTTTAGTTGTGTGTCATCATCTGTAATGGTTTGAATTAGATCAAGGTATATCTCGTCGCTTGATTCTTCTTCTCTCCATTTAAGTAATCTGTCAGACCAATTGATGTCTGGATTATTTTCCTGTAACCAGGGGAATCCTAAAATGATTCTAGGTTTTCCGAGACTGATTATTTTGGCTTCGATGGTTGTTTGTCGACCATTAACTGTACAGTTCAATGGGGAATAGAATGAACAAACACCATTTTTGGTACCATCTGCATTGTAAGCAGTAATGGGTTTTAAGAGTTTCTTGACAGGCCATTGTAAGGCTCCAACCATATCAATTAATTACTGTATATAATCAATTAAAACTATATAAATTCCATATCCATATACACCACCTTGAGGAATTCCTGAAACCCAGTAATTATATGGTAACTGATATGGTTTAACTGGAAAGACAGAAATTTCCAAATATAGTAAAGTCTGGTATTTGATGGCACACCTTTAATCTTTTTTGCTTTTTTGGTCTATTCTTTCATGTCAGAATCACAAAATCCCTCTATGGGTGAGAAAGAAGGACCTTAAAAAGAGACCTATTATAACCATAACAGATGAAGACTCAGCTCAAAGTTCACCAAAGTGAGTTAGACATGAAGAAGAAGATAGAGAAGAGGTCATATCTGAAAAAAAGAAGAAAAAGCGAAATTCAAAGGTATATATATATATATCTTTACAATCCTCTTCAATGGTGGAAGGTAAGTAGTTTTATATCATTATGAATTATTACTTATTTCTTCAGTCATTGCTTGTCCTATTAGACTCATGAAACATCATTCCCCATACTGGCAAGAGTTGCTAAAGATATTCTAGCAATCCCTGCAACAAGTGTTGCTGTAGAGAGAACTTTCTCTAAGTCTAGGCATATTTGCTCTGATTTAAGAGCTTCTTTAAAAGCTGAAACAATTTCCAAAGCTCTTTTAACACAGGTCTGGATTAGAAATGGAGTTTTCAACCCAAAAGATATCTAGATTCATTATATTTCCCCTTGTTCAAAACAACTATATAAAACAAACTAATTACCATATTTTAATTGATTAAAATACAGTAATTACCATATCCAGTTAATATACTCATTGTTTGTATATGGATACAATATGGTTGGAGCCTTAGGCCATTGGTGTTGTTTTACCAAAGCTGGGTCAATGAAATTTCCTCCTGCTCCTGAGTCGATGAGGGCGAGGATATCCACGGTTTCTGAGTTGGCTACTGCACTGGAAGTTTGTGTGGGGGCGTAGATAGAGTTGGATCCATTTCCTCCGAGTTGTACAGCGTTGAGTGGAAGAGGAATAGAATATGATGATGTAGATGGGGCAGTAGACACAGATGGAAGAGAGTTAGACGTGGTGGCTAATCTCTTTAAGCAAAATCCTTGATTTCGCTGTTGAAATCGTCGTTCATGTTATCTTGGGAGAAGTAATCGTAGACGTCTGCTACTTCTTCTTCAGGGGCGGTTTCAATGAGGTTGTTGATCTGGCGTCGTAGATGGGGGTTTCGATTTTTGGTCGGGGCCTTCCTCTGGTTGTACGCCTGGCGAGGGATTGTCCTCGGGCGCGTTAGGTGATGGGCCAGTTCGTCGAGCTGGGCATCGGTTGGCGAAATGGCCTGGTTTCTTGCAGAGGAAACAAAGTCGATCTCTGAATAATTCCTTTTGTTCACTTGTGAAGACTCTGTCGATGAATTGATTAAGGATTTCTCCGGGATCAATTTGAGATGGCTGAGGGGCTTCTTCTTCAAAGTCCTCCTGTTCATCGTGTATGTTACAGAGTTCCTCTTCACCGTTGAGGCGAAGGTTATTGATTGCCTCTTCGATGTAGTCGACATCCATGGCGTACGGGTCTTTTGCGACCACGGGTGGTTGAACGTAACGCGGGATAGACTGCGGTTGACGAAAGTTTTGAGCCTGGCGATAGCGAGGGTTTTGACGTATTTGAGAGTTCCTTTGGGGATAGTGTGTCTGACGATAGTCTCGTTCAGACTGAAGTATGTGGCTGGCTGCGCGGGCAGCGCCTTTCCATGCTTCATAGGTATCGGCTGGCATGGCTCTGATGGCATACATTCCAATTGTGGGTTCAAGACCCATTTTGAAGAGATGGATTTTGAGTGTGTCTTGTGTGATTTGTGCTTCAAGTGCGAGGGATTCGAATTCTGCGATGTACTCGTGTACGTTGCGCATTCCCTGTTTAAACTTGGTAATCCGGGCCATGGCATCTGAGACATGGGTG
>JAWPGT010000045.1:0-192171 GCA_034638255.1 Coprinus comatus
ACTTCTTCCCAGTCTGTCGTTCTGCTTCAATTACGAATTCCTTGAATGCCGCTAATGTTGTTTCCATGCAGATTTATTCTTTAGAAATATGACCTTTTTGTATGAAGACGTGCCATCCACTATCAACAGCATATATTCAGCTCCCCCTTTCGATGCAACTCTGCTTTTCCCCCAAAGGTCGATATGTAATCTCTCTAACAACTCCTTTTTCTGGTACAACCACCCATCATATGGTCTTGCTGTCTGTTTCGCTATTATGCAATCTTCACATTTTCCGACTACCTTCCTCTCTCCTTTTATTATCAGTCCATCTACCAACATCTTCAACTCCATCTCTTTAATTCGGTTGATGTCCACATGTCCAAACCGTCTATGCCATGTGTCAAAATCTACAGCTTTATCAATTGAGGCAAGTGCTGTAGTTTCATTCTGTTCCTCAATATTGACAAGCCGTCCATCAAATACATTCTCTTTCTCCCATTTCCAATCATCACGACTCTTCCGCTCTTTTCTGTGAACATTGCTTTTCCTCCCCCAAATGTCACAAAATGTCCCGCATCATCAAAACGCCCAACGGATATTAAGTTTGCTGCCAGATCAGGAGTATGAAGCACATTATTTAGAATGATGTTGAACGTTTCATTTCCTACTTTAGAGGTGAGTTTTATAGAACCTCGTCCGATTATACTGAAACGTCCATCTTCATTTGCAGCTTGTCCTTGTCGGGGTGTATTTAACAGTGAGTATGTATAAAAGTCTTCTTTCTGGGTGAAACAGTGGTCTGTGGCACCCGAGTCGGCATAAAGGAAATGAGATGTATTGGAGTCTGTAGATGTGACAGTTGTGCTTGTAATCATAACCAATCTTTTAGGATCATCTTCGTCCTCCTCTTCTTCAATCCTCCCCCTGACCATTGCTGCGAACGCCACTGCCTTCTCTACCTTCTCTGATGTATCAGCTACTGCAGCAACAGGAGTTTGTTGTACTGGTAAACTTCTCCTCATTCCAAAACCTGGAGGAAACTGACCGTCCTTCCCTCCTCCTTTCCAGTAACAATCTTGGATCAGATGTCCCCGTCTACCACAATTTGGGTTTGTGCATATCAACTTCCCACGTCCCTGTCCGACACTGTTATTCCTTCCTGTAGTTGCTTGGAATGCAGAAGTCGAAGTTGAAGTCTGCCGGTTTCACCTACTCTTGCCCAGTGTAATTCAAGTCTTGCTATTACATCGTGTGAAGTTTTGCAGTCATATAGTGTGGCTACGATGCTGTCCCAGGACGGTGGTAGAGAGGCCAGAAGGATTGTACGGAAGTCTTGATCAGTTACACTAGCGCCCACTGCATTTGCAGTTGACCATTTGGTGCGTAGGTTTGATATGTGTGCTTTTAGGTCACCTCCATCCTTGAAGTGTGTTGAATTTAGTTCGCGTTGTATAGTGATCCGTGTGAGGTCATCCCTTCTATCATATATCTTCGTTAACGTTGACCATGCTTCATATGCATTTAGCCCTGGGTTCAATCCTAACCCGATTGGGTTTTTAATGTTGAAAGTGAGGAGTGCCATTGCCCAGGCGTTCCGCATTTTCCATTCACTTGAGGATGGGACATTGAATCCCATTCGGTCGGTTTAGATTCTGATGATGGGATGGGTGCAGGTTCAACTTTGGGGGTTTTCGTGTGCCTTCGTCCTCACCGTCACCGGTTTTGGAGATGCGTGTGGTGGAGATGGGTGTGGATGTGCGGGGATGGATGGATGGAAGGTGTATGCCATTGGATGACGTTTTGTGTCGATCAGGTCTTTAATGGTGCCATCGAGGTATCCCATACCTCCTCGTAAGTACGCCAGCATAGTGATGTTGTTTTTCCATACTATCCAGTTTGTTCCATCAAACTTTTCGTTGTCTGGTAGAATGGTTGGAGAGTAGTTTGACATTTAGAAATGTTGTAAGAAGTGTGGTGTTTAGGGTATTGTTGAGCAGTGTATTCTTATAAAGTAGAATTACGCTCGGGGCCCATAACCTGAAACGTGCTCTAATTACTATTTCCCTTACCACAAGAGATTATACCACACGACGTGGCCTCCTGCTCTCCAGCACACTTACAGTGTCACTCCGAAGTAGAGAACATATATTTCCAGATATACCAGCATCTAACTATCTGAACTCGACGAGCAAGAGTACTTGAGTACCTAGTCTAATCCTCGAACGTATGTGCATGAGTATATTAGTTCGTGCTCAAGATTAATACAATATATTTTCTAACATTCTCAATATTCCGTACGTACATTAAAGTTGGTAATGATATTCAGGGATTAGTACAAGGGATCATCAATCATCGATGAGAAACATTTAATTTAAGTATAGCCCGGAGCCCCGTGCTGATTGCTCAAAGCACAGCATCCACACACACACACCTTAAACCGTCTCAAGATGTCTTTGAGCACCCTCAGGAAGAAACTCTGGCGTAAAAAGGAAGGGCCTCGGAATGTGGATTCCAATGGTACGCTTGCGGCTTCTTCGATCTCTTTCCATTGCCCCGCCAACTTGAATAGTAACGTATGAGCTTGTAGATCGATACATACTGGCACAGTACTCTACTATCAATGTCCAGGATTCCTCTACCCACATCAATTCCGCTGGAAGTGGGAATAGTATCGCCATGGGCGTCTCTACTCGAGGTGTGTGTGTGTATGGTAGTATGCTTCAGAGTAGGCGTTGATAAGAAATTGGTGTCTCTAGGAGCTGATCCCCTCTCATTGCTTTTACAACACGCAACTCCGGGTGCGGAAATTGACTCATCAGCTCGTTATCCCCCACCTAGATGCCATCCCAACACTCGTACAAGACTACAGAATGAGATACATGCCTGGGCCGAGAATTCTCAGCGGGAAAAGGCTATGCTATGGTTGTATGGTCCAGCGGGTGTAGGAAAGTCTGCCGTTTTCCAAACATTTGCAGAGAAATACCGAAGAGAGAACCCCGAGGCCGTGGTGGCAGCCTTTTTCTTGTCCAGACCAAACAACAGAAACGACCCCGAAAGCATGTTCGTAACGTTGGCATACCAGCTGTGTACTCAATGTGAGGAGTACAAACTCATCATTGGAGAACTGTTGGCCAAAGACCCGTTGTTACCAACTCGGCACTTTGACGTTCAATTTCACAAATTGATTGTCGATCCACTATCTACACTTCGAACGTTACGAGAGATGCTGATTGCCATTGATGGTCTTGATGAGTGCAAAGGAGTAGCTGCACAATGCGAAATAGTGGATCTGATTACCAAGGCTGCATCAAATCCAAACCTACCCGTACTATGGATGATCAGTAGTCGGCCAGAACTTCATCTTCGAACGCTAATAAATCGCCCTTATGTGGGACAAGCATGCTGGAGAGAAGAATTACCAGTAGACACAGAAGAGGCCATACAAGACAATTCAACTTACATTCGGGAGGAATTTACACGTATACGAGAGATGTATTCTGGCATGCTTGACCCGGACTGGCCAGGAGAGGATAGATTGGGTAGAATAATTGATGCATCTTCGGGACTCTTTGCATTCTCATCCACAATCATCCGATTCATTGATGATCCCCACCGACCTCACCCTGAAAATCATTTAAAGAAGGTCATGGATATTCTTGATCCCTCGACGAGGACCTCAGTGACTACATCAAGAAATCGAAATCCTTTACAGTTACTCGATACACTCTACATGCGGATACTCTCTGACAATGATGAAGAAATCCTTCCAACAACTCTCAAGATCCTTCATTATCTATGCCTTAGGCCCAACAATTGGATATCAGTCCAGGGACTGGCAAACTATCTTTCTTTGGACAAATACTCGTTTTGGAGTGCTTTAGGGAAACTACATTCTATTTTACAAATTCCTTTTCCCCAGCAGCCGCAAAATGCGCCATATGAAGAAGTGAACTTTCTCCATGCTTCCTTCCCAGACTTTCTGCAAGACCCAGGCCGGTCAGGCCCATTCTGTGTTCTTGAAGATCAGATGACATCGTATATTATAACCAGGGCTTCGGAAATCATCGCATCTGATCTCTACTCGGTTTACAGGTCAAAATTCCAGATCCAACCAGATGAAAGGTATCGGAAAGTTATTGAATTACTTGCTTGGCCTGCTGGCTCCTTTACCGAATGGCCTGCATCTTTCTGGATTCAGAACAAACTTTTGGTCCATGAAATCCTACAGCAAGCAATGAATGACTTACAAATACATCCTGACAATGAGGAGGCTAATTGGTTCTTCAGTGAAAGTTTGAAAAAGGTACCAGTGTGATTTCAATAAATAACTTGCAAAAATGACATTAAGTCTTAACCTCTATGTAGATGCAACTGCCACCTCGAAATTTTGATAACAGTGATGATAAACCATACTATGACTCTACTTGTCAAGATCCTGAGGTATTGTCCTGGTACCAGGTATGTTATTAGATTGAAAATACACTAAACGAAAAACTGATTTTTGAAGGCCCTCCCAAAAGCTCAGACACTGGACAAGGACACCTTGTCACCGCTCCACACGGATGATGCTTCAGATTCATATATTGGATATGTTGCTAATACAAACGAGGTGCAGCAGCAGGTATGTAGCAATATGCAGATTAAGTGTTTACAAAATATTGAGGGTATATAATCAAGGTGGTGGTTCGAGTGGTTAAAGTACAACCTTTGGAGATACCAGTAGGTACACAAGTCCCAACTTTTATTGACATCCTCATGTCTCCATTTCAGATCCTAGCGAAAGTGGTCCAGATATGGTCGCAGCTGACTCACCCGAATGTCCACCAATTCTTGGGTTTTGTAGACACCATCAAACAAGATAGCAACTTGTTTCCTGCCTTTGTTGGACAATCAACTACATGCACTCTTCATCAATATCTGGAGTCCAACCAAGATCTGGACGAATTATCATTGGTGAATTGGAATGTTTGTGTCTTCACTTTGTTTTATTTATATTTTATATAACTAGGTCAGGGGTATCCTTAATGGGTTGGATTATCTCCACCAGATGAAGATCTATAGTGGGGAACTCAGACCAGTGAGTGTTTCAGTGCATTGTCACGATTAGGTAGTAATGATTTCGAAGTCTCTCATTTTCGTTGATGGGCATGGAACACCCCTGTTGGCTCACATTTCACAGATTCCATATAAAGGTTCTCCAATTGAAGCAGATATTAAGCTTATGAGGTATAGGGCACTTGAATTGATCTGGGGAAGTGTGAAAGTTCCAACGGCGGCCTGTGATGTATATTCTGCTGCACTGATTGCATCTTACGTTTGTGTTCTCTCAATTGATTTTATTGCCAGTCTCAATGTTACGTACTAGATAATTTCTGGCCATGAACCATACCTGAAGATAAATCCCAGCACGGGCAGCGGTTCCCGTCATGTCAGGATTATGGCCATGTCCGAACATGATTCTAGTGGTACAGCCATGTTTGCCACAGAAGGGAATTACGAGATTACTTCTTCTCCACACTTACAATGTGTATGGCCAATTCTTCGGGCTTGTTGGGATCGGGACTATACATCAAGGTTGACAATACCAGAGATGAAGGATGTGTGGGATAATATCCCCCTGGAAATATGGAGTAATGCACAGGCTGAAGAAATTTGAAACTTTTGACAGGTGGACATCAGATTCAACGATCATTGTACTGCCAATGGTTTTATTGAATCCTTGAAACAGGCTGTTTTCTCGAATTTATTTTAGGATACTCTTTATGCTCATTCACCCTATGTCCCGTTGTTCTGGTTTATTTATGATTTGTGTATTAAATTTGTACAGTGTTGGTATTTTCGTTTTATGCAGATTTCAATTTTCAATGACGTTGCCCAACGAACATCAAACAATCTAGCTATTAGTTTGGTGTGGGTTCTACACCAAGCAAACAACCTGTTCAGGATTCAGAACCGAAGTGCAAAGTATGTACAAATCAAGAAAAGTACGAAAATCATATGTACTCCTTGATATTTCATACACTCGACTCTCTCCACTGTTTCTGACATCCCGGTATACCGTATCACGAGAATAAGGGAAAAAGAATATATGTCTTTCATTTTTGATTTTACGAAACAAATTTGGGTTTGAAATTGTATCACTTAAGTGGTAATCCTCTTCCTCCGCCATAAGACATGACAAAAAACAAAAACAAGACGAAAACAAAAACAGAACTTGCCATAAACCAAAAAGGAAAAAAGAAACACAAAAGCAACAGAAAAACTGAAACAAATGGGTAAAAAACGGCTAGCTTGAAAGTGTTAAATTCAGAAAGAAAAAACAAACAAACAAATGTTTCGATCAATGAATGGTACGTATGAGATTGATTCCCTTTCTTTTATAGACCTATATCTCCTAATTCTGATCTTCAACAAGACTACCAGAAGCTCTTAAATCAGCAGAAACCATTTCTTTAACCAATTCTTCAAAAGTAACTTTTCGTTTCCAGCCTAGATGGGTTTCTGCTTTCTTTGGGTTTCCGAGTAAAAGTCTATTATAAGATGAGGATGGGGACGAAGATGAGGGGAGTGGATGATAGAGAGAGATGTGTTTGTTAGTTTTTAGTTTTTTTTTAGTCGGTTTGGATAAGGGTTGGAAAGGTAAGAAAGTGAAGGCGTAACGGAGACGAGTCACGAAAGGAAAGAGTAGAAGTAATTTGGTAATAGAAAGACGTGTGTGTGTGTTTCCTTTCTTGTTTTTAGGATGGAGAAGGAAAAGGAGGAGCATTCGATCGCAAAGGAAACGAAGAAAATGTGACAAAAAGGCAGGGGCGAGAGACAGAAAAAAGAAAAAGAAATACGTACTCGACTTCAGCAGGCCTAAAATACTTAGGATCAACTCTAACAACCGTTTTACCAGTACTCTTATCAATAGCGAATTCTTGTTCACCAGTACCAGACCACCTAAAAAAGAGAAGTAAAAGAAAAAGAAAGTCAGATCACGACTAGGAGTACAAGAAAGAAAGCGATAGGGAGATGGGATATGGGATAAGATGGAATAAGACCAGGAACGTACTCGATTTCAATTCCGAGTTCCTTGAACGACTTTTCCACAAATTCACGTACGGAATGCATTTCACCAGTAGCAAGAACGAAATCATCAGGTTGAGGTTGTTGTAACATCAACCACATTCCTTCCACATAATCCCTAGCTTAAGAAACACACTATCAGTATCCTCATACCACAAAACGATCTTAAACGGGAGGAAAAAAAAAAGAAAAAAAGACCCACCATGACCCCAATCTCTCATAGCATCCAAATTCCCCAAATACAAACACCCCTGTTTACCCAACTTAATATCCGCAACAGCCCTCGTAATCTTCCTAGTAACAAAAGTCCTACCCCTTCTAGGACTTTCATGATTAAACAAAATCCCATTACAACAATACATCCCATAACTCTCTCTATAATTCACCGTAATCCAATATCCATACAATTTCGCACAACCATAAGGACTTCTAGGATAAAACGGTGTAGTTTCAGATTGTGGTGTTTCTACCACTTTACCATAAAGTTCGGATGTAGATGCTTGATAGAATCGAACATGTTTTTCTAAACCACATGTTCGGATTGCGTCCAAGAGACGTAGAGTACCAAGACCATCAACGTCGCCTGTGTATTCAGCCATTTCGAAAGAAACTTTAACGTGGGATTGAGCTCCTAGATTGTAGATTTCGGTAGGTTGGACTTGAGCGATTATGTAGACTAGATTGGTACTGTCGCTTAGATCTCCGTAGTGAAGTTTGAATTTGTTAGGGCCTGCGTGTTTTGTTGAGGATGAGATAAGATGCGATAATAGGATACGAGATGTGAGGTGCGAGATACGGGATGGGAGATGCAAATGAGAGAAATTGATAAAATATTAATATGGATATGGATAGGGAGAGGGGACACGAACGTTCATGTTGATCTTCATACAGATGATGTAACCTTCCAGTATTAAAACTTGAAGATCGACGAATGATACCATGAACTTGATATCCTTTATTCAACAACAACTCTGTCCTAAATCAATAAAATCAAAATCAACATCCATCCAATAATCATCGATGATTAGATTGTTGGTTGTATAGAAAGATACAAAACAATTTGTAACCCCCTGTGTGTAAAAAAGATGAACGTACAAGTAAGAACCATCCTGTCCAGTAATACCTGTAATAGTGAATTAGTATTGAGTTATAAATGTAAAGTAGAAGAAAAACGAACCAGAAATCAAAGCAACCTTTCGTTTCCTATACTCCTCAGGAGCAGGTAATTCCAACTTTGTAAATGTAGGTACTTCCATCGTATATCAATTCTTTTCGTATTTCTTCACAAACGAAATATATCCTTTTTCAACAAACAGGTGTTATTGAGTTCGAATTGGGCCTGTATCGCGGACTTGGGAGAGAGAGTGGTGGAAAGGGGGGAAGATGAGAATAGGAGAAACGAAGGTTGGTGTTGTTTTGACAAATCGGCTAAATATATCAGCATTTTGATCGTTGATATATCCATTAATATCACAAAAACCAAGGGGTTTAATGTTGGTACTGCCCCAAAAAAATCCATACAACACATGGGACTTGCATGAGGTATACATGAGGCGTCGTTAACTGGTCTACATACGTAAATGTCGGAGCATCACGATATAAAAATAATATCGATGATATGATATGAAAATGAAAATGACAACTTGAGCACGCGACACGCGTATAAAACCCCCCCTTCCCGACCACGCCACCAATTTATGTAACATACTTACAGTATATAACAACACGAATAGCAACCGCAAAAAAAATCAAATTTCCTTTCAAGCCTTGTTTACATTTCCAGTACGAGCAACATTATAATTCTTGAGGAACCAATCAACAGTGATATCCAACGCTACAAAAAGAAAAGAAAAATAGGTTAGTAACGGGGGTACAGATGTATTGTTGTTCTATCGTACCTTTATCAAATGGGGTGAATTCGAATCCACCCATTAACGTCAACAATTTCTTATTAGATGCCGGCTTACGGAATTGTCCGTCTGCACGAGTGGTGTCGAACTATGTGTTGATTGTAATCGATGAAAAGGAGCATAATCGATGTGGGGGCAGGCAGATGGATGGGGTGAGATAATGATAAATGAGATGACGGATACGACAAAGAAAGAAAGACGTACAGAATAATCACCGTTGAAACCAACAGCTTTAACAATAGCATCCGCCACTTGTTTAATGCTGACTTCTTCACCTTCACCTACGCTTAGAATGACAGGTTCGACATCATCGTATTCTCTTAACATCCAAATGAAAAGTTTTGCTAGATCCCATGAGAATATGAATTGACGAAGAGGTTTTCCTGTTCCTGATACGATGAATGGTGTCCCATTTTCTGTTTTTAAAATGTAAGATGTAAGCATATGCGTGGTTGAAAGACAGGGGTACATGATTATAGACGTACTCTTTGCAAGGTAACATTTGTGGATTAGACCAGGGATAACATGAGAATCTTCTAGATCGCTTTTATTTGTAACAATCAGGTTGACGATTACGCGAGGAGGAGAAAGTGAAGACGTACAAGTTGTCATAAGGTCCAAACACATTAGTCGGAATAGCCGAAGTGAAATTACATCCAAACTCCTCCTTGTAGGCACTAATAAATGATAACACAACATCAATCTCTACTAGTATATCTCGAAAGTGAAAGGAAAGAAACTCAACTGATTCTGAACATCAACCATTCTCTTCGCATGCGCATAACCAAAATTACTTTCATGAGGAGGTCCAGAATGAATTTTAGTTTCATCAAGTGGGTATTCGACCTTATCAGGGAAAACACAAGTTGATAAACATGAGATGACTTTTGTGGTTTTGAATTCGCAAGAGGTTTGTAAGACGTTGTCGTTGATTAGGATGTTGTCTCTTAGGAATGTTAACTAGATAGACATGTTTTGATGTTAATCCAAGAGGTATAGCGTAGAAATGTGGAAAACGAACCTTGTATTTCATGTTTTTGAATAAACCACCGACTAATCAAAAGGTCGCGTTAGTTAGTCAAGTTACGATGAACGAAAGAAACGTACCAAGAGCAGCTAAATGAATAACATGTGTAGGTTTATACTTCTCATACAAGGCTTTAGTTTGAGCAGGATCTCTACACAAAAAAAAACATCAGCGCCAAATTCAGTTATAACATGATAGATAAAAACACACCTAAGATCAGCTTCAGAAGAACTAGCAAAAACCCATTTCTCTCCACTCTTCTTAGCAAACCTTGATCCTTCAGGTTCAGTTTCAATGATATGTTGAATAGCCTTTCCTACAAGTCCTGTTCCTCCTGTAACAAGCACAACTGTCGATGTCGACATAATGGAAGTTGGAAGAGAGATGATCGTGTGGATATATTTAGACCTGTCAACGGGTTAGTTAGTAATCACGTGGGTTACGGAATTGATTATCATTTCTCCCAGAGAAACAACCCAGGCTAGGCTCTTGAACGTTTTTACTCTTCTCCCTTCCTCCTAACCCTCAATATGGATTATAGGAAAATTGCAGAAGACGTCTATATGCTTGCGAATGATAGCAATAATCCTTTGGGTAATGTTGTTAAGGAAGCTTTACAAGTTATAGATGAATGTCTGGATACACATGGGTGGGTAAGGATTTCATCTTTTCTCCAAGTATTTCTTTTGTTTTATTCTATTACTCAATCTCTCGTTTTTTAGGTGTGACGGAACTTCTATTAGTTTCAATGGTGGTAAAGACTGTATGTTCTCTTCCTCTCTTAACATGATTATAATCTTACAATATTATTATGAAAATAGGTACAGTGTTATTACACCTCTACGTAGCTTCTCTAGCACGTCGTCTCAAACCGGCTGAAGAACTAAAACCAATTCATGCGATATACATACCCGTCCCATCACCATTCCACGTTCTCGAACAATTCATAGAAGATTGTGTATCGCTATACAATCTTGATCTTTATTCATGTAAATCTACGGAAGAAGAACAGACACCTACGGTTGAAAGCGTTAACGTTGAGATTCCTAGTCCTAATCTCAATACTACTGGAAGTGGAGATGGAGGTGAAAGTGAGGGAAGTACGATTCAGATGAAAGCTGTCAGTAATTCGAAAGGAGGAGGTGGTATGAGATTGGCTTTGGAGAACTACAAGAAAGCGTTTCCGAAGGTTACAGCGATTTTGATTGGTACAAGAAGAACTGATCCTCATGGTGGTACGTTTCTACATCTCTATCTCTGACGCCAAATATATGAATCTGTGCTTGTTTCCTGTTCCTTAGCGAAGCTTTCATATAGGAATATGACAGATCCAGGATGGCCTTCTTTCGAACGTGTTAATCCGATTATAAATTGGGAATACGCTGATATATGGACTTATTTGAAAGTTTTTGGTGTTGAGTATTGTTCTCTTTATGATCAAGGGTATGTTTTCTTTCTTTCTTGTTCGCTTCTCACTTACCCATCAATGTTTGAACTTAACAATCTCTATTGATTGTCAACTCGTTAATCCTCCTCATAGGTATACAAGTCTAGGCTCCACCTACAACACATTCCCAAATCCCGCTCTTCTAGTCGAATCTAGTGCTACCTCCGAGTCCGAATCCAGGCCTTCCAATACGACGACTGTGTCATCAAAGGAAACGGAAACATCTACTTTAGAAGAAGTGAAACCCGTAGATCCATATACACATCCGCATCCACATAACCACTCCATACTCTCATCTCTCCCAACATCCTCCCCACCTAATACAATAAACACACATACAAAGACACAAACGCATATACCTATACCCTCTTCAACAAACCTAGATCCCAATTCCAATTCCAATCTCAACACCAACACTAATATCTCATCACCAAATGGAACTGCGACACAAACAACCAGATCCACATCCACATCCACATCCACATCCACATCATATCAGTCCAGCCACAACAAACCCATCCACCAAAGAAATATCTACCAGCTTACAAATTAATAGATGGATCTTTGGAAAGATGTGGAAGAGGTTCAAATTCAAATTCACATGTTGATAATAACACTAATTCTAAAGCTTGTTCGATTGTATCAACCGTGACACCGTAATCCGTATCCGTTTAGATTTCTTATTTTATTTTATTTTTGTGAATTTTCTTGGGGGACCTCTTGACAAGGGACTCCGGAGTGGGGGTTGGAAATCGGTTGACTTGGATTGATGTAGATGGACGTTCACAGGTGTTTTTTTTGGTAACTGTTCTATTGTTCGGACTTTGGTGTTCTCATATATATATATATATATAGATTGGCGCCTGTGACCTTGATCATGATTCTAAAATAACATTGCTGAACAAATATCCCTCGTACGATGTAAAGTCGTATACCTCCCTGGCCATTCAAATGCAAAGCCTAGAATTTGATTTCGTCAGAGTATGAAGCAACAGGTTAGGAGTACATACTACAAAGTAATTATCGGATTCATAGACTGACTTCTGAGGGGTGGTTATTCTTATTATATTAGTGCCCCACTGCCCATTGCTATTTCAAACGCGACACAATCGAATGTGTGTAGATGTGAAAGGGGTTGAAAGAGTGATTAATGATGGATTATTTAGGATTTATGGTTGGAGAATGTTTGCTCGAACCTTCCGTTTATGTCATTTTTATTTCCTTTTCTGTGTTTCTCCCAAGTTCAATGCGTACATGTTCTACACTGAATCAGTGGTTACATTACTTTTTTTTCTAATGATGAGTCGACGGCAGTGCCAAGTGGAGATGTTAATATTCAAGTTGAAGATTTGGTTCTTTAAATTATTTGAATCACGGTAATGATAATACAAGCTTGAAAGGTGGAGGTGGAGGGTGATTAATTAGTCTTTGAATAAATGAACAAATTAAAATCCCAATTTGAGCTTGAATTCCTCATAATATTAGTGATGAGGTGGACAATGACAACAAGTAACAACGAGGATGACGACAATTGGCGAGGACTACTAGAGTCGTAAAGTCATTGCATCTCTTGAAAGTAGGCCACCTAATACCCTCGCCGCCTCCTTGCCATTTCACCTGATAAAAGCATTAATTGCTTCATCTCCGAGTCACTACCTGCAAACGACAACGATTTCCATATTCCTCGTCGCATTTTTGCACTGGTGGCTACGGCATTGATCATTCTCAGGGTGGCCTCGTCGGGTACGTTCCGCTTTGTTTTTGACTCTTTCAAGTCTGTTTTTGAGTGTTGAGGCTGGCTTTCATGATTATAGTTCTCTGCCGTTTCAGGCTCTCGGTTGTTACTAACAACGTTAGGTTCTTCATCGTTCTGTCCAAACTGCATACCACTATCATAAAATCCAATGCGAGTCTTTTATTAACCTAAAATTTATATCGAGGAAACTTAGGCACTCACCTAGCCCTTCAATTTGTAACTTCTCTGCTATGTGAACTAGGAGTTCAATCTGGTGAGTTATCTGAGTAAGGTAGGAAGAAGGAATAAGCATTCGTTGTTGTTTTGTATATATACCTGGAATCCAATGATTTATTTTCTAATTCATTTAGTTAGGGAATCGAGATACGAGATAGCGGGGGGAGGGGGGAGGGGGGAGGGGGTGGGGGGGTTGTTGAGTGTGAGGAAGAACCCTTGACAAATTTGGATTCTTCAAGTGTTACCAATCCATGATCTATGATACTCCTCATCGCTCGAATACTTCCGGATCAAAATCAAATATTTGAGTTTGAGATCTGGTCCAAGACTCCAACTTCCAAGTATTCGATGAGTCAATCTTCCCTCTCTCTCCCCTCCACCTTGGCAAAAAAAAAAAAAAAAGTTTACTTGTACCCGCAAACATACTCACCTGGTTGATATAAACTTTGAGGGTTCAGGTCCTGCTGGGTTTTGCAAGTACCAAATTGGATGGACTGAAGTTGGGGGGTGGGGGCGGTCGGGGTAGGATTTTGATTTTCCCTTTTCCTTTGTTACCACCAATGGCCTGTGGCCTGGTGAGGGAAAAAAAAAAACTCAACTTCAAATCCAACACCGACTTCTATGCGAAAGTCAACAACCATGGACCAGTGTGAATACCATTGATACATCAATTATATCAACATTCCCTCATCAACCCCAGACACATATATATGTGGATTACCAGATATATATGTACCAGTGTATAAATTAACAGATGGCCTGGCATCATTGGAATAATGTCGAAGAACTTGTTCAAAAATTCAAGTTGTCAAGTTGATAACAATTCTAGACTCCTAAAGCTTACTTGAGTTTTGTCAACTTCATCCAGCCTTTGATGGTGGACCATAAATTAAAAACTGTATCCTGTCAGTAATACTTTTTTTTTTTTTTTTGTGAATTCCCTTGGGGATGAACACAGTGGGGAGTGGACACTGAATCTGTAGATTGGTGTTTCGGTGAAATTTGATATTTGGTTGTGACGTGACACTATGACGTGACAGAAAGCAGAAACAATCTACAAGTCCAAAACTCCAATGAGAATACCCAACCACAACTCTTCTAACCTCAGTCCTCAACCAACAGTAAATGGCAACCTTGGGGACTGTCTAGAGCATTCCTGTGATTGGTAGGAGTCTTAGCAACAGTACTAAATTTTAATGGACATTTGATTGAAATTTGAATACATAAGTATAAGTTATGGCCGAGAACTTATGATATAACCTTGAGCTTGAAGGCTGGTCTGTCGAGGTGAAAATGACGTCATGTCAATGCCCTCAAACTATCGACATGGCGATAAGAAACACCTCGGACATGAATTAACATTATGTTATTAATAGATTTAATTAAGAGAATGATCTCCATTTACCTACTTTTCTCTCTCTCACTCATTCTCTATCTCTTACTCTCTCTCTCTCTCTCTCTCTATCTCATCCTAGAGTCAACTGTTATATATATTTGTTCAGTGCACCATGTCTTCGAATTCTGACTCTGATGAAGAAAACAAAAATCAAACACCACAGAGCAATGATTCGGAAGACTCGCTTGATATATTGTACGAGGCTTCTGTTATCAAGCGAGGGATACTTGGTATGTTAAGACTTGGGAAGGAGGTGCAAAATGAAAAAGAAGAGACCTCAAACAAAGTCCGTCATTGTCCTCCTTTCTTCACAGTTTATATATTGACATTCTACTATAGAATACTGCCATCACATACTTTTCTAAGCGAGATCTCCTCAAAGAAAACAATCCCCACATCCAAAAGTGGTTCACTGGTTACAAGGATAGGAATAGACTTGCTGAAGAAGTAGAGAGATTGAAGGGGATTCACGGATATACACTCGAAAACGATCTTCTCATTTCTGAAATACAAAAATTGAAGGCAGAAAATGGTGTCTTGAAAAAAGAAGTCAAAACCTTACGTTCCTCTTTCCTGTGGCTCAAGAAACTTACAAGGAACAAGTTTAAAGAACATGAAGATATATTGAAAAGCGATGAATTGGAACCCGAATTCTGTATGGTTGGAAAGGGGAAGGGGAATGAAAAAAAAGAAAAATTTGAACCAACTTCTTCTACTAGTGGCTACTATCCGACTCCAGATACATCCTTTGAAGTAGCAGATGTACAATAGGCATTTATGTATGTTATAAATGAATAAAAATTGAGCTTCGGCACTATTATGAAGACTCTATGTAAGAAGGCTCGGCAAAGTGCGCCGGATCAGAATAGCCGAGGCTATTCTGATGCCACATCAACGTACTGTTGCCCTTGTCTTTCTGCGCTCACCTGTGCACCTCTGTACACTCACATGCTAGTATGTATTCACATGAGCTCATCTGTGCTAATATTACAAGTACTAACTGTGTATTACAGGATAATTTGAAAAATATAAATATATTTGCATTCTTCCAAGCTCGCGACTTCCTACATTGCAAGCACTATTCCCATGTCGTCAAACAATACAGTCCCCTCTTCCTTCCAACGACAAAGAGGTCTTGATCCAAATGTACCAGGTCAATTCTGGTGCAACTGTAGCCCTCGTCGCCGCTGTAAGGGACAGTGGACTGCTGTTTCGAGGTCGACATACTTTGCACACAATATACAGAAGGACTCTACTCGAATTCGGGAAGCCCATCGACAACATGAACGCAAGAAACAACAGATGGAACGGCGCCAGCAAAAGAAGGTTGAGATGGAACAATGAATTGTAGCTGTGAACGCACGTCCCACAGTACCTACAAGCAGTAGTGATGCAGATACTACCCTGCCCGATATTCTGGTATGTTTTTTTTTGGCTATCTTTTTGACCTCATACATTTGAACACCTTCTAATAGACCCAACCGGAAATACCTCATGGCAGTGAAGAGGTATTACAACCACCTGAGCAACCTATGTCGACTGAACCACCACCATCTGCATCTCAAGTTCCTCAACCTCCTGAGTCTACAGGCGACGGCTTCTCCATAACCATAAAACATCTTCAGATTGCCCAGGAATTCATTGACTATCTTCAATCGGCTTCTTTAGACGATGAATACTCCGGTCTATCACAGGAAGATATTGAATTTTTGCGTAACCCAACCAAGCCATCACACGAACATTTCAATAATGACCCTGGTTTGCAGATGTCAGTGGAAATGTACATTGCAGCCCAAAAATATCCAAAACAGTGCTATGAAGACTTTCGGAAGATTATTCTCTCGCGCTGGCCTGATTCTGGGATCCTATCATACGACACTGCTCAACGGAAAATTAAACGGATTACAGGGGTTGTTCCTATCCTCACCGATATGTGTGCAAACGGCTGTATTGCTTATGCTGGACCTTTTGCTGAACTTGATTCTTGTCCTGGTGCTAAATGTGGGCAATCTCGCTACAAGAATGAACTCACAGCTACTGGTGCAAAGATTCCCCAGCAACAAATGTATACAATACCTCTTGGTCCTGCTCTACAGGCTTTGTTTTCAAGCTTTCATTCCGCAAAACAGATGCATTATTGTCAAGAACTTTTACGTGGATCAATTCCCTCGATACCAGGACTTCTTAGTGATTTCTGTGATGGGAAATGGTATAAAGAGATGGTAGCTAATCAGACGATCAAAGAAGATGATCTTCTTCTTGTCTTTTCTATGGATGGAGCGCAACTGTATGAGCATAAATCATCAGACTGCTGGATATATATCTGGATACTCTATGACATTTCTCCTGACCAACGATACACCAAAAAATATGTTCTTCCAGGTGCAATTATTCCGGGAAAGCCTAAAACCATTGACTCGTTTTTATTTCCTGGGCTACATCATCTTTCGGCTCTATACAGGGAAGGTCTTTCTGTCTATGATGCAAGTCGGGACTTGACTCTGAAGAAACGGCCAGTAGTCATCAAGAAACTTGGAGATGCTCCTGCCATGGCTATGGAAAGTGGTCATGCTGGACACATTGCTGCTATGGGTTGTCGAAAAATGTGTGGTATTGAATCTCGTCGTCTTGAGAACCAAAGTACGCACTACCCTTTACTACAACTACCCTTAAATTATCATGTCCTGGGGTGTGATCACCCTGATATCATTCTCGCAAGCTTTGATCCTGGTGATATCGAAGCCCGGTACCAACACAACCCCCGTCGTCTTCTCCAGGCTCGAACACTTCCGCAATACAAAGAAATACGAAAAGAAACAGGTATATCAAAACAAAGTATATTCAGCGGTTTGGCTTCACCGCTTGGCATTCCTGGCTCTTTCCCTTTAGACTCTATGCATCTACTCTCACTGAACATACCTGATCTTATTATCAATCTTTGGCTTGGAAAAAAGGGGAAAATTATCCATGACTTGGCTGATATGGCAACTTGGGACTGGGCAATTTTCGCGGATACAGAATTCTGGAAATCTCATGGAGCATTAGTAGCAAGTTATCGATCCTTTCTACCTGTCGACTATGATCGTCCACCTCGAGATCCAGCAAAAAAATTACACAGTGGATACAAGGCAGCCGAATTTCTTACCTATATCTATAGCTTCCTTCCTTTCATGCTCGATGGTCATCTCTCTTTGCCATACCTAAAGAACTTTTGGAAGCTTGCTCGTGTTGTCCAATTATTCTCTCAAAAGTCGATTCTTGAGTCTGAAATTGATGAAGGAGAAGAATTAATTTGGCAATTTTTACATGAATATGAAGACTTATATGTACAACGAAAGGCATTTCGTATGGTTCTAGTACGACAATGCCTCCATGCGTTCAGTCATTTACCAACTGAAATTCGAACACTGGGACCCCTTGGATCGTACTTGCAATGGACGATGGAGCGAATCATTGGTAGCTTAGGATCAGAGCTTCGACTCCACTCAAATCCCTATGCAAATTTGGCTCAGCGTGCTGCCTCACGTACAACTCTGATTGCTCTTTTTGCCCAATTCCCTTCCCTCGATACATCATCCAAGATGCCCCCTACTCAAAGTGTAGATGTTGGCTGTGGCTTTACTCTCCTACGACCACGTAGCACTACCACACATATTCTCACACCTGATGAAACTCAAGCATACATGTCTTACTTTTTGGAACCTCCTCCAGAAGCTGGTATATATCAGTGGGCATGTCTATCTCTCCCTAACAAGCAGATAACTCGATCACTCTGGGGAGAGACAAAAAATAGGTCAATCCGGAGATGTAGTCGCATGGTAAAGGTATGTGATTAACGTTCTTCTATATAAAATGCTAATGTTTCTACTAGATACATTATAATCATATCATTTATGTTGCCGAAGTCCAGTGGTATTTTCAACAGATAAGCCAAACTGGAGAATCTCACGCCTATGTAATGGTTCTACTGTTTACAGCCCCAGATCCTGATAAGTACAGAGACTCATACAAAGTTGTATGGCTCTGTGCTCTCACGTCTCCACCTCAGCTCGCAATATTCCGTGCTACTGATGTCCTCTCACTTGTAGCAGCAATACCACATCCGTCAGTTCCAAACTGGTTCTACATAATCGATAAAATTGGGCAAGACTTATCTGATGTTGCAATTGTGAAGCAAATGGCACGATATCAACATGCGAAGACAGTGGTAGACAAAGAGTCTGAACAAGTTGGCAGTGAGGCTGAAGGTATGGATCAGGAAGTGATGGAAGGGTCTGAAGATGGAAGTGAAAATGAGAGTGAATCTGGTGAGCAGGATCAAGACAGAGAGGATGAGGTGACGACAGAGGATGAAATATATTTTTATCTATAAATGGTAGAAGTCTATTTTTAATTATATCACTTTTTCGTCTCTTACTCCGTTCACTCTCTCTCCTCTCTCCTACCTCCCTGTTCTCTAGATCCCCCTTCCAAAATGTCATCCTTATATGACTCCAGTGACGAAAATCTCTCTAGGCAACAACAGCATGGCAGTATATCTTTGGAGGACTCAGAGTCAGATAGTGGAATATATGCACCTTTATCTCCAAAGATAAACACAAAAATTCATTTTCCAACCTCAAATTCCCTGGAAAAACAAACAGAAAAGAAAGAACTGAAAGTCGGTATCCATACAGTATGTATTGAGTCCATATATGCTCTCAGTTTATCTTCGTTTATCTTATTTACCCATATTCAATTATTATAGACCTCTCATACCATTTCAACAAGTCGCTTACACAAAGAAGAACTCTTGGAATCAAACAACCCAAACATTATCAAGTGGCATGATGGATATAAGAAGAGAAATGCCCTAGCGGCAAATGTGTTGAAACTTGAGAAGGAGAATACACGCCTTGAAGCAGAACTCAAACAAACTCGGTGCATATGATAAGATTCTCATTTATTACAAGTACTTATCTTGATGCTAGACATGACTACAAAGCCCTTCTTAACCAAGTCAAGCAAGTTGGCAGCATTATCTGGAAGACGCCCATCAAATCTCCGAAACCACCTTCAACTGATGCCGAAAAGGAATCACTCTTTTGGACCACAAGATCATGGACAACATACCAAGAGAGCACCGAGTTCAAACAATTGGATAGGTCGTCCAAATCTAACGAGAATATCACTGCTCGTTATCTTGTTTCTAGAGATGGCATTCCACTTACAAAAGATGAAGCATCTGCTATCAGAGTTGAAGCTCGTCGCATCTGGAGTGAACTCAAGTCAGATGGACACTTGGAGGAGGTTTCAAAATTTTCTGAAATAAAACATACAGTTGTACAACATTATCGGGCTCTTCTCGAAGAGCAATTCCCCATTCTCCGTATCTGCTCAGACCACTGGAAGGTCGATCAACTTGCTCAGGACACTTTCCCATCCTGGATGCGCGAGGAAAAGAAGCGCCACGCTGACTCCAATACCCGCCTCACTTCTATTAAACGCTCTGCAACTGATGCTCTTAGTGATGACAACTCTTCTACTATGACAACCAGTAAACCTAAGAAGAAGAAGAAACTACAAACTGCCGATGGTGCTACTACAAGTTCTACTGCCGACATCGAAGTACCTGTTCATGACCAACGGAACAATCCATTCCTTGGCCAAAGTTCACAATCAATTCCAACCACTACTCCATCTACCAACAATAATGTTGATAGACAAAGACCTCCGGTTCCGGTGGCTTGGCCTACTCCTTACTCTGTCCCTCCAAAGCCTAGCAATATGCCTGTCATTCTGCAACTGGTTGCATTTCCAGCTCAACCCTTCCCTTCGACTATCCAACCACAACCAGCTCCTGCAGGCTCTGTATCTTCACACCCTGCAATGGTTGTCATGTCTGGCAACTCTATATCTTTGGTTCAGACTCAGGTGACCCTGCCAAGCACGACTGTCCGACACGTTGAACCTGCTGTGACTTCCTTCCCACCTACCATCGAAATTCAACAACCCACATCTTCGACTGCAACTGCTCCCCTTGCCTTCCATATTCCAGCTATCTCAACCTCTGTTCCCCTTGCAAATGCTACAACCGCTTCTATTCCTCAAGCTCAACCACCTGTGGCAACAGTGACTGTACCAAGTCAATTAGAGTCTCAACCAGAGTCTCAAGCACCAGAGAATGAAGCGCTTTTTGATAGCGCTCCATCTACAGTGGTGAGTAAAACAACTATATATTTCCGTTTATTCTCACCTTCCCCTACAGCCTACTGGAGAGATCTGCCACGAACAATCTCCTCCAAGTAGCTTAGGTCCTACCAACCACCTCCTTCCACCTGTCCCTTCCCAAACACCTGACTCTACTACTCCTATGACAAAGTCTCCTCTTGAACCCATTGAATATACACATGAGACGTGTGAAGCAGCAGCTCCCTCATTTGCTCCAAATCGTGCCTATACTGTGAAGAAAAAATGTAACAAAGCTGAGTATGTATAACCCTTTATGTATCTAACACACTACTAACCCTATAAAGGTCTATTTGTGGTAGGGAATGGAAGGAGAAGAATCCAAAAGGGAAAAACAATGAATTTGTGTTATATTGGGTAGGATTGTGTGACACGGAGCGAGAGGTATGTCTATACTCTGTATAATGGCCTTACAGATACTAACTACACACTATGCATATTATCATAGCCCTATATTCGTCTTGCAGTAAGTAAAGTTTTTCCCAGTATCTAAGGAAGGAATCCCATACTTACTCCATTATTTTCGCTCTAGTATGACTTGTGGCTAGAGAAAAATACCAGCAACATCGCCTCAAAACGCGCTAGTGGTAGTACTCATGGACGTGGACGTCCTCGTAAACAAAAAGGTGAGTTATTTTCGTACCATGTAGCAGAGCCAGTTATCTAACATCATTATACTATATTAGGACCAATTCAATAGATGTAATGTTCCAGACAGCAGTACAGATGAGTACAGATGGGCAACGGGATATGGCATTAGGGGACAGATGAGCACAGATGGGAGTCGGGATAGTCGTGTAGATCAGTACAGATGAACACAGACAAGCATAGATAAATCAGACTGTTGTACATATATGTTGTTACGGTTTCATATTTATCACGACTAATCATTAGTACTAATGATGGACGATAGTGTACTTTCTCTTACTCGTTTCACATAGCCTTGGACTACTGTTTCGTATAGCCTCGGACTAGCACCTTCTACGGACTTCCACTTGTCGTTTCACTCACTGTTTCAGCTGTAGATAGTTTCACTCTCCTGTCTCACATGTATCAAGCATAGCCTACAACCTGTACTCGTAGTTGTATAAATACATGGACAGCGACAGAGATTAAGCTTCAGCTTAATACTCTAAGTTGCTTCTACTCTATCTCGTTCATCGCCCTCAACTTGATACCTAGAACCGGAGTCAGCTCTAACTCTTGCACGAACGGCTTACTAGTAAGGAACACCTGTGATCTACAGTCCGAGTACTGTGGAGGTCGTCCCCTGAAAATAGTCTCAGTCTGAGTAGACGTTCTCCTCCTACGAGCATCTTGAAGAGATCCATCGTAGCATCGTCTATACCGAAACGGAGGTATAGGCAAGATCTTAACATTGTATTAAGCTACAACTCGACGAATCCCTAACCCGGATATCTGTCATCGTCTTCCTCTGCGAACCTCTAACCCAGGTCTCTGCACTCGTCACCCTCCCCAACCCAACTCCGTGCGAACTCCTAATCAGAGTCTCTGCAACCCCTTGCTTTTATTCCTTTGACAACCGCCTAACCCGCAACCGTCATTATTTGGAGAATTAGCACAAACCCTCACGCATAGGATCAAGATCCGGGCTGACAACATACCTCGCCGTCGAGCAGGACTACCTTAAGCAAGTAGTGGCTGATAACATACCTCGCCGTCGAGCAGGTCTACCTTAAGCAAGTAGTGGCTGAGAACATACCCTCTTAAGAAGAAGGGCTGCCTTTAGCAAGCAGCACCCCAAGTTTCCACAATTGCCTCCCACCGAATTTCCTCTTCCACTCCCTCGTCTTCCAGACAACCACCCATATCCAGAGACGCAAACGAACAAGAACTAGTTGATCTCTTTGACTCCGCCGTACGAATCCCAGAGGTCAGCACAACCTTTGGAACTCCTTCAATCAGGAGGTACCTTCCACCCGGAATCAAACTTTCAAACGACCAACAAAGTTGTCTTGTTGATACCTGGAAACGATTTCAAGAACTCAACGAAGCAGGAAGTTCCCAAATCGCTGCCGACATCCACTACATCTTCCGATTCCTACTACCCTATAAATCCACCTCACTTCTTATCCGAGTCAACACCTACGACCTATACTTGGTAGTTGACGGACTCTATCAACCCACCGTTGAAAACCCCAATCTCACAACTGATATCGAAGTCGACAAAACCAAAACCCTATTCTACAGCAACGAACTTGCAAACCTCAGAAACGCAGTCCGCGACAAGATCATTGCTCTAGATTTATTCCCTACATCATCACCTATCCGAACTCATCCTCCCAATCCCAATCCCTCATCACCTGACGACGCTTCTATCCACTCAAATTCACAAACCCACTCTCGCGCTCAATCACCTACACCCAGAAACCCAGCTCGTCCTCCCTCCAGAATGACCGACCAACCTACTGAAGAAAATTACAATGGAAAGTTCGATATCCCAATCGAAAGGTTTGATGGAAAACCCATCCATTATGAGAATTGGAAAGATAGCATCATCCTCGCCCTACAATCGAAACCCAAATACTTTCGAAATGGTGCTATCCAAACAGAACAAGCCATACCAGTTGTTCTCCAATTATTAACTCATGGGAGTTGTGGTCATTTCCGAAGGCAATACCTGAGTTCTCATAAAGATGAAACTGGAACATACAGATATGGAACATGGCGTGATTTCATCACAAGTCTTGACCGAGCTTTTCAACCCCATGCTGAAGCTGCCGATGCTCGCAACAAGCTCAAGACTTATGGCATGCTTCCTTGGCAAAATATGGAAGATCATGTTAATAATGTCAAACAACTTCTTGACTTAGCCGGAATTGACAATGACGCCTACAAAGTCGATTCATTCCGTTCTACCCTCCCTCCTAAAATCCGAGAAGCCATTGCTCTTCGCTACCCTCAACCAACTACATTCGATGAATGGACTACCATTGCCACCCAACTTGATCAAGCTATCCGTCAGATCAACCACAAACCTCGTCCTCCAAAAAGCTATCAGAGACACAACTTCAACATCTCCAAACTACCCCAAGGAGAACCAATGGAGATTGATGCTGCTGGACGATATGATGACGACGAATATGAAGAAGTCGGAATCCCAGATTTCGATTCTTCTGATTCAGAAAAATCTGACGAAGAAAACGAAGCTGAATTAATTCTTGGAATGGTCCTTACGGAACGACAAAAGGAACGTCGTAGCCGAGGAGTCTGCTTCTCCTGTGGAAATGCTGGACATTTCTTCCGAGAATGCCCCAAACGTCAATCCTCATCCTCCAAACCCCGCAACAAGAAATCATCCTCATCAAATAGACCTTTCAAAAAGAAGAAGAAGAACAATGGAATTGACAAATTCCGAAGCTTCATGAAAGTGGCATCAACACTGATTGAAGATGAAGAAGATTTGAATTTTTAGGCTGGGTTTTGCTTAAGGTGACAAGTCGAACCCATCCAGCCTCCGCTATCCTTTCGGTGATTCATGAAGATTCTCAAGACTCAGACAATCTCTCCTTTACAGACGATGAATCGGACATTAGTACTACTCACTCCTCTACCTCAAAGACAATGGACATACCGGACCCTATTTATTCTCCTGAACCAGACAATTCACCTCCAGTGAACATTTCCTCTTATTCCTCTCTCATCCTGTCCCGCAACGAAAAATCTATTTATCTACCCATCTATCTTCAAAATCACCGCTCCCACCAGATCGCCACCCTCAACACCCTGATTGATTCAGGAGCTCAAGGAAACTTCGTTTCCGAGAAAACCGCACGCTCCCTTAACCTCCAACGAATCCCTGTGGAACCCCCAATCGCCGTTACGAATGTTGATGGAACAGAAAACATCAGTGGAACAATCACTGAGAAAGTAGTTGTGGAATGTATCATTGATGGTCGAAACATCAAGACAGATGCCTATGTTATTGGAATTGGAAAACACCCCGCCATTCTAGGGTTTTCCTTTTTGGAACAGTACAATCCCGACATTGATTGGACTGCCAAAACATTCCGATGGCGTTCACCATCTTCTAGAACCATCTCCTGCTCCCAACTCGAAAATTCCATCACAATCAACGAAGTCACCTGCTACAGTGAAGACCCAATTGATGTTCCTAAAAACCTCCGCATTGCTGCACAATCGCTCCCTGATACCCTTGACACCGGATTGGCTGGCCGCCTCATACAAATCAATGCCAAAACTTCTGCATCCCAACTTATATCTCAAAAGCATGCAAAAGCTACATCTTCCGATCCAAAGGAGATAGTTCCTAGAACATTATGGAAATATCTTCCTGTCTTTGACAAGAAGGCTTCAGAACAATTTCCTCCATCACGACCTTGTGATCATCGCATTGATCTAAAAGAAACCTTCACTCCAAAGTCTTACAAACCATATCGCCTTGCACCGGCTGAAATGGAAGAATTGAAGACCTTTCTTGATGAGAACCTAGCCAAAGGATATATCCGACCATCTAAATCTCCTATGGCATCACCATTCTTTTTCGTCAACAAGAAAGATGGAAAATCTCTCAGACCATGTCAAGATTATCGCTACCTCAATTCCCACACTGTGAAAAACGCCTATCCCATTCCTAATGTTAGCTCAATTATGGACTGCCTCCGTGGAGCTAAATACTTCACCAAAATGGACGTTCGTCTTGGATATAACAACGTTCGGATCTTTGATGGAGACCAATGGAAAGGAGCATTCAAAACTCCATTCGGTCTTTTCGAACCCACCGTTATGTTCTTTGGAATGACAAACTCTCCTGCAACGTTCCAGGCAATGATGGATCATATCTTCCGAGACCTCATTGACAAACCTGGTTGTACAGCAGTAATTGTCTACATGGATGACATTCTCATTTTCTCTGATAACAAGCAAGATCTTAACAAGATGACTCTTGAAGTTCTAAAAAGAGTCCAAGAAAACGATCTTTATCTCAAGACCAAGAAATGCGAATTCGAGAAAACCTCCATAGAATTCCTAGGAATGACGATAAGCCAGAACAGTATTACCATGTCAGAAGACAAACTTGCTGGAATTGCAGAATGGCCCACACCAACATCACAACGCGAAGTTAGAAAGTTCTTAGGATTTGCAAACTTCTACCGAAAATTCATCAGGAACTACGCCAATATCACCCGTCCTCTAAATGACCTCCTACGCAAATCGGTAGCATTTAAATGGACCCCAGAAGCAGAAGAAGCTTTTAACACTGTTAAGGACATGTTTGCAAACGGATCTATCCTTCTCACTCCCGATCCTCACAAACCATTCCATGTCGAAACAGATGCTTCTGACTTTGCAACGGGCGGTGTTCTATGTCAAACTGATGATAATGGAGTTACTTGTCCTTGTGCATTCCGTTCTAAATCCCTTGGACCTGCGGAACGCAACTATCCCACTCCGGACAAAGAACTCCTTGCGATCAAACAAGCTTTTGATGACTGGCGCCACTACCTACTGGGATCACCGCATATAGTAACTGTGCACAGTGATCACAACAATCTCCGTTTTTGGCAAGACTCGCAAAAGCTGTCACGTCGTCAAGCTCGCACATGGGCTGAACTGCAGAAATACAATTTTGTGATAAAACACAAACCAGGAAAAGAAATTCCTGCTGCAGATGCACTCTCTAGACGACCAGATCATAACTTTGACTCTGCCGAAGAAAATGTGGATATTGTGGTTTTACCAAACAAGCTATTCTTAAACGCCACTTCAACTGAACCTGCCTTAATTGCCCAAGAACCCACTCTGAAGGAGAAACAACGGCTTCTAGCACAGTATCATGATCATCATTCCGCAGGACACCCTGGAATAGATGAAACATTAAGACAAATTCAGTTAATAGTGAAATGGCCTGGAATGCGCGATTTCATTACCAACTATGTCAAAGCCTGTCCACAATGCCAACAATTCAAGATTGATCGGAATCCTGCAAAACCTCCATTCCAACCACTTCCTCCATCCGAATCCATGCGTGTTTTTGGCAATATAGCTATGGACTTAATCACCGATCTCCCTCCTTGCGGAAAATTTGATTCTATATTATCCGTGATAGATCGCGGATTATCGAAGGGGATAATACTCTGTCCAACGTCGAAAACCTGCACCTTCGCTGATATTTCGAAACTCCTAATTGACAATGTCTACAAACGGTTTGGTACCCCCAACACTATTGTCTCAGATCGCGACCCTCGTTTTGCTTCTAAAGCTGCCCAAAGGTTCTTTAAAATGCTCCAGATCGACTGGAAACCTTCTACGGCATACCATCCCCAAACAGATGGTGCAACAGAACGAGCCAATCAAGAGATTGAAACATATCTCTCGATCTACTGCAATAACCAACCAAACGACTGGGTCGACGCACTTCCACTTCTCGAATTCAGTTACAACTCCCGTCCCCATGCCGCCAACAAACGATCACCACTAGAAATTATGACTGGAACAAATCCGCCATCCTTCCCCAATGTCATGGAAGAATCTGGTGCACCATCAGTCGATGATCATGTTCGAAAACTTGATCGTTTCAGACACGAAGCACTGCTAGCCTATCAATCCGCAGCTAAAGTGATATCTTCTCGTGTCAAACGCCCTCATTATCCAACCTATAATGAAGGGGATGAAGTTTATCTAAATGCGAAGAATCTTCCAATCCAATATCAGTCATCGAAGATCAAGCCGAAACGTCAAGGTCCCTTCAAAATCCTAAAACGCAAAGGACCTCTGACTTATCAACTTCTTCTACCAACTTCATGGAAGATCTACAACACGTTTCATGTGGCTCTGTTGAAACCCGCAGTTCAAAGCGAGATCAACCCAAATAAGCCTTCCTCTGAAACTATCCCTGACTTGATAGATGGAGAAGAACACTGGGAAGTCGAAGCAATCATCAATCACAAAAGGAGTAGAAACAAGATGAAGTATTTGATCAAATGGAAGGGATTTCCTGACTCAGAGAATACTTGGGAACCAGAAGAGAATGTTTCAGATTCAGCAAAAGAACTGTTTGGAGAATACCAGAAGAACCATCGCCTTTCACTTAAAAGGGCTCCTCCAAAGAAGACACTCTCTACCCCCCCTCGCAGATATAAATGACCCAACAACAAGACTCTACCTCAGGCCCCTCTCCTCTGAATACTCGCCCTCCTCTCACTCATCTTCCACACCGAGCCTAAGCTCAACCACCAACGACACCTTTCCGTCACCAGCAACCACACCCCCTCGAACTGCATCTACAACAGGAGCTATCAATACTCCTCTTGCTTTCAATCCAGCTTTTGATCCTAACCAACTTCGACTGGACGATCCAGAAGTTCAAGTTCTTCTTGATACTGCTATCGAGGATATTCCTCCTCACATTCTCAATCGCCTGCACATTGACACTCTTATCGCTCGTGGTACTTACCCACCTGGAACAACTCTGATTGAAGAACCCCAACTCGCCGCAGCCATTGTCCTGGCAAGGTTCAATGCCATTCCACCTACCATGGATCAAACAGAGACACCCATTGCTCACCCCATACCCCGCATCGCAACCCCAGACGCAGTCTCTCCCCTCATTGAACGACCGACCACTGCACCCTCTAGGTCAGATGGTAACTCGCCTGAACCAGTATTTGCGACGGAAATTCACCCGAGAAGCGCACCTGCCACCCCCTCCGTTCATAATTCGAGTACATCGGAATGGGGAAATCACTATAACTGGAGAAGGGGAGTTGGACATCCAAACATGCTCTCCTACCACGAGGATGGAGAGGCACCACGAGAGTTACCAGCTGGATCCAATGCCGATTTTCTCTCCCTTCCATATTTCGAGAAACTCTATGAACTCTGGAATGTCCTCACCCACATTGCGTCGACGGCACGAGCAGAACGATATGCTCCAACCTCCGCACCCGGTCGCTTGGCACAATTATACTTCGTTCGACAACTCGGGGAGACCGTTACCGAGTACCTCGCCCGTGCATCGGAGATCTCAGAAGCCTCTACCCCCACAACCAACCCTCCACGACCAGATGACCCAACGGGATCGGATGTTCCTAGAAATGTTGGACGTGAGAACCCCAGCCTCCCAGCTAGCCAGGTTCCTCCCGCCAATCTCCTTACCGACATCCCCAATACCTATCCAATCGCCCCAGACCATCCATTCGCCAACCTTGGTTCCAGATATCCGTATCGATACACCACGCCCGCTCTTTACCATCCCCCAAACCGACGAGAGGCCCGTATCTTACGAAATATCTCCAACCCACCATTCGAATCGTCAAGAGCAGTTCACTATGCATCGTCATTAAAGGAACTGGCTGATAAGATCATCGGTTCTGGAGATTTTGAGCAACAATTTGGAAGGTTCCCGGTCTACAAGTTGAAGGAAGATATCATGAAGAAGGATATTCCCTTACTGGTCTACAACCAGTTCACCGACGAAGAAAAGAAGTGCTATGATTACGGTTGCATTGTCTGTGGATTAGTCGGACACATTGGATCGTCATGCCCTGACTACCAATGCCAATTCTGCAACACCATGGGACATTATTCCTGGACTTGCAAGAATCGACCCACATCCCCAGTCATTGTCTCTCGACTCAATACTCCCGAGCCCCTGGAACCAGCCACTCCCATTGCACTTACAAGAGCTCAAGATCAAATCACTCCCGAGATCTTTGGCACCCAGAAAGCTCATGGACTACAATTTCATCGTGTCGGACATACTTCCTCCCTCCTCACTCCTCTCCCTCGACGTCTCGATGAGAACCGAAACCCCGAATTCACCACTACTTATCTGTTAACCACTCATCCCACTTCGGATCGAATTCTGGCTCGTCGAACCCTCGCTCCTCTTACAAACGAGTGTCCCTTTCCTGCCAACTTGGAGAACGATGGAAACTATCGAGGAGATGCCAGACCATGGGTCAACCCCAGATTGCCACCTAATCGAGTCACCTATCGAGATGAGCAAGACAACCGCCGAGTAGATGAAATCCGCCACCCCTCCCAGTTCCTACACCGCATTTCACATACTCCTCCTCTTTGGGAAATCCCCACTTCAGCAGTACGCCACCCTCTTCCTGCCAGACCACCCACTCCGCTGCCCGCCTACCAAACTCGACCCTCTCGCTATGACAGACGTGTCTAAACGTGGACCTATTTTCTTTGAGTACTTTTTCTTTCCTTCTTATTTTCGTCTGGACTACTACCTTGAACTATTATTTATGAACTATGGACTAGTTCTCTAGAAAGGGGATAATGTTACGGTTTCATATTTATCACGACTAATCATTAGTACTAATGATGGACGATAGTGTACTTTCTCTTACTCGTTTCACATAGCCTTGGACTACTGTTTCGTATAGCCTCGGACTAGCACCTTCTACGGACTTCCACTTGTCGTTTCACTCACTGTTTCAGCTGTAGATAGTTTCACTCTCCTGTCTCACATGTATCAAGCATAGCCTACAACCTGTACTCGTAGTTGTATAAATACATGGACAGCGACAGAGATTAAGCTTCAGCTTAATACTCTAAGTTGCTTCTACTCTATCTCGTTCATCGCCCTCAACTTGATACCTAGAACCGGAGTCAGCTCTAACTCTTGCACGAACGGCTTACTAGTAAGGAACACCTGTGATCTACAGTCCGAGTACTGTGGAGGTCGTCCCTGTTACGAGTCCACCCAAACCACCGGCCCGTACCACCACCACCGAGGAAGACTTGTTCGCCATCTTCCCCGAACTCATTCCCAATGACGACACCATGGACGACTCCGCTTGACATACCATTCCCCGGTGACATCACGGTGACATCACTATGACATCGCTATGACCTAACGTCGAACTAAGTATGAGACTCCACTTATGCTTAGAAGTCTGCATTTCCCCAGCTCCAGTATTAGTTATGTGTTTCGTCATTTTACTCCTGTTGACTAATCTTTCATTGTATATGGAGTAAATAGTCCCCGACCCCGATGTCTCACCTACTCCTGTTGACAGTTCTAGCATTGTGTATGGAGTAGATTATAAAGCGATGACGAGTATTTGGGATATACGTAGTTAGTAGCTATTAATAGGTACATTCCTAGAATAGTATAAATACTCACTGTATTAGACGATTAAAGCCTTAAGCTTTAATCTCTTCTGTTGTAGCCCTTATACATCTCTGTCTCCATACCTCTCGGTCACTAGGTTGAAAGGCCTTGAGATTGCAGCAGAGTGTTTATTGATCGCACGTTCCTACACGACTGCACTCTAGCGTTTAAGTTCCAGGAGTGTTCAGCTTAACGGTTTGTGGTCATAACATTAGATTAAAGCTTCCCTTTCACTGGACCGGTAGGGTTATCCGGTCTCTCCCCCTTGGAACCGAACGGAGGATTGTCGAAACCCGGCAGTCAATCGATTCCCGTCATCTTGGAACTTGAAACGGCGTTACTTGTTCTGGTCTAACCGGTACCTCTTAGTGGTATACTGGTAGTCGTTATACCCGCTAATCCCTGGTATAACGCGTCGCAGCTCACAAAGTGATACTCCTTCGCCGGAGCAAAGTGGGAAGTCTAGGTGTTTGAAATCCTAGCCAACCGGACCGCGGTGGGTTTGTACATCGCTGAAATCTACGCATTTAGTAAGTCGTAGTCAGGCCCCTTTAATTAGGACCCCCTGGCCGTCAAGCTCTAAGCGAGCGCAAGCTGTTAAGTCAGTAAAAGCTCTAAGCGAGCACTCAAGCTGTTAGTCAGTAAAAGCTCTAAGCGAGCATTATCAAGCTGTCAGGCAGCAGTTCTCCCTTTTCCATTTCCAATCCATTCCTTACACCACCACACTCCTTTATAAAAACCTCTACAAATTCCTGGGCAACCACCAACTCTGAATCATCATTTCACGACAACGAAGAACCAGCCAAACATCAGTTCCTAAACCGGAATTTGATAGGTCACAACTTCAACGAAGTAGATCTCGTTACCGAGAAACCCCTTCCACCGAACCCTTCCCAGTTCACATCCCCGGACCGATCCAAGCCTCTACCTCACAAGACTCTGGACGCTCCACCTCGTCATTTTATACACAACCACCAGTACCTCCCCAATCTCAGCTTTTCGGAGAACCTAGTCCTATACAACGACAAGGTTCGCAATCTAGCGAAACTTCAAAACAGCAATACAGAGAGAAACAACAACAATCTTCATCCGAAGAAGACGACTCAGACGACGACGACCCCCCGCCAATCCCTCCTCGAAGACCTAGAGTTACTATCCCGTCTCGAGTCCATACACCAATCACAACTCCCGCCAACCCAACAACTCCACACACTCCGTCATTACCCCCGGCTCCACCAAATCCCTCCACACTACTACAAACAGCTCGTCAAGCTCAAATCCAAAGATGCCCTCCACAACTACAGTCCCAGCACTCAAACTCCCAGTTCCCCCACCATTCGCTGGAGACACAGCATCCTACGGTCATTGGAAACAACGACTTGGAATCTACTATGCAGCAGATCAAGCCCGATTCCATGACAGCGAAACAAAGATCCTATACACTCTTTCCCTTATGGTTGGACCGGCAGCCACATGGGCACATGCCTTCACAGAAAGCGCATACGACGACAAGAACTTCAACCTACAACTTCGGAACCTTCACACAGCATTCAACAAAGCCTTGGACACAAGCTTCCGCTCATCCACCCATGTCTCAGATGCCATGGCCCGGATTACCAAGTTTAAACAAGGAATGCGCAACGTACACGAGTACATCGCAGAATTCGAATCCCTCGCACTTGAAGCACAAATCACACAAGACACACTCAAAATCCATCTCTTCAAAATGGGTCTTGAACCCACAATTGGAATGTATGCCATCAGAGCCATGCCAGCCGATACCTATGAAGCATGGAAAGGCGCTGCCCGCGCAGCCAGCCACATACTTCAGTCTGAACGAGACTATCGTCAGACACACTACCCCAAAAAGGATCCCCAAAGGAACCCTCAAATACGTCAAAACCCTCGCTATCGCCAGGCTCAAAACTTTCGTCAACCGCAGTCTATCCCGCGTTACGTTCAACCACCCGTGGTCGCAAAAGACCCGTACGCCATGGATGTCGACTACATCGAAGAGGCAATCAATAACCTTCGCCTCAACGGTGAAGAGGAACTCTGTAACATACACGATGAACAGGAGGACTTTGAAGAAGAAGCCCCTCAGCCATCTCAAATTGATCCCGGAGAAATCCTTAATCAATTCATCGACAGAGTCTTCACAAGCGAACAAAAGGAATTATTCAGAGATCGACTCTGTTTCCTCTGCAAGAAACCAGGCCATTTCGCCAACCGATGCCCAGCTCGACGAACTGGCCCATCACCTAATCGCCCGAGGTCAATCCCTCGCCAGGCGTACAACCAGAGGAAGGCCCCGACCAAAAATCGAAACCCCCATCTACGACGCCAGATCAACAACCTCATTGAAACCGCCCCTGAAGAAGAAGTAGCAGACGTCTACGATTACTTCTCCCAAGATAACATGAACGACGATTTCACAGCGAAATCAAGGATTTTGCTTAAAGAGATTAGCCACCACGTCTAACTCTCTTCCATCTGTGTCTACTGCCCCATCTACATCATCATATCTATTCCTCTTCCACTCAACGCTGTACAACTCGGAGGAAATGGATCCAACTCTATCTACGCCCCCACACAAACTTCCAGTGCAGTAGCCAACTCAGAAACCGTGGATATCCTCGCCCTCATCGACTCAGGAGCAGGAGGAAATTTCATTGACCCAGCTTTGGTAAAACAACACCAATGGCCTGTCAAGAAACTCTTAAAACCCATTACTGCTTACAATGCAGATGGTACCAAAAATGGTGTTTGTTCATTCTATTCCCCATTGAACTGTACAGTTAATGGTCGACAAACAACCATCGAAGCCAAAATAATCAGTCTCGGAAAACCTAGAATCATTTTAGGATTCCCCTGGTTACAGGAAAATAATCCAGACATCAATTGGTCTGACAGATTACTTAAATGGAGAGAAGAAGAATCAAGCGACGAGATATACCTTGATCTAATTCAAACCATTACAGATGATGACACACAACTGAACAAAATCTGCCTCGACGAGGAAGACTCAGTTGAAATCAACGTCAAAACATCATCCTCTAACACCATTGCTCAACAATTTGGTGACAAGAAACAAGACGACCCTAAGAAAGTCGTTCCTAAAGAGTTTCGCCGAATTCTACAAACTCTTTGACAAGAAAGCATCAGAACGCTTTCCTCAAACCCGACCTTGGGATCATAAAATTGAACTCGAAGATTCATTCGAAGCTCGTTCAATTAAACCATATCGGTTATCACCTCTAGAAGAGAAGGAACTCGACACCTTCTTAAAAGAGAATCTTGAAAAAGGTTACATTCGACCTTCAAAATCACCTATGGCCTCCCCTTTCTTCTTTGTAGGAAAGAAAGATGGAAAACTACGGCCCTGTCAAGATTACAGATATCTAAATCAACACACTATCAAAAACGCATATCCCATTCCCCTCATCTCATCAATACTCGACAAATTGAGAGATTCGAAATGGTTCACAAAACTTGATGTTCGTCTAGGATATAACAATATCCGCATAAAAAGATGGAGATCAATGGAAAGGAGCCTTTAAAACAACTAAAGGACTTTTCGAACCCACAGTCATGTTCTTTGGAATGTGCAACTCGCCAGCTACCTTCCAAGCAATGATGGACTCATTGTTTAGAAAGCTGATAGATGATGGAGAAGTCATTGTCTATATGGATGATATCCTCATTCATGCCAAAACTAAAGAGGAACTTCGCCGTATCACTAAAGAAGTACTACGAATCCTCCTAAAGAATGATCTATTTCTCAAAACAGAGAAATGCGAATTCGAAAAACAACACCTCGAGTATCTCGGTGTAATCATCACTCCCAACAACGTCGCCATGGACCCCGCAAAATTACAAGGCATCCAACAATGGCCCGTACCCAAATCAGTACGAGACGTTCGCAAGTTCATTGGATTTTGCAACTTCTACCGCAAATTCATTCGAAACTACTCCGACCTCGCACATCCGCTTAACGCTCTTATGTCTAATACTAAAGTATTCGATTGGACATCCGAATGCCAGTCTTCATTCGAAGATCTGAAAGCGCGATTTCTCACACAGCCCATCCTCACAGTTGCCGATCAAACTAAACCGTTTGAAATAGAATGCGATGCATCTCTATACGCAACAGGAGCTGTCCTACTACAACGAGACACCAATGGAGTCAAGCACCCAGTTGCTTATCACAGCCGAAGTTTCAATCCCGCCGAACGAAACTATCATTGCTCAGAGCAAGAATTTCTCGCAATAATTCGAGCACTCACAGAGTGGAGACACTACTTCGAAGGATCACCACACAAAACCATTGTATGGTCCGATCACGAAAACCTCAAACGTTGGAAAAACCCTCAAGATCTCAACCGACGACAAGCACGATGGACAGCGTATATGCAACGATTCAACATCGAAATCCGACATATTCCCGGCAAGAAAAATGGTCCCGCTGATCATCTATCCCGAAGACCTGATCACGTACCTATCGGAGACGATAATCATGACGTAACTGCGCACTACCCCCGTCATTATTCTCCACAGATTTACAAGAAACGTCACTCTGCATTATTGATGACCTCATCGGTCAGAAAATAAAAGACGTCACTCAACAACGGTCTTCATCTATTCCTGAAACATACGTCATCGATGACGATGGTTTCCTCCGCTACCAGAATAAGATTGTCATCCCAGATGATCTTCTTCTTAGACGATCCCTCTTACAAAGAGTACACGACCATATCACCGCTGGACATCCAGGAATTACAGAAACTTTACGAAAACTAAAGCAATACTGTTACTGGCCCGGTATGAACTCGTTCGTACACAACTACGTTCAAGGTTGTGGAACTTGTCAACAATACAAGATTAACCGCCACCCACTCAAAGCACCCTTTACAACCCATAAAAGGACCTGCTTCCATCCGTCCATTCACCCAAATCTCCATGGATATGATAACGGATCTACCTCCAGACGGCCCCTATGACTCTATATTGTCCATAGTGGACCATGGACTTACAAAGGGGATATTAATTATTCCTACTGCGAAAACAGCCACAGCCAATGACATAGCCGAGCTATTGATAGAACGGTTATTCGCCAAATTCGGAACTCCTGAAAAGGTTATCTCAGATCGAGGACCCCAATTCATCGCTAAGTCAATGCAAGAATTCTATTCAAAACTAAATATAGAACCCGCATACTCGACCGCCTATCACCCTCAATCCGACGGATCAACCGAAAGATTCAATCAAGAGATCGAACTATTCTTATCCATCTATTGCTCTGCAAACCCCAACTCCTGGGCACGAGCACTGCCTATCCTTGAATTTACACACAATTCCCGTACCCATGCTGGTCGCACTCAAACCCCATTCGAACTAATGTATGGCTATGCACCAAAAACATTCCATACTACGGAAGAACCCTCAAACATCCCATCTATCTCATCCCGATTTGAGTACCTCAAGCAAACAAGAGAACAGGCTCAAGAAGCTCATGAACATATGCGTCAAATTATGGCCGCTCGATCGAACAGACCATTACCAACCCTAGAACCAGGACAACGGGTCTGGCTCGATAACAGAAACCTCCAAATCAAATACAAATCGAAGAAAATGGCACAGCGCCGAGAAGGCCCCTTCAAAATTCTACGCAAAATAGGAACAACCACCTATGAGCTGGAGTTACCAATGACGTGGAGGATCCACAACAAATTCCATATCCAACTCCTCACTCCTGTCAAAGAGAATGACGTATATGGCAAAATGTTTACAGCACCACCTCCAGACATCGTAAATGGAGAAGAAGAATACGAAGTCGAAAATATCCTGAACCACCGAGGAACCCCGAGGACAAGACGGTATCTTGTTCATTGGAAAGGATACTCTTCTACGGAAGATTCTTGGGAGCCTGAATCGAATCTTACCAATTCAGGAGCAATCCTAAAAAGTTATAAAGAGAGACATGGACTCTGACCAAATCCCCAGTTCAATGCTCTACTCTCCTCCCAATACACCCATCACTACTACTATCACCAATGCCCCCTCCACCGTACTCCCAACCCAAACCTTGGCTCCTACCAATGGTTCCACCACACGCATCCCTCTCCCGTATTCCCCTGACACTCAGCTTGTTCGATTCCGACTATCATGCGAAACATACATCGCTGACCTCGAATCCGTTCATCGAAACAACTCTGAACGCCGCACACTCCTTCACACCCTTCGGGAAGACCTATCTGCTTACTTTCCTCAAAGAGCTAAGGAACTGTACCTTTGGGACACCTTGGCCCACACTTGTCAAAAACTCCAATCGAATGGTTTTTCACAACCAGAGCATGCTAGCCTCCACCAGCTTTTCCAGGATCTTGACAGATCCCGAAATTCAAGACCTTCGCTCTTCAGCGTTAGTTTTGGACCACGATATGTTAGCACTAGCAACCTTGAGACTCGAAGGGACGGAATCCTTTCTAGAGACTCGGAAGCGACTCACACCACTCCTCAGGAACCACTACATGCTCGAACAATGGGCCCGGAACCTGACCACTCAGGAAAGCTACTACCTGACCAACCTACTATCCCACCAAACGTTCCCAGCCAATGTCCCCAGACCCCATACATGCCACCAATTAAATCCACACAGCGTCGGTGCCCTGCATGTAACGGACATAACCACTTCCTACCACATTGCGAAAGTTACTTCTGCAACCACTGTAAGCAAACTGCTCCAGGCCACTATGCCAAGCATTGCTCCCGCAACAAGTACAAAGGCCTCCCTTCCAACACCATCCCGACCTCCGTTATTGAGGAGCACTACATCCAAAACCCTAAACTCCGCCCTGCCGATAAAACGGACAGTAACATTCTACAAGGAGATAGGACACTTTTACAACAGCAACCGACACAACGACCAATCAATCGAGGGACAACGCGTCCTAGCATTCATGAACCACCAGAGATACGCCGCTCACGATCGACAGGACCCCGTACCCCGATTCCGACTGGATCTCGCAGTAAAAGACATCATCGATGCCATTCCCACTCTCGCCAAGCACGCCGCCGCTCACGCCAGAGTACTGGATCAAATCAAGAAGACTTTGGACGAGACTTTGGAGAAGACTACGACCCCGTCGCCGAGGCCAACATCACTGGCTCCCCTTGCAGAGACCTCTGAAGTTGAGAATGAGGACATTCCCCTTAAGGAAGGAAGTAATGTTACGAGTCCACCCAAACCACCGGCCCGTACCACCACCACCGAGGAAGACTTGTTCGCCATCTTCCCCGAACTCATTCCCAATGATGACACCATGGACGACTCCGCTTGACATACCATTCCCCGGTGACATCACAGTGACATCACTATGACATCGTTATGACCTAACGTCGAACTAAGTATGAGACTCCACTTATGCTTAGAAGTATACATTTCCCCAGCTCCAGTATTAGTTATCTGTTTCGTCATTTTACTCCTGTTGACTAATCTTTCATTGTATATGGAGTAAATAGTCCCCGACCCCCCGATGTCTCACCTACTCCTGTTGACAGTTCTAGCATTGTGTATGGAGTAGATTATAAAGCGATGACGAGTATTAGGTTATAATTAGTTAGTAGCTATTATTAGGTACATCCCTAGAATAGTATAAATACTCGATGTAGTAGACGATTAAAGCCTCAAGCTTTAATCTCTTCTGTTGTAGCCCTTATACATCTCTGTCTCCATACCTCTCGGTCACTAGGTTGAAAGGCCTTGAGATTGCAGCAGAGTGTTTATTGATCGCACGTTCCTACACGACTGCACTCTAGCGTTTAAGTTCCAGGAGTGTTCAGCTTAACGGTTCGTGGTCATAACAGTGTTAGTAGGGATTAACAGACAATTGCTAGAAAGAGGTCTTTCTGAAGGTTTGTCAGCTATAATCCCTTGTTTAACCCACATTTTGGATGAAAAGGGCCTTCTGACCATGGTCTAAGGCTACACAAGTTGTAAAAAGATAGGTAGAATGTTCAGCAATATAGTCAAATGGATGGTTCATTGAATCATTACATCAATCTTGACAAAATATATGTAGAAGTACCGTAAGTTCCTGTGACTCTAGATGCCGGGTTTCAATCAACATACAAGTGCCTTGTGAAGCTGAGAGGCTAAAAGATCAGCCGAAGAGCCATCAGTGGCTAATACACGGTCATTCTCTTCCATCTTCCGATCATAGTAATCCAAGTACCCAGCTGCACCTGATAAATGGGCAACTCTGCAAACTGCCGCATGTAACCTGAGATACCTTGGATCAGGTAGTTTGAGGTCTAAAGTTGTAGTGAAAGTAACATGGCGTCGATAGGGAGATACTAGTAAGGTTTTGACCTCATAAGTGTTTGGCGGTCCCTATTCAGAAGATTTAATGAGTAAAGAGAATGATACGAAGATGGAGCTCACTTGTTGTTCTTCGAACCACAGACCCAGGTCATCAAATAGAACGTGGGCATCCACACATAGGGTTAATCCGTTTGTTAAACTATGTATGTTATCACCGTTGAGTTCAGTGAGAACGTCAATATCTTGGAAACTGTGAATGATAGCCCAAACGGAACCAGAATACTTTGTCTGAATGTTACGTTAACAACAGGAAGAGCGCGAATGGGAGGGTCCAAGAACCTTCAAGTGGTTATTTACGTCTGGTTTGAGGTCCCAGTTGGTTGAAGGAGGAAAAATGTGGCAAAAATTGGTTGCGACAGATTGGAAGTTGACCGCAACTCGGTCGGCATGGTTCATATGCTCATAGGCACCCCTATCAACTTGCCCCGTAACCATACATCGAAAATTATCACGTTCCAACGCCTTCGGAAAATGGGCTGATAAGTGGACGTCTAAGACATCGAAGACCAACTCACGGCTCTCTTTGCTGCTGAATGGTCCCGTGGAGCTGGCTCAATTGCGACACCAAAAAAGGCAGCATGCATTTCAAAAGATGGCCGACTGGGATGTTGCGAAGGGGCAGGGGTCCTGCCTTTGTGTTGGCGGACTGACAATGGGAGATGTTTGCAAGGTGATGGTGAAGGCGGGGGAAGAAACTTACAAAGGCGAATGAGATGATTAATATATATTTCAGCCAGCATACTCGTATCCTGATTGTTGATGCGACATTCCAATATTTCATTGGCTACGATGTCACAACCTCCAACGGTGCCCAGTTCTCGGAGTAAATACCCCAGACATCGCGCATACATTAAGCACCTCTGGTTGTGACCAGCATCAGCTTCATCCTCCAGACAGACTTGATAGGCTTCATGTAATGTAACTTGGCCCACTAAATCAAAGTTGTTTGGTGGTAAAGGTTGTTGTCGTGGGTAGTCCTGCGCGTGGAGAAGGGCCGCTGCCATGGTAAGTTATTGTTAAAGATTCAACTGTGTGTGACACGGACAAAGTCTTGTCAAGTCACGCGTTGTAGCGTTTCTCTTGTTTCCCACGTGATTATAGTACCCTGTTATCTTATCCAATGATCATATGTTTATCTCCATCGTGGTTATGTTTCATATTATTTATGTTACAAACAAGAGATTCCTATATATAAAGCTTATCCCTGTATTAGCGTCGGATCAGGCTTTTCGAATCGTACTGTTTTGAACACTTAATCGTTCTTGAGCGACTTCGCTAAGGCTTCGTGTGTTCTACCGTGATTATCTAATAGTCACTCTAGTGCCACATATTTTTAAGTGTTTTATCAACACCCTCGAGAACTCATACTCGTCGCTGTACTCTCTGCTTTTTTGTACCCTCGTCTCCTGGATCCCTCTGGTCTGATCAACCAGCTTCTCCTTGACCCGAACTGGTACTACCCTCTCGTATAATCCTATGTCTTCATACTCGCTTCGCAGTCGTGGACTCCCCTGTTCCTAAGGGAGCTCTAGGTAAACCCATCTCATCTTCTAGTCTTGTCAAACCCTCTAGGTCTAGGAGGACTACTACTGGTCCTAACATAGTAGCCCCCTGTAACCCCGATGGGAACCCCAATGACTGTGACGATGGTGGTAAGGAGGATCAGAACTCCAATTACCCTGATGGTACCCACCACGATGATATTGCTTCGGATATTGACACCCGTAATGTAGTTGATGTAGTAGATAACCATACTATAAGTGAAGGGGAAGTTGATGTTCCCCACCTCGAGACTAAATATCATTCTACTATAACTATTTGTGTATTTCTCGTTGTTCAGGTGCTCGGAAAGTGTTTTGAGAAGTGTTAAATCTTTGTTTCCCAATTTCTTCACAACATCTGTGAGCTCATATTTGTGCTCAGAGTTGATTTCGCCCTCGAAGTACAGATTCTCGATATATAACTGGATCTGGGAAACAACCTCCACATATTTCTTGGCGTTAGCTTTCTTCGACTCCGTTCTCGCCTCGATGAGCCCATCAAAATCTATTATTAAAGGTACCGGAACGAAGGGCAGCAACGTCAATAGTTAATCGTTGATTATCGAGGTATTGAAAGCACATCGCGTAATGATAATGATAAGAAATTACTAAAAAAGATAATGACTACTCATTTATACTCCGTTGCCTCGCTCGACTCATCACCACTATCGAGTAAACTGTACTGTTTTAACAACGTACACTCTCCTCCGTTCTCCAAATCAATGCTATAGGAATAGAAATAACCATCCGATGAAAGTACCATAACTTGAGGCATCGTTCTGTATATAGAAACTTGTCAAGAGAATGAAAGACGTAATGGAACAAGAGAGAACTGACCCTGATAATGCTACGATAGTTCTTGCACTGGTTGTTGGTAACTTGAGGAAAGCAAAATCTCTTGTCGGTTCCCACATTTCGGTGAGCGTGTTAGGTAGATAACCGCCTACAGAATGGGATAATGTCTTTGTGACCTGCAACGACCGCCTTCTAAGGTTAAGGCTAGAGTACCATGGTCAGCAAGGATATCAAAAAATGACGCAAGAAACGAGGAGACTGACGACATAGCATTAGCGGATTTCTTCTTTTCCACGAAAGCATCGTATCCGGCGTCAAGTCCCTGTACTCCCTGTTGACTATCAACAGACTCTGGAGGACTGACTGCTGCAGCAGCGCCACTAGGTTCTTTAGCAGCAGCACCCTTTCCCCGATTCCCAAGCTTGAATATATGAACCGTATCGTGAGCCGAACTGACAGCGAGTAGTGTACCGACCAAATTGAAGTTCATGGAATATATTTTTGTCTCCCTTGTCCCTCGTCTGAACTGGTACAGCTTTTCTGCTCCAGGAACACTCCATACTCTTATAACTGTTCCCTTATCTGAGGACGTTGCCAGGATGGTGCCGGTAGAGTCGATTGAGAGAAATGAGATGGGTGATTTATGAGCTTGAATGACATTTGCCACTGTCAACGAACGTGTTGAGAATAATAGAACGTCGCCGGATTGAGAGGGTGAGGCGGTGGTAGACGGGTGAGATGGGGAAGAACTGGATGAGCTGGAGGGGGCAGCAGAGGAAGTGGGTGCGAGAGAAGAGGTTGGAGAAGGAACAGGGGAGGGGTATGCGAGATATGAGTTGTAAGCGGATGGGGACAAAGCACATATTGCTGTTATGGAGAGTAATTAGTATACTTTGTGTTTGCAGAGAGAGAACTGACCTTCTGGGTTTGGAGTTGTTTCTATGACGTGCAATAGACGCATATTTGAAATGTCATAGATATAGATCTCAGTCTCGAGAACGATGACCAGTGTCTTGCGGTTCAGTTTGACTGCGAGGATGGAGGAGGGGAAGAGGAGTTCGCAGATCATGGATTGACGCTGGTTTGGAGTTGATGAGCGAGAGAAAGGACAGACGAAAGGACGACTGACTTTGGTATTGACTATCTGCAGCTTGCGAGGAGACGACTGAGGCTGGTCTGCTGCCCCCACGAGAGCAATAAGGGATGTGCAGAACAGCATTTCGACTATCCCGCGAGCTCCATCGTCTACAACACACAATGTCAATCAACAAATCCCCCAGGCAGACGACACATACTCATAGTGTAGACCCGTCCGAACGGGTCACAGTTTGTGATGTTGTAGCCCTTGCGAGTACCTACTGAGATGCATCTGAACTGGGTGAGGACGTTGTAGACGACGATGAGGACGACTTACGAAAAATCCTGGTTGAAATTCGCAAATAGCATGTTCGACGCCATCGCTGCAGGATGACAACGTATACCGTGCTGACTAAGCCATGTCTATATTGCTATTGCTACTTTCGGACGCGTGAGTTTAACCACATACATAATAATATTCAAAGGTAAAAAAAAAATGTTTCATAAACAGTAAACATAGCTTGATTCGTATGGAATATAGCTACTGCTAGATAGGGAGTGAGGGAGTTAACACACGTATATTATCCATAACTTCCATACAACATCAATCCATAACTTTCTTGTAGTCATAATATCCAATAACCGCATGATAGCCGTGCGTGGTTCCGACATCATATCAGGTTTGCCTTTATCAGGTGTGGATTTGAAATTTTTGAAGATAAAAAAGTTCAACTTCATGGGCAAGTGGGTAAGATTGATCGCCCTGAGAAAGTAGAATACATCGACAATACCTAATGAACTTGAAGAGAAGACAGTTAAATACTTCATTATTGATTGAACAGCGAGCTTTCAACGTATTCATTTTAAATATTCTAACTGTATGTCTATTTATACACTCCACATGACTAAATACTTGTGCTGGGATTGTATTCTGTTCCGAATTTTCAATTCGTGTAGTAGATTTTGCCTTTATTCTCCACTTTCTAGACTCTTGGGAATCACCCCATCACCCCAACGCATTTACTCCTTAATCTTTATTTACTGGAGTATAACACACGTTGCGACTAACAATATCACCTTCCGTGATTATCTCGTTTTGGATTGCTTACCACTCTCAATATTACTCTTGTACGACCTTCACAGTAGTGGGTTTTTTTTGTGATAAGCCAATTACCTTTATGTTGCGTATAATAAATCTGAAAGGGTTCAATCCTCAAACTGACTTCAATGTCAATATGAGTGATTCTTATAATTAATCAATTTACAGAGCATGAACCGTGTGAAGAAGCTGGAGGGATAGGTCATCGATCAGTACCCAGCGTTCGTCGTTAACGTTCAAGTTCAACGTTACTTACAAGGCTCGACGGTCTGTATGATGGATACCTCGCGCTTCTCCTGCCCCGCTTGTGGATGTGGAAACACTCACCCTATCACTCCTTCTTCCAACGACTTTTCTCGACACCAGACAAAGGATGAAGAGATTAGCTGGATTAACAATGAGGCTACTTACCTTGAAAATCAAATCAAACTCTTGCACGTTAAACGTGCATCTCTACTCCATCAACTCCATATGGTTCAATCTGTCACATATACCATTCCTACCGAAGTTCTCTCATATGTTATAGAAATGGCTGCAAACATGGTGTCAGGAGAGAAACCACAAAACAACATTTCATCGTACCTTCCCCTCACATTCAGTGCTGTCTCGTCGCGCTGGCGCCAGGTCACTCATTCATCACGTCATATCTGGACATCGCTCCGATTGGAATTCGATAACGATTTTCAAGTGACCACATTGTGAAGAACAAGATCCCCTTACTACATTATTACTTCGAAAGAGCCAAACCTTTACCCCTTGACTTGACTTTTGGCAACTGTACCAGTCAGCCAGACATTCAACCACTCTTGGACATTGCGGTTCGTGATAATCCAACTCAAATCAAATCACTACATGGCCATTGTGAAACAGTCCTTCATTGGCAGATTCACGAAACTGTATATCCTGAGCTGCAAGATCTAGAGATATCGGGTGGAATGCACAGGCTATCTGATGGGTGGATACTCCCTATAGCACCGAAATTGCAACGTTTAACTCTCCAACGCACTGTCAGTGTGCTCTCCCAGTGCACTCCTCTCTCATCAAGTAAAATTACACACTTCAAACTCTGCGAGGTTCCCTCTACTTCTTGAATTGCGGAGATCAATTGTCAAATTCCATTGCACTGGTCAACATGAATGAATGTTCCCTCCTATGATAACCGTTCAAGACAGTAACACCATCTATACTTTCCCGCAACTCGAGACACTTCATTGGGACTTGTCGGCAGCCGAACTTGGACCTTATTCTTGGGATACGTTCATACTCCAGCGTCTCAACTTACCCTCCCTTCATAATGTCACAATCCCCAATTTGTCCCCTTATCACCTACAATTCGTGACACCAAAGTCACTTATCACACCAACTCCTTTATCTATGTTACACTTCTCAACTACGCGCCTTCAGCATCATGATTATCGAAAAGAGGAGTTTACGCAACTGCTGAACGATATTAATACGAGTACCCTGTCTCTTGACATTACAAATCAGGAGTTCATATGTACTCTACTACACGCTTAACTCCCTCACTCCATCTGGAAAATAAGGTTCTCATTCCTGGTTTGGAGGAGTTGTGGATTACAGGGGTCACTCTAGTACCAATTGAACGTGACATCCCAATCATTGAAATGTGGGGTACCTTCATATACGCAGCACTTGTTGGAATGCTCGAAGGACGCTTATTACATACAGAAACAGGAACTCTCACAAAACCCTTTTATCTCGCATTTCGGAAACCGAAACCCGAAGAGTTTGAAGCTTATAATGAGAGATTACAACGTTTAACTGCAAATAGACCGTTGAAGCTCACTAGGTATGGTGATGTGCCCGGAAAGGATGGAATGGAAAGATTCTTGGCGACGTTTGAACAACATTGAGGTTATTTGAATTCTTGTCACTTATATATGTATACGGTTCATTCTATGTAAACGATGTCTACTGGTTAAGCAAAGAATCAATGTGATCGATACTTTCTCAATAAATACTGTCTGGACTCTGGAGTGGACTATTGAACTTCACACCAAAAGAATGCTAATTCTTCTTGGATTATTTACTATAGACCTAATGCAATCCATATGCTATGTACTCCCCAAATACATTTAGCCGTATTTTGGGCCTTTGGCCTCTGGCCCTCTATATAATTTTCTAGGTTTCATTACTTTTGATTAGTAGCGGTTCAGACCAAATCTGCGTATGTGGTCCCATTATGTAAATGTTGGCTTTATGCATGGATATTTGAAGAGGAAAGTTCGAGGAAAAGATGAGTAAAATTCTAGGTCAAAATTGATCATCCTGTGGAATGTTCGCACGGATACTGCACATCAAATTATACAACTCTGTCATAATGAACTTTTAGAAAAGAAAGATAAATACTACATAGTAAGTTACATCCAGTGTAATCCTTTCGATCTACATGCTCGATGCATGATGGAATTTCCGACGCATTTGTTTTAACGATGCCCATTTATACAGATAGCCCTAGACTTGTCAAGTTCGGATAAATGATTTTGTTTTACGCCAATTCACTATGACCATGACTCTCGCCTTTAAGAAGAGTGTTAACTTTTAAAGGGGAAGGAGTGTATAATAAAAATTAATGTAATGAGTAGAGAGGAAAGAGAAGGATTCTTCTTACCGCAGAAGTTGAAGGATGTTCAGTGGAACCGAGGGGAACGAAAGAAAAGCTGGAGGATATTTATCCTAACCAATACTGTCTAGCTAGTATTATCTAATACCATTGTACTCAAGTGACATATTGATCTAGCACGAAGATGTTTAGGAACAATCAAAAACTCATTCTGTGTATGTGTATGAGATCGGCACGACTTTCTTCTCTCTCATTTGACTTTATTATGTGGGATATACTGACGCAACTCTGGACAGTGGAATCCGAAACCAGAGCTGAGACCGTCTCCCAGTGTAACGGAACATAAATTTGGTCTGAGACTGCGCACTGAGGTTTAATGAACCAATTGACTGTTTCTAGTATATACAACCCTGATTATATGTGCTAGCCTATATATAAAAACAAACAGATCTTAACTTTTTGCATAAGTCTTTGCGCAGTTAGATTAATGATAATCAGCATTACATTGAAATGCATTGATTACATTGATTAGTATACCTACAGTAGTGCACTCCCGACGAATTAGCCTTGTTCAAACGTTGCCAAAAACCTATCCATTTCGTCACGTTCAGAGCCACACCTAGTGAGCTTCAAAATGTTACGGCCCACGATCGGTTAATCCTGGTATTATCTCGTTGCCGGGAACTTCAACACCTTCGTCTTTCTGAAATGCGAGAAAAAATGGGTTTCGAAGCATTCCTGTTTCTCCACATAAACGTTCCTGTAGCATTTTGACAAGCGCTGTGTATATCGTATCAAAGCGTGCATGGGGTTCATCTTCTGTGATTTGAAAATATCCGACTTGTAATTCCTCCGAACTTGGGATGAGTGTTTTGTTTTCGGGATGGAGTGAAGGAGTCAAAGTGTGTAAAGTATTCAAAAATTCTCGTTCCGTAAAACCAATAAACAACCTCTTCGTGTCGACCTGATCGAATAACTGGACATTTTCCTCCTCGTAGAATCCGTCAATCTCGGAAGCTGAACTTGATATGTACGCCGAGGATAAAGGAGCTGAGAGCGATTTGAGTGACCTTGGCGTTCCGAGTCGTACATGTTCTGTGGTTAGACCGGCAAGTGAAACCTCACGAAGAGAGGGTAAAGTGAGACGTTGAAGGAAGAATGTATCCCAAGAATCAAGGTATTGAACTCGGAACCGATTGTCAGAAATGAATAAGTCGCAATCAAGGGCCCGAAGTCGTGGAAAAGTATAACTTGTATCACACAGAACCAGTGGCGGGATCACAACGCCAGTAGTGTTCACAGGATTACGAAGTTCAAGGTTGACAATCGTTTTCCGACACTCGAGCAACATGCGGATGCAGTCTTGATATGGAACATTAAAGAGTTGGAGGTACGTGATGTTGGTTGCGGAAAAATTGTCTGATATCCAGGTATGCGAAATAGCCAAATGCTGCAATTTAGGTGTTGTGGGGAGTGTCCATCCCAAGGGCCTTTGGTCGAGAGACAGTCCTGTTATCACTAGGCCTTCCAATTGAGTATATACGGTCTGGTTTCCCTGCCAAGCAGCCACTACTTCCACAGGAGCAGACAGTGATTCGATACGCGTGGATTATCACAAACAGCAACGTCCAACATCGGTTTGATGGTTTCTGAGTTCGTTTCACAATTGTGATAAACCAAGGAAAGGGGTAAACTCTTTTCTCTCTCGAAGTAATATCGTAGTAGAGGGATCTTGTTCTTCACGAATGTATTGACTGGGAAATGTTCGTCGAATTCCAATCGGAGTGATGTCCATAGAGCAGGTGTTGAACGAGCGACCTGGGGCCAATGAGACGAGACAGCACTGAGGTGGAGGGGAATGAATGATGAAAGTTGGTTTTTGGGTATTGCCGTGCCATTTTCCTTCATGTCTATCACTATTTGCATGATATATGAGAGAACTTCGGGAGGGATGGTGCATGTGACTGATTGTATGGTATTCAGTTTCTAGAGTTCGATTTGTTGGTCAATGGAGGCGACATCACGGCTGATGCGTTCAGCGTTTGTGATGTTCGGGGGAGCGGTAGGGAGAGTGGTGTGAGGATTATTACATCCACACACAATGCAGGTCAATGGTATACCGCCCGGCATAGCAGCGTGTAAGGCAATGAAGCTCTTCCTACGATTATCAACCTAACGCACATCGCAGTTCAATGCAGAGGGGAGATAAAGCGGAGAACATTAATCAAAAGACCGATACTGTTCCCGAGGCTCGAGTTAAATAATCTAGTTCATCGGCATCTTGAAATTCCATGCCACATGGTAGCGCCGTATTCACTGTGTGGGTGACTCAATAATCTAACTGGATTATCGAGGACATACCTAAACCTTACTCTGAGACCCACGCTCACGAGTAAAGTAAAGCTTGGACAAATACTCGCTAGTACTTGATAATCTGTGTGGATTACCAAGTCACTGACACAGTGTATTACCACTTTTAATATCAAAATCCATACATAATCACAATACAATCACCGACCTAATGACTTCAGGGATCCCACTCAATATTCAGCTATTCAATGTCCAGTGGAAAAGTCTGTGATGGTATTCTCCGTCAGAGCGTGCTGCACGGCAAAAAAAAACTCGAGCAAAAATCGAATAAGTGTTTGAATTAATGAGCTTACTAGTTAAGAGTCCTAGTACTACATATACTTATCAACTGGCATGAGAGTTAAACGGGAAATTGCAATAACAGCTCCAAAATCCATATGAAATCCAAGAAACTCGATGAACGATAATAAACCTGGGTAAAAGTTTATACAGTGGATTAAAGGAGTTCTTTTTTGAAACCTTGTCAATTTCAGAAATTCATGAGAAGGAAGAATAACAAAACACATCCAAAGAAAGGTTCAAGGTATTCAACTAATCTGTAGAATTAATCCGGATGCTACAAGTCATAGAGAATTTATCAATCTGAACATTTGAACTTTCACAAATTGGATTCATCATCTCTGAGTACTGAGGTATGGAATCTAAATTTAAGCTACCTTTTCAACAGACAAAGGCAATTAACAAAAACAAAGCAGCAGAAAACCATTGAGTAGAGAAGGAATTTACGAACACGCGCGAGTAGAGTGATTCTTGATGAGACGAGTTGTGGTGTGATGGTATACAAATGAGATGTGATGGAGAGTGGAGAGAAAAAGAGAACGATGTACTTGAAAAAATCGACAAAAAGAGAACGAAAGGACGACCAAAAACAAAACACGAAAAAAAAAAACAAAGGGTGGAAAACTCCTTCACGCAAACAATCCTTTCAAACTCGCATTAACCCACATCCCCTCCTCTCCCCCATCCAACTCCAATTCAACCTCCCTTATTCCATTCAAATTCTCTCTCTTCTTCCACCTCTCAACCAACGTCATTCCCTCAACAGCCGGAACGCTCTGATTTGTAGTCCCAACCGTAATGTGTAACCGATTCCTCGTTTCCTCAGACAACTCTTCCAACCACTTCTTTCCTTCTTTCTCTCCAGCGCCCCCCTTACCCAAAACAACATCATCAATAGTAATAACCATAACCCTCCCATCCCACAACAATTTGCCAAGTTTACATCTAAATACCGGTTGATGTTCTAATACTTGAATATCACTTGATCTATCCCAAACAGTTTGTTGATTCACTGATTCTTTCAAAGCTTTCGAATGAACAATGGTAATATGAGGTCTTGCCGTTACTCTATTTCCTTTTTTCAACGTTTGATAATACTGTGTTCCGTCTTCGTCTGTATTAGGTTTTGAAAATACGTCATCGAGGAGTCTCTGAAGATCGAATTCGGGTAAGAGTCCATAATATCTAGGTGGTTTTGTTGCCTTTTTTGACATTGTGTTTTCGTTCTTCGACTTTGCATTCCCATTGGCACCAGTTTTGATAATAGCGGGGACATAACTCGCAACCTTTTCTAACCCTTCTCTAATCTTCTCTTCCGACGGTTTCTCAGGACCAAGTATACCATTAGGTCCACCCAATTCTTTCCAAATCCCATCAACACCTTTCCTAACCATAGATTCCAAATCATCTTCCAATTCCATATCAACACAACCATCCATCTCATCATTTTGCAGTTCCTCAAATCCGTTAATAAACATCCAAATCACATCTTCGTGACTTCTTGAAATGGAAGTGTCGGCTTGTAAGGTTTGATGTTTGTCTCCTCGTGAAATTATACGTTCGGAACATATACGATGTAGGAATGCAGGTGGCTTATCAAGTACCCAGTTTAATGCTATTAAACGAACTGGGGGTTGGAATTTCGAGACCGCGTCCCGAAGTTGTTGACGATGTTGTTTGAGATGATTATTTCTAAAATTTAAAGTATATGAGTTGTTGGAAATTTTAGAAAGAACAAAATGAATCATACTTGTCGGCTATGACAACGTTATATTTATCTAATAATGTAACAACGTTTTGAAGGAATATGGGCGCAGATTTCTTAGCGCGGACGTCATCACTTTCTGTATGACCAAATCCAAATATATGAGCGAGCGCAACTGAAACAGAGGTCTTTCCTAAATATATAGATTAATAGATGAACACAACCGATATTGGGATGCAGGACGTACCACATCCGGGAATAGCAATTGGTACAATAATGGCCTTTTCAAATTTTGTACCATCCGATGACTTGAGAGTTGGTTCTTCTACAACGGCATCTGTACCCTCGGTTGCTAGCCACTGTAGGAAACGTTCTCGGGTAGCGATGATGCCATGACCCTTTGTATAACCGTCGAATGTGCTCTTGTTCTTCTTAATTTCGTTGGAGACCCAGTTAACATAGAGCTTCGTTTCTTTTCGTTTCATCTTCCCCTTTGGTAAAGCAGAGATACCCTTTCCCGATAACAACATCTTTGTAACTTCTCTCCAATCGCGATACATCATATAAGGCTCATCAAACTTGACTTTGAAGAAGAAACAAGAACCAGGCGAGTAAGGAGATTTCCCGCTTCGTTTTGCGGTACTACCTTCGGTTGGTGGAGTGGTGACGTGAGTGCGTACCACGAAACCTTCTACAGCTTCTCCTTCCCATTCTCCTACTTCTCCAATGTGGTTTGTAAAGGTACGGACCTCATCGATAGTATTTACGGTGTGAGTTTTTGTTTTTATGAAGCCCCATTCTTCAGCAAAGGCATCTACGATATCGTGTGGCATAGTGATGAAATCTTTTGTAGAGACGTTGAGACCATGAAGATGGAGACCCGTACGTTCAGGAGGATATGCAAGTACGTGTTCCTCGAAGGAATCGTCGCATAACTATTGGAATGTTAGTTATGTAGGAGTAAAAAGGGATGGAAAAAAAAAATACCTCTGCAACAGCAGTCCAGTTTTGATCCCAGAGACAAGCAGCCAGGTCGGCTTCTGTACGACCTTTTCCTTCTAGATAGTTTTTGAGCCATTGTTCTCCTGCCTGAGAGTGAGATAGATGGACGCCAGAAACCGGTCCGAGAGAGTGTTTTGAGGTTACGACTAGTTTGTCTGGGGAGAGCGCGGCGATGAAGATAATACACCCATTCGATTTGAGAGAAAGAGTGTAAGGTCCAGCTGTATGTTCTTCCAGAGCTTCCCACTACCACATAGCGTCAAATACATTACTTACAAAGAAACAAAGACGCGTACTGTGGTCCACGGCACCTCTCCGATATTGAAGAATTTGTCATAGCCACGAACTACGATTCTCTGTTCGTTTTTGTCTTCTGTGCTGAACAGGCCTCGAGCAAGAGTAGGGAATGGAGAGGGAATTTCGTAATATTTGAATTCGTTGCATTTCCAACTGCGTAACTCTACGCTGGGGTCGTTGGGTGCTTTATACAACGACGACCGCACAAGTTTTGGGGATTTCTTTGATAAAGCAGCAAGGTCCTTGATGAGCTGGGAGTCTTGAGTGGCTAGCATTCTGGTGGTAGAGAACCTCCTGATGGTCGAAGTCAGCCTGAACATATTATAGTGTCACATGACTCCATACGAGTCTTTATCACTCATCGCCCCTGACTCAACACATATAATTATGGTTCATTCAATTATTCAATGGCATTGATTGTAGACATTTTGATAATTGGTGCAGTCAGATCAATGCTAGGAAAAGAAGATTCATATCAATCACTGGAATAACGTTATGTTGGTTTGGTATTCCCGTTGCAACCACCCACAACCAACACGCAACACTGCTATGCCACCATCCTCTATTGTTGGTCGATGTCGCAATCCTCGTACCACTCATACACTTTCTACCACTACTACCAAGGCTGAAGACATCAGACGTCTTAACGAGATATCTCCTCCATTGACCAACAAATCCAGTTCTTACCTGTTAAACGCATCTCGCTTCTCAAGCAACTCAACTCCATACAATCAGTCTCATACACCATTACATCCGAAATTCTCTCTTATATTATGCTAATGGTGATAAAAGACAACACAACAAGACATTCATCATTTATTCCACTCCATCTCAGTGCTGTCTCGTCGCACTGGCGCCAAGTCGCTCGTTCAACACCTGCTCTATGGACATCGCTCCGATTGGAATTCGACGAATCCTTTTCAGTGACCACATTTGTGAAGAACAAAATCCCTCTACTACGCCATTACTTCGAGAGAGCAAAGAGCTTACCCCTTTCCTTGGTTTATCACAATTGTGAAAAAAAACCAGAAACGATAAAACCACTCTTGGACGTTGCTGTTCGCCACAATCCGACACAAATCAAATCGCTGACTGCTCCTGTGGAAGCAGTGGCTGCTTGGCAGGGAAACCAGACCGTATATGCTCAATTGGAAACCCTATACATTACGGGACCATCCAACAAAGCACCTTCAGAGTGGACACTCCCCATTGCACCGAAATTGCAAGAACTAATTCTAGATCGTACCATAATCTCAAGCATTCCTTCCACAGCCAACATCACAAACCTCGAACTCAGTAATGTCCCATATCAATACTGCATCCGCCTATTTCTCGAATGTCGGAAAACACTTGTTGACATCGACGTTTTCCACCCGACAAACACCACTAGCATTGCGATTCCACCGCCAGCTCTAGGTGACAAAATCTATACTTTCCCACTACTTCGGACCCTTGGTTGTGACTTATCCTCCCAAGAAGATTTCGAACCCCTAAATGCTTGGGATACATTTATCCTTCAACACATCAATGCACCCTCTCTTTGTGAGGTTTCATTTTCCGAACTAACAGAAAAACATATACAACTCGGAACACCAACGCTACTTAAAGCAACCTCATCTCCTTTATCCTTGGTGTTTATATCACGAATTCCATTTCCGCCTGGTGCACTCCGGAAAAGAGAGATTGCCCAGTTATTGGATCAAGTTGATACGAAGAAGTTATATATTGGCTTTGAGGAAGTGGAATTCTTGAGAACTTTACATATTTTGACTCCCTCACTTCACCCGACAAACAAACTACTCGTTCCTAGTTTGGAGGAGTTATGGGTCACGTATTACATGATAACCGAAGAGGAAATACCTAGTTTTCACTTTGACTCAATATACGAAGCGCTGGTCAAAATGCTACAAGAGCGTTTAGGTGGAGAAACAGGAACACTCCGAAAGCCCTTTTTTCTCGCATTTGAAAAAGATGACAATATAGTTCCCCGGGCCAGTGACGAGATGATACAGGATTTAACTAATCGTGGGGTTTTAAAGCTTACTAGGTGTGCTCTGCCGGGACATGAGGAAATAGATAGATTTTTGGTAACTTTTGAACGAGATTGATTCGTTTAGCTTTTGCTATGTACTCATGTAATATCGGGACTGTACTGCAGAAAATATGCTCAATGTGGTTGACATTACTCTCATTAATCGAATCACTATGCAGCTTATGGCCTATGCGACAAGTTGGTATATTTTCATCGTTTTGGCAATCTTCTATCCTTGTTCCGAAAATGTTCAGGTCATCACTTTGTCCAACGGATTTATTAAATCTTTCCGAATTGTTATGTATCGGAAAACATGAACTTGTATTATATCCATTTAGTGAGTGATTCCTCAATCAAGACTCACAGGTGCTTTTTTTTACCATCGTCAATAATCTTACAAATGACAAATTTGAGAATCTCTGGAGTCTGTAAACTACACGAGATGGTGCAATTAATTGCCGACAAACCGCAAACTTGTATTTCAAGGTAAACTCTGTATTGCCCAAGCCAAAGCCGAACGTTACACATTACGATTCGGATTTGAATTAAACATTGATGTAGAGAGTATTTCCTCAGACCTCTTCAATTTCTTGGTCTGGAATTATCGTATATAATAATAGTACATTGGAAGATACGGAACAACGTCATCTTGACCTAGTTCAAACCCAGGAATGCGTCCGAGAGTCACCTATGGTAGTGCTATCAGCAATCGCAAAAGCAAGGGTAACCCGAACTACTTCGAGGATATCCTTTCCGGTAGCCAGATTCAACCGAGGTTCAACGTTCAACTCACACTCTTCGGTACCCCGGGCTATAGCATCAGCCCGACAGAGTATCAGTCGCTCCGACCGACAATGTCATACTCACACCGAGTACAAACCGAAGATGTGGTTGGGCAAGTCTAAGAAGCTGCTGCTGCATATAGTGCATTTCTTGTACTACCACAGCCTCATAATCGCCAATGTTGGTTTCTCCAGTAGAACGAAACCTCTTAACGTCGTTCACTATTCTGGGTTCGGTTGCATTTTGTTTGGAATGAGCAAATATTGCTCTCGTGATGGACGAATCAGGACGATCCCGCTGGTGAGACCTCTAGCCTGCGTCGGAAGGTAGGAACTGATAGGGTGGCGAGTTGAGTTTCGCTATGTGAGTAGGTTCTAGCGATGGACTGGAAAGAATATAGATTGGTGCCCCCGTTAACATCAGTACTTTCATCTTCTTAAATCTTTCGCTTTGTGAACCCTCCGATTGGTAGAGCAATGACATCGGGGCAGCCGACCTTGCCTTGAGCCTGAGCCGTCCAGAGAGAGTACGTATACGGTATTAGTGCTTTTGAGACGTCTGGGGCATATGTGTAACCACGTGTACGGTTACAGAGATGTTTTGCACCTAGTATCGTAGTAGTAGATCCGCACGGTCTCTGTATTAGATGATATAAGGGTAAAAGCTAAACGACATTAAGGACGTGCATTTGGTTCGACAACACCTTCGAAAAGATGAAATCTTAAGCCCAGGACCCACGGCAAGGGAGCACGAGGATCTCACATCAATGGAGAACCTTTCCTGGGAGGGGGCGACATTTGACAGAGATGTAAGTCAAGTGGCAAGCTCCGTTGAGACTCAATGCCGGAATTAATCGACAGCATGGTTCATCAACAGTTCCCCATAATATACAATGGAGGCGACATCTGATGGATATACACACCACATGGCAAGCCCGTCGAGATGCGATGCCGAAGACAATTAATATTAGGCATTCGATATGTCAACAGTTCTCCAACTCTAAGTTCATAGTAAACTAAGAATTTTGGGTGTGCCATTTGGTGAACTAGTGCACCAAGTGGCAAGCTTAGGCCATTGTAACTCAACGCCAGGACCAATCATAGGCATGGTACATCAACAGGCGACAATTGGCGGATCAACACACCAAGTGGCAAACACTGTCGAGACTCGACGCCCAGATCAATCGTTAGCATGGTCACCAACAGCTCCCCAGGTAACATTTGGCGGATCAACACACCAAGCCCCCACCGACGCTGGATTTAGCACAGCCGTCAGCGGTTCGAAATAATAATACACGTTACATTTGGCGGCATGAATGCACACCAAGCCCCCTCCGACGCTGGATTTAGCACAGTCGTCAGCGGTTCGAAATAATAGGGAGAACCTTGACCCCATTCATTTGGCGGCATATATGCACACCAAGCCCCCATCGACACGGGATTAGCACGGACGTCAACGGTTCGATAAAATTACAATAAATAACAGAAAGTGGGCTTGCGGAAGCACACTGAATGGGTAGTGCATTGACGACGAGCAAGCCATTAACCTATGTAAGCAAATAGAGAAGTAGGTTAGCTCAGTGTGAGAAACAGACATATTGAGTGAATACCTGGGTGTCCTCGTCTTGAGGAAATGAGAGAACAGAAGAGAACTCGATATGAGGGTTGAGCAAGAAACCACAGGGATTAAATATTGCAAACATTTGAGCACGGACCAATGCCATTTTGGTACAAGTGTTTTTAACCATACATTTGCAATGTTATCCCTGACATAGAAAATGATAAGCGCCTGCCAATGGATCATGTAGAAAATTGGATTGCGAATGCATTTTTGCCCCTTTCCTTCCCATTTTTTGACGCGGGAGGGATGCTTCTAAAGAGAAGAGGGAGCCGTTAAAGGGATAGCGAGGGAGTAACAAAATGAGTTTGAAAGAGAGACTTTGGGTGGGAGCGCAGAGCGAGTAAGGGACACTTGGATCGTCGCCGCGTGATGGTACCAACCGTCTCCCAGCCATTTATCTGTTCCTCCATGAATTGTATCGTCGATAATATCCCTCTGGTAATCTGTGCTGGCCAACTTTATCACGACTTTATACGTTGACGAGATATGATTTTTAATTCGCGCTTCAACATTCTGGCCAGCGGAAAGTTATATAACCCACGAATACCTACGATCTTCCAATATCATGCAGACCCGGCTTTTGCACCAGTATATCATAATCCACACCGGAAAGGACATCACGACGCTTCAAAAATCTCCATCCGCTTCCTGTCAGAGTTGAACAGTTAGAAAAGTAAGCAAGAATAAAAGCAAATTCCATACCTCGACAATTTAAACTGACTAACTCTATGGTACATGATATACGGAATACAGTATTTTTCACTGTACACACTCCACGAGTCAAGCCGAAGAAATGATGGAGTTGTAGCAATGCGATTCAAGTAAGTTCATCCTGTCAGTCATATTTAGTCAGTTTCGACACATTGTTGAAACAAAATTATGTTTACCATGGATAATGTACAGTCAGGGTACAATATAGTCGGGTTATCTTTGCAGATAAAAACTTAGGTTCTGCAAAATGTGATGGGCGCTCGAATCAGGGTCGTGCTTCGAAGAGGACAATCGAATCTTTGATAATGGTAAAGGTGCGGATTAATCTGTTTTAACAGAAGACTATCAGACGATAAATGAGCGTAATGAGCGTAAGTGGGAAACTTTTCCTCTGCGAGTTGTGTCATGTCACCGAAGCGCCGGACGTTGATCGTCTCATGTGGCTGAACTAGCATATACCAGGAAAAAGATGTGCTTTGTTCATGAGCACGAGTTGCGAAAGTTTGAATATGCGATTCACCTAGAACAGCCCAATCAAGATGGAAGATATAGTATTATCTGACTCCGTACCTCAAAAGTGGCTGACCATCCTCATGTGTGGTATACGCCAATTTGACTACTTGTATCTCCAGGTAAACACGTGAATTATTCAGTGTTCTTGGTGTCCACTGGTGAGTGATTAGGAATTGGAACATGGGTGTATTGAGAATACTGTTGTCATGTTCATAGCACCAACGGTGTAGCATGAAGGAGGTAGCGGTTGGAGTGATATTCGTGTGTGTCAAGGTTGCGATTGGCAGGCTTCAATATTACGGCGGTAAACAGAGGAAAGAGTGGGACGGTAATCTTTCTGATACTTTTGGAATTTTTGCGAATGTTACAGCGAATTTGTACAGTATTTCCTTGTGGTAACGCTCGTCAGCGGTGGGTTGGACGTAAATGTAAATATACTAAGAAAACTCACTATAAAAATAACTAAAAACTCTCTCTGTAAGACATACTTTCGCTCGAAGATATTCTGGGCTTATTTACTGCCTTCTGAACGGTGTAAACGTCGAAGATATAGGTTTGTGGTGGTGGTAGAAGGTCCTTCGCGGGAAGACGGACTGATCTCGAAAAGGAAATACAGGGTGTGTACGTGGACGCAAAAATAATCCCGTGAGAAATCAGGACAAAGAAATGTGTTGGAGCTACATCCTCGTTTGCTGGTCTCTTGTTCTCGATCTTAGAAACTGAGGTTAAGATTTGAAGGGCTGACTGGAACAAATCTCATGTAATTTTATGATTATCTTGAGGCAATTTCAAATACACGCTGATCACTTCAGGGTTGTCAACTTGAACTACTTACGCCCACAATGACGAACCGCAATATATTTCGAGACTCATATATCATTGGATAATGAACAGTCATCGATTTCTCTATGGATGTAAAAATGAAAAATGATGTTAATTATTCACTATTTCACTTGACACTAACACACGAACTTTACCTTTCATACTCTATAATTTATTACACGCCTTGGACGTTTCCAAACAAGGGCATTATCACCATGATCTAGAATCATTTGTATGGTGTCTCTTCTAGCATTACAGTATACCCTCTCGACACAGAACTCGGATTTGTATATTGAATGTCCATCCAGGATGAAAATTTTGCGCACCGGGTACTGGGGTTACGTCATTGGATGCAATTCTCTGGGCAGATGAAACAGCTGGTGAACGCGTTCCCCACTCGGAGGTATCCACCACTTCCACTTGCTCCTATTTCCAACGTTAAAGCTCGGGCTGTTCCATGATACGTGTCAACTTCTGGGGTTAACGTTCTGGGTAGAATGGTAGTCGTGCAAATGTCTTTATCAAATTCGGGAAACCAAAGATATTTTATTCCTATATTTCAACTTGATATAACACAGAACGAACAATGAGAGACCATTTAATGTGTACTGTGAGTTTGCTTAAATTCAACGGTGCTCCAAGCTTCAACGTTAGACCCGCTTTCTTGGATATGGAGACTGATCCCCAGATTTCCTAAGTGATACATGACTGAAATCGTGGATGACATATAGTACTGAGTAATTGACTTTTGTATCTGGAAGTGATGACGCAAGTGATGATAGTGGTCTCTTGCATTGGGATACTCTCCAACTCTACAGTCGAGCGTTTTCTCTTTCTTTGCGATTTGTTGTTCGGTGTCATGAGAAGAACAAGGGGGACATCATAAGAAAGGAACCTATCCAGCAATGGATATCGTACAAGTCAATTAAACACGAGAACATAGCAATACAAAAAAACAAACAGACAGGAAAAACGTCCAACACAAAAAAAAAAAACGGGAAAAAGAAATAACTACAACATCTCGCTCTACTCATCATCACTTTCCATATCCTCATCACTATCATCACTATCCTCTCCTTCCCCAACCTCAATACTCTCCAATTCGATATCATGATCCGCTCCAACATAAGAATCACAAACCACATAAAGTCTAGGTTTATGACTTCCTTGAGGTAACGTAAATTCCAACTTGACAACCAAACTCTTCGTCACAGTAACCTTTTTAATCACATACAACTGCCTACTCTCCCTATCTCCTAAAACAACCCACCAATTTGCTAATTTCTTGGATGGATAATAAGGCGCAACAACGGTTTGATCACTACTATCGTCTTCGTCGTCTTCATCGGCATCACGTGATAATGTAACTTTAAGATGAATAGGAGATCCGGCTGTATATTCGCCTTTGACAAGCTCGTAGGAAACGTCGAGGGTAGGATAAGAGTTTACAAACATAGCAACATCACGCCTAGATAAATATCCATAATCAATAATCACATCCCAAAAAAAGAGCAAAATAAATGCACTAACATGTGAGCAGAAGACATCTGCAACAACTTTGTACGTTGATCATCCTCCATCTCCATAATATCATAAACGGTCTCCACACCAGCTTGATTAAACCTCTTAACAACCTCAGGTTCAAAATGAGGTATTTGTTTCAAAGGTGAATCCTTCTCCCACATAGCTTGAACGCACATCTGCGAAAGATCCATAGCACCAAGTGCATTCAACCAAGCGTTCGAAGACATAACATCAACACAAGCCGACAACAAATTCAAAATCTTTTCAAGTACAAGAATTTGATCAGCAGCGAGATCAGGTGGGAGTTGGAGACGAGAGAAATGAGCTTGAAGAAGCAAGAAAGTTTTGAAATGAGGTGCTTCGAAATCTGCACGATCGAGTTTGACGGGTACGCGATCGTAAATACGACGGAGAAGAACATCTTCGTGACGACGGATAGGAATACTTTCGAATTCGGCTGATGAAGAAACGACTTCCAAGAGACCCTTGAGTTTCGTACGTTCCTTCAATGAAAGCGTATACACTTCAACAGTAACATCTAAAAAAAACCAAATGACATCAGTAAAAGCAAAGACACAGCTCGTTCTCTCGCGAACTCACAAGAAATGTTATAGTAGGCCGCGATCATGCCCAAGTTGAGTGCCGAAATATCCATCTCATCCTCTGAAAGCGAAAATACACTAAGCGTCCATACGCAAAGAACAAAAATAAAAACTCACCGATAGCAATACATTTGGAATTAACCAAATCGTTCAAAGTATTCTCCACCAATTCCGAAAGATGATCCGAAAGATGCTGATGACTAACATTATGCAAATTATAATAATTCGGGTTTTGCGTCATCCTTCGATAGAAATACGTCCACGTAAGAATATCCTAAAAAAAAACGAAATCAATCAACACCAAAAGGAAAGGAAACCAAAAAAAAAAAAAAAAACTCACCATAGCATCCTGCTTATTCTCAATAGTCTGAACCGCAATCTCCGCCAAGAAATAATCATGCAACAAATGCGTTGGCAAATGTGATTCAATCGGTAACCCCTCCGCCAAAAACTTTTTATAGAAATCTTTTCTCGTTTGTTGACACATCAACACACACCTACTATTCTCATCTTCCTTCGGTCTGCAGGCTCTACCCATCATTTGGAGTACATCCATCACAGGATAATCAATATAACGATGTTCTTTTCCTTCATATGATTGAACTCCCATAATGATTACCATATGACTTGCAACTGGTAAGCTCCACGCAGTATCCTAAAGAGAGATGGTGAAAAACAAACGCGTTTTCGTATTTTAGTTTCATTTCTTATTCATCGTAACTATTGTGTTCACTCACCTTCGAAGCAACGAGAACCTGAATAGCACCACTCTCAAACAACCTCTGTACAATCCTCTTATCCTGTTTACTCAAAGCCTCATGATAATATCCAACACCCAACTTCAAAACCTCACTCAACCCATTATCATTCAAATGATCCAAATGAGGTTGTAAATCCTTCAAATCAATATTCAAAAACCTATCCGGTTTATCATCAGCCGCACAATGTGAAAGAATATCATCAACTGTTAATCGACATTGACGACGTGAAGGAACGAATAGGATTGTTGGTTTTGTTGGTGAATATTCTAGAATTGCGAGGTAGGCTGGTTTGGACATTGCGATCATTAATGATGGGAAATGAGGGATAGTGAATGATTGAATGTGAATCTCCATGTTCAAAGGACGAGCACTACACAGAAGATCAGCATAAAATTCATCGTGGGTATAAATAAATAATAAATGAACTTACTTTGGCGAGAAATTGAAAATCGTATGCGATTTTGCACCAATCCATTCTCCCAAATCTTCAGCATTAGCAAGTGAAACACCACAAGCCACAATTCTAGTAGGAACCTTTGTCTGGAATGACACATATCTCGTACGAGAAATCACAACTTCATAAGTCGGTCCAACTTCACCACCAACTTGTTGAATCTCATCAACAATCAAAAGTCCAATATTTTGAACATTCTTTCGTTGACGCCATCTTCTCGAAAGAACATCCCACTAAAAACAAATCATAGTTAATAAACCAAAATCATTTCAAAGAAGAAAAACATACTTGAGTAGGTGTACAAACCACAACATCAGCCTTCTCCAACAACCTCAAATCCGCACTATTCTCTCCAGTCAACCCAACAATCTCTTTCCCACCTTGCAATCCTTTGAATTTCCCTCTCCATTCTTCCACTCTCTGATCCACCATTTCCTGAAACGGTTCAATACAAACAGCTCTAGGTTGTTCTTTTTTACTCCATAACCTCAATAATGCAAATTCTGCACAAATCGTTTTACCACTACCCGTTGGAGCTCCTATAAACACATTTTCATCCGATGTGTATAACGCTTGGAATACTTGAGTTTGAATTTTATTGAAAGTGTTAATACTATTCGCATAAATTGATTCAAACTCTTTATTGTGAAGAGCCGAGAGTGGTAAAGATTGAAGATCTAAAAGAGGTGTAGGAGCTGGGAATTTAGCAGGCAAGATTAAATGTTTGAAACTGATTGGAAGTCGAGTTTCGGAATGAAGCCAACGATCCGAGATGATTGAGATGTAATAATTGGGTGGGACTGGTTCAAACATTGGTACAGTCAGCGTCACGTTATGTTCATCTTCAGCGTATCGTTGACGAAGAACGAATGTATCATGGAACAGGATTACTTCACCATCAACATCCTCAACAAGGATAATGAAGGTTTCAGCACCTCCATGAATCTTCTCTTCCCATCTGAAATCAGGAACAATGGAGAGATCGATACGAAGAAGAGAACGCGTGATAGGTTGGACTTGGGCTTGTAACCTATAGACGGGATTACGTCAGTAAACCAATAAATCAAGAATATATCGCAATTCACTCACTGAAGTTTAGGGAAATTATGAACAAGACGATGTACAAGCTTCCCAGCATTCGGAATACCAATAAGTTCACCAATCTCAGGAGGAGTCAAGTCGAAATAACGATACCACGGCTACGAATAAAAAATGAATTTAAAAAAATCATTACATAATCAAAAGAACAAACTCACGAATTGTTTTCCTTCAGCTTTACGAATAACATCAGCAGGTACACCTTTGAATTGACGAAGAGGTGTCATAGATCCCCACATCCTCTTATCAACCATTTTACAAAGATCAAGCGCCGCCTTTGCAGGAACCGCCCAACCGCGTTTCAAACAAATTTCATACATGGCACGAATAATACTAAAAATAAAAGTCAATAAAAAATACCAAACATGATTCAAGGTGACTCACCGTCCAGCAGATTGTTGAATGAAAACCATATCAGCAACAAGTACGAAACCTGATCAAATGATTTATCAGTCCAACTTCCAATTCCATCAAAAAACATAACATACCTTCGAGTTTCAATTGTGAAATATATGCCTGCAACAACACATTAATCTTTGCAGCCGGTTCCTCTACACTCTCCTTAACCGGAATCGGTACTCTCTCCAACAACTTTCCCAATTCCAACTTCTCTTCCTGTCTAACCGGAATCAACTTGAACTCATTCGAAAGTGCAAATACCCTAAACAACTCCAATGTCGACATGTTCGGCTTCAAATGCTTATTATAAGTCATCATCGAACTATACGTCACATAATAATGTGATGCGATTTTTCCAAGCTCTGTACTGGAGAAACGACCAGTAGATCTTTCGTATTTGATTAGTTGACATTTTTCGAGCATCACTGCTGCTGAGTGGATGATATCGGCTCGTTTTTGAATTAGACCATTGTCGTCTTGGTAATCGACGCCAACGCCATAAAGACCTGGATCCTTAAGCATACGTACAAACCTTTTGACAAGAATATCAGTATTCGATTCAATGAGAAGGAATATCCAAGACTCACAGATAAGTATACCCAAGCCATTGAACAGCCTCATCCCTATTCCTAATAGTTCCAAGCACGATCTCCGCATTCAAATTATCCGCCAACTTGGAAACGAACTGACTCTCGATGGGAAGTTGCTGATTAAGCAAAGAGAGATAATATTGAAGCTCTTGATGATTCGTGATGATGGTACCTTCTCCAAAGGTATCATATTGAGGACGACCAGCACGACCCAACATTTGCAAAACATCTTGCGACGACAGTTCAACCCATCTTCCCTTTTCAGGATTATAAATCTGAGTACCCTTGATGATAACCGAATGTGCTGGCAAGTTAACACCCCAAGCAAGAGTTGCAGTACAAACGAGAACTTGAACATGACCTTCCCTAAAGAGATCTTCGACAATCCTACGATCTTCACGATTCATACCGGCATGATGGATAGCGAAACTAAAAGGAAGAACATCACGAAGGTTGGGGTCTACAACATTTGCACCTTCTTCTGTCAAGATCTCACGAGTTGCACCTTCGGGTTTGACAAATTGGGTGATGTTTTCCTTTTCCACTGCCATGTCACGTAGGAACTTTGCGGTCTTTGCGGTTTCTTTACGGGAGTGAACGAAGACGAGTGTTTGATTCTTGCCAGCTTGATCGAGTACCTTTTCATAGCACACCTCGTTCATGACTTGATAGCGTTTGATAGCTTTCTTTTCCGTGATACCAATGAATTGTTGTTGGAGACCACAAGGACGGTAGCTGGCGTCGAAGTAGAAAAGACCCTTCTTTTCATCAACACGGAGGAAAGCAGCGACGTCTTGATAATTTGGAAGAGTAGCGGAAAGACCAATGAGACGGACATAGTCGTTGGTCTGCTCCATACGACGGATGGTACGAGCAACGACAGCTTCAAGGACAGGACCACGTTCATCGTGCAGCAGATGAATTTCATCAATAATGATGAGACGAACAAGGTTGGTGTAACTGGTATCTGTACTCTTGCGCGTGATGACATCCCACTTCTCAGGGGTAGTGACGATGATTTGTGTTTCGGCAATTTGTTGCTTGGTCATTTGAGAATCACCAGTAAGTTCGCCAACCTGGATACCAAAGACTTTGAGACGTTCAGTAAAGTTGCGGACCATCTCTTGTACAAGAGCTTTCATGGGAGCAATATATACAATCTTGAAACCATCAAGATCAAATTCTCCGGTTTCGTCGTTCCTCCACTTTGCGAGCTCACTGAGAACAGTCAACATGGCGACGTTGGTCTATGAAACAAATGGTTAGCATATATACATTGCGATAAATAAATAAACGCGTACCTTTCCAGCACCAGTGGGTGCACAGAGGAGAATGGGTTCGTCTGTGCCGAAAGCGACAGGGAAAAGTTTGCTCTGAACACGATTAAGACGAGGGACAGTGAAAGCTTCACGAGCCCAGAGAGGGAGTTGTGTGATGGGGATGAGTTCGTTGTCGGTGACTGGTTTTGTCTTTGGGTGGGGAACATGAATCTCTTCGTAACCCTTCTTGGAACGCTTGAATGAACCTTCGGGAAGTATGCACTTTTTGTTGGACATGAGATGACCCCCTTGGCTGAAGGCCATGCTCTCGAGATCGACGATACGCTTGGGTTGGACGGTAGAACCAGGGGCGAGAGTAGCAGTCTTGGGGACTGTGGGATGGGGTTGGTCTACGTCCATAGCGTCCGAAGATCGCTGAGGCTGTTTGTCGCCAGCAAGCTCACGAAGAATCCAACCAACTCCCTTTTCCCTCATCGCAACTTCGACATTGACGCGTTCGTCAGCATCGCTACGGATGAGTTTTGTACACCACACAATAGGGTCACGGTTCTTGATGAAGATCTGGATGATATGGTGACTCTGGTAGTCAAACAGCTCCATAAGCTGGTTTTCACAGTCACGAAGACTGGACTCGGAGCCGAGGATGGACAGCACAGACGCTGCTTTGTCTGCAGCAGTAACAGGGTCTGGGTATATTTCAGATATCTGGCGTTGCACCCAGAAACCATCGATGGAATGGGGCGACACAATGTCCTTTTGAGCCTTGGTAGATCGGTCGCGTTCTTCTCCACCAATAACCATCTCCTCCTCTGCTCCTCCATCCTCCGCAACAGGCCCCTCATCCTCTTCCTCTTCCTCTTCTTCATCATCGTCAGAGTCGCCACGTACTTCAAAACCCTCGTCATCATCTTCTTCCTGTTCTTCTTCGTCAAACACGACCGCCACTCCAACTTCGTCATCAATCTCCGCATCCTGACGCTCCATGTCAGGATCCTCCATAACCGCGTCATCCGCATTATAATCCGTAACCTTTTTTGAAAGATTAAGCAGCTGCGAAAACTGTTCGGTACTAATAGTCCCCAACACCGACTCCATATCGCGTTTCTTGTCAAAATCCCTCAATGACTCATTTTTCAACGTCTCCAACACCGTATCCGTAGCACTCCTTATTATATCCTGAGACTGATCACCAACAGCTGAATGAACAGCAGAAAGCATCAATTCATACACCTGTCGTGTTTCAGCTGTACGTGGTCTATAAGCCAGTCCTTCCACATCAGCAGTAGCTTCAATAATATCCGTATATCCAAATCCTGTCGTTTCCGCCTTTCTTCTTGGTTTTTCTTGAGATTCTTGAGCTTCCGTCGCCTTTTTCTTCTTTTTGTCAACGTCTTTGGGTGCTTGTCGGACGACGCGTGAACCCATTTCACGAGGGTCTATACGTCCAGCGAGTGAAGTAGGAGCACCATCTGGTTCTTTGTCTCTTCTAGGTAATGCTGATCTATCAGCTGTAAGAACGAGTGAAGAAATGGCGCCATAGTTGTAGCCAGAGAGATCTGGTTTACGGCCAGACATGGTGGTAGGAGGGTAAACAATTATAATTCAACTTTTCCACATCTTTTAATTTTCATTACTTAAGCAACTTCGATGTTCTTTCTCAGGACTTCCTGTCCTAGGTGTAATATCAATATCATCTAATTCTTCCCTTCCGTCTTCTTTCTCATTATCGTCGTCGTTATCATCATCAACTAATGCTCCTTATTTTATTATATTTTTATTTGAGTTAATTTTAATTTTACATAAATGACTCATGAGAAGAAAAACTCACATAACTAGCAACAATACTAAGCACCTCCCTCTCCACAAAAATAACTAGTAGTCCTCTCAAAAAACAGCTTGAATAACCGAAATCCCACAAAATGCACCAACAAACAACTACACCCAAATCGTATAATTCTTAAAAAGTTAATTAATAATAGTGTTCAAGTTCGGCAAATGCGGAGCTACTGACGGTGTTGTTTTGGTTTTTGGTTTTGGTTTTTGTTGGATCAGGATGACCATGGATATGAACTCTATACCCTAACCATCTATTAATCCGATTCAGTAATAAACCTAATACATGATGATGATGATGATGTAGTTCAGTGATGTTTTGTTTTCGTCTTGGTCTCCCCTAGTTTTATCTTCATCCCCGCCTTTACCTCCATCTCCGTCTTTGGCATTGTCGTAATGCTGATTACCCGCTAACGGGCGGGTACTGAATCTAACACCGCATTTCAAGGAGAGTTAACCTAGAAAGACCAGCTGCAGGTGCCAGGATTTCCTTTAACCCATTAATTCAATTTTGGAATGATTTGAAGCAGGAAAAAGCCACTCAAGCTGATCTTTTGGAGAAAACTGTTTCTGTACTACAAACAGTTGTTCTCCAACTTAACAACATATCACATCCCAACGGGAATGTCCCAGTCGATCGTCATATAATCCTGAAGTAACAATTACAGCCAACGCTCAAATAATCTATTCTCCTCTACTCTGTCAGCCTCATATCCGTCTTAGGTGGCATCACGTCTTTCCAATGGTTGCAAGAATTCAACAGAAACATCATTAGTTATTCCACCAAATGAGAGACATGTGCATTCAATATCAACGACGCAAGAGTCTGAAAAAGTGGGGAGTCATTACCCTTTTAAACACACTACCAATACTCCTCCTAGTTCCTCCCTCCTCCTCCTCCGCCCCGCTGGTCTCGTGACTTCACTCTGGAGATCAGACGCTTACGCTGCTATACCGGTAACTATTCTTGTAGGCATTTCAGCTCTATTCATTCTCGTCACATCCTCTTTCTACCCACACTAGCAATTCTCCGATTATCGACTTACAAGAAACATGAATTCTCCTTCAAGGATCCCTCATACCGGCGACGAGCCAATACATCCAGTACTTTGCTCCTACTGATCACCCCGCGCACCAATTAATGACGTCAGGGATGTTAAGAAAAACATCCCTCTCGTCGTCCATATTTTCACTCCCCGTCTTGCAGAAAATGATACTAGATCCTCATTATACACACACAAATACGACGCAAAGTATCAGTATCCCCTCTTGCATCATTCGCTTTACCTTATCTAGAAAATTCAAAAGCCCCACCTGTACTCTTTGCTATGTAATCTTCCAAAGTCGGGACTGTAGTCATAATCAATATAATCAATCTATATCAATACTTGTCGTTCACTTCGTGTCATCAGTGTGTAAAGACTTATGCAAAAAAGTTACAAATATCTTGTTATTTGGCAGTTTCTTGAGAACTCCTTTCTCAGAAAGCACATGTGTGAATCTGATGATTAATGTTTACCAAAGTGTTTTTGAATTGACATGTATTGGAAAGTGAACTTGTACAGTTGATTCCTGGGATAAAAGTCGCAGGGACTTTAGTTCCATGTCCACGCCTGTCATCATCATATATTTGAGATATAGAGAATACTACACGTTTGATTGAACAGGGGAAATTAACTGATTCGAGGTGATGGTTGGTAGATATAGGGTACCGGAGTCATATAGCCTGATTTTTCATTTTCCGAAGAACAGATATTATATGTAATTCATAGATTGGGGAGTGAATAGTCACAACCCTCTGGCGGATTATCTGTGTAGACATCATATCAGATAAACAAAAAGGATGGATTGAATGAAAGAGAAACTATAACTGACTGAACACATCATCCATTGCTGTAATCAGTTCAGGAAGTCGACGCTCAACATCTGCCCTCTGATTCCATAACCAGTCATTAGAAGTAGGCTTTACCCAAAAGAAATTATCATGGAGTATGGTCATCAGGTGTTTCCATGAGGCGCTGCCTGTAGATTTTAATGGCCAATTGTCATTGAACTGTGCATGACTCTTGAAGAAGTTTGTAATCAGGTTTCCATTTATACAAACTCCCAAAAAACTCTCGTTTACAAGCACCAAGGGTTGTATACATGTGCGTCTTTGTCCATGGTGGAGTATCTGTTGGCGCGGACAAGCTGGGATGCAAGGGTGCTTTCGAAGGCCCATAACTGAATGGGAGGAGGTAGAGCATGTAATAAAAGTTTTCAACCTTTTGTGGATTCAGCACAGGGATATTTACGTTTCGAATTGTTGGTACGTACATCATCCCCAAGTCTACGTTGTGTGCTGTTACCACACAAAACGGGAATTGACATAAATGGGGGAGTTCCCTTGGTAAGAACATTGATCAACATCGATGCAGACGGATAGAGAAGTGGGGGAGAATAAACACACTATCCTATCGGTAATATTGGAATGACCGTGCACCACTCGATCGCTGCTATCGACAGGCTAAGTTGTATTAGTAGACGGATTTTGATAGTTGCTAAAATGACTGACATTGTTGACCAGACCAGCCATGTCAAAATCATGAACAAGACCGTAGACATCCTTAAGGGGAAAAGGCTTCCTGCGACAAAGCGAAATAGAGATGCCTTCCTTGTTAATCCGAGATGGTTTGGTAAACGTTGTCGGCTCTTCGCGTGCCAAAAGCAAGTTCCCGTCGCTAATGTCACGGTGGAAGAAACCCTTACTATATAACCACTCAATGGCTGAAAAGTAGTTCCGAGGTCAATGCAACAAATAATATTGTGAGAGGACCATATGCATACCCCGATAGCCGTCTGCGATCTCACGAGCGACTTCTCCAAAGGACTCGTATTGGGATAAAGTTCGTTTGAACAAAGAAACAGTGATTGTCTCTTGTCGTCGTGGTAGAGTCTTTAATGCTTCTGGGAAACCTCTACTCTGATCATCAAACCCCCATACAGCTTCAAAGATGTTTGGTCCAGTGTAAATACTGCACAAATGTAAGGCAAATCCTTGAAATAACAATTACGACTTACCGATCAGGAGGGAGGATAAATCGAGCACCACTCTTTTCATTTGTTAACAGCTCTGCTTCAACTGCCTCTTTAATCTTTCGTACTATATTCTCTTGAGATGCAATTGAATCAGGGTCTACGTTTTGGAATTTCAGAGCATATGGGCCAACGAAAACTTTCTGCCCTCTCTTCATTGTTCGTCTTGCCTCCGCCTGGTCTCTCTCATGGACCAATTCGAGATCACCTTCATTCTCAACCTCTCGATACGCACACCACACCCTTATCATGCAACCAATAAGAGAACCGCGATTGTCAGCCACATAGTGGAGATAGTAACGTTCGCGGCGGATAGATTCATCTGTCGTGTAATATATGGGAAGATAAGGAGCAACATCGTCTCCACCTAGTTCGAAACCAGGAATGTGGCCAAGGGTAGCGTCGTCAGCAATCGCGAAGGCAAGGGCCACCCGAATAGCTTCGAGAATACCTTTCCCAGTAGTCAGGTTCAACTCGCACTCTTCGGTACCCATGGCATCAGCCCGACAGAGGATTAGTCGTTCCGACGTCATACTCACGCCGAGCACGAACCGAAGATGTGGTTGTGCAAGACGTTGTTGTTGCATATACCGCAGTTCTTGTGTCACTGCAGATTTATAATCGCTAATCTTGATTTCCCCAGTAGAACGAAACGTCTTGAAGTCATCCATCATTCTAGGTTCGACTGCATTTTGTTTGAAGTGAGTAAATGTTGTTTTCGTGATCGACGATCCCGCAGATGATGATTTTAGTCGTTGTAGCATAAAAGAGTCTGATGCTGAGGTGCGATGGGTTGTGGGTTTTGAATACGATTTCGTAATAGATGTGAAAGAAAATAACCCAGAGCGCCTGTTTATATCTGTACATTGAAACTTGTCCTGTTTTGTGAAGCCTTCAATCGGTAGAGCAACAATGTCCGGGTGGTAGTCGTGGTCTTGTGATCGAGGCGTCCAGAGAGTACGTATTGGCGCTTTTGGAATGTCTGGACAATGGGATAGTGATGATGTGATTTTGTGTGAAATTACTGCGATCGTGTTAAGAAATGTTGTTGCGTCCACGTCTCGTCCGGTTTTCAAAGCCTTTGCAAAACTACAGGAGTATGAATGGGCATTGTCTGCGTTCATGGCGATATTATTATTGTAACCCGACAAGACCTCGAGGTAAGCATCGTGACAGCCATTGATGATTTTTGCATCGTCGACTCTCTTTTTGTCAATGGTGAGATTGATGGTTCCAAGCCTAACAAGACCCAAAAGAATCTCTGTTGCCAGTTCAAGAGAAACCACATGTCCAAAGGTGTGCTCTACAAGATCGTCGCTTTTCATCATTTTAAGATCGACAAAATGGTTGTTCATTTCATGATCGTCATTGGACGATTCATGGATCACAGTAATGGCACCACCTCCCGCTCTCTGAATAGGGCTGTTCTTGGAGCGAGAACGGGGAAACTATATGAAAAAAGATCAGTAAGAAAAGCATAGTATGTACAGTCAAAAGCGAGTGAAAAGTACCCGAGGTATTGTGTCTGTCAATTGAGCACGTGTCGTTCGAGCACAAACACGTTTTGGAAGTATGTTCTGGTTTTCTGGAAGCGAATTCTTCCTCTTCTTGTCACTTGCCATGATAAAAAGATGGGCACCTTCTCTTAATAGTGAGAGTCCACGTTTAAACGTTTATGCTTGGCGTATACAATGAGGTAATAGTGTATATGTAATCCAGGATTAGTGGCCTCGACATACCTTTCGTTTTGACTAGCTCTACATCCAACACAGCCATCCGAGACCAGACACAACTATCCTGTGTTGTTTGTGGATGTAAAAACGCTCATACTGCTACTGCTCCTTTCAACCTCACAGAGGCTGAACAGATCACTCGCGATGTTGCCTCCATTGACCAACAAATCCAACTCTTATATGTTAAGCGCACCTTGCTACTTAAGAAACTAAATACCATACAATCAGTCACATACACCGTCCCTCCCGAAGTTCTCTCGTATATTATGCAAATAATGACAGACATGAAGGAAAAAGACACAACACCCAAAAACCAACTTTCATCCTTCATTCCACTCCATCTCAGTGCTGTCTCGTCGTACTGGCGCCAGGTCGCTTGTTCAACACCTGCTCTATGGACATACCTCCGATTAGCATTTGACGATTATTTTTCAGTGAACGCATTTGTCAAGAACAAGATCCCCTTATTACGCTATTACTTCGAAAGAGCCAAAGGTTTACCCCTTTCCTTGACTTTTTTTCGAAAACTCACAATACATCAACCCGCTCATGGACGTTGCTCTTTGCGATAATCCGACGCGACTTTTTGCGCTGTCTGTTCCTGCAGAAGCGATGACGGCCTGGCAGGGAAAGCAGACCATATATTCTCAATTGGAACACTTAGATATAACAGCACGGCCTCCTTGGCAATCACCTAGAGAGTGGACACTCCCCATAACACCCAAATTGCGACATCTAATTCTTGATGGTGCCATTGTCCCAAGCATCCCTTCCTCGGTCAACATCACACACCTCCACCTCTATAACATTCCATATTCATGCTGCATCCGCATGTTACTCGAATGTCGGGAAACCATTATTGAATTCAAACTTGTTTCTCCAATCACCACTACTACTAGCAGCGCGATCCCGCCACCAGCCCTGGGAAATACGATCTATACCTTTCCGCGACTTCGAACCCTTAATTGTGACTTATCCCCCTATGAAGAAATCCCAAATGCTTTGAATACACTTATCCTTCAACACCTTAATCTACCCTCCCTTCGTGATGTTTCATTTAACAATGTAACAGAAAATCATATACAACTTGGAACACCAGCACCTCTGATGAAAACGACATCCGTTTTATCCTCAGTGTATGTTTCGCATCCAGAACGGTCATATCACGAATTCCAGAAAGAGGAAATTGCCCAGTTGTTTGATCAGGTCGATACAAAGATTTTGTTTATTGATACCACGGCCCAAGAGTTCTTGAATACTTTGCACACTTTGACTCCCTCACTTCACCCAGAAAACAAAATACTCATTCCGGCTTTGAAGACATTATGCGCTACATATTTTGTAATCAGTCAATATAGCTGGTACTTTGATTTAATATCCAAAGCGCTTGTCAAAATGTTAGAAGAACGTCAATGTGGAGGAACACTTGGAAACCCATTTTTTATCGGATTTCGGAAAGAACGTGCTTTTGAAATTTCCCGTCATGACGCGATATTGCAAGATTTAGCTAATTGTGCAGTTTTGAAGTTCACTAGGTGTGGAACTATGCCTGACCCTGGACATGAGGAAATGGACAAATATTTGGTAACTTTTGAATGAAGCTGATTCTTGTAGCTTTTGCTATGTAATCATGTAATATTGGAACTGTATCTACTACTAACCACGGACTAGAAATAATCAACTTGGTTGACGTCTTTCAACAAAATTCTTTGTGATACATGTGCGAGTTTCCGTCCTCCAAGGTGCCACGATGTTCCTTGTGTCCACATCTGTATACTAGTTGGACATTTGGAATCGTTTAGTGGTCCAGGGGTCTGGATAGTAGGGCGGTACTGCAGGACCCTAACGAGTCCTAAGACCATCTCTGTCGCCAACTCGAGAGGTACCAGATGTCCAAACGTGTGTTCCACAGGGTCGTCGCTCTCCATTCTATAACCCAAGATATGTTTGGCACTCTCATCCTCATCATCGCCACAATTGGATAATTCGTCTACAGCCGCACATAAATTTTCAGCGCTACTAATTGGGCTGTTCTGGGGACGAGAATGAGGGATCTATATAATTTCAATAATAAATAAACACTGACAAAAGTAGAATGAGATACAAAACATTTGGGCTACCGATACCTCCGCGATGTTATTACGCCACTTTTTACTCTTGGGTTAGTCGGTTTACGAAACTCAAAGAGAGTGGATGACGTTGGTATCTAGAGTCCAACCAGCCAAAGACACCGGTCACTTGTAACAGGCAAATTCTACTGCTAGTCTGGCTAGTAAGCTGAACATGAGGTAACAACAATGTTTGCCATCGACACGAAGTACTGAAGACCAATCGATTGCATAGAGTAGAGAGCGTTAGACAATTATAATTTCGATGTCTTTTAATTTTTACTTAAGCAACTTCTATATCTACCTCCTTTTTCGCAGGACTCCCTGTCCTAGGTGTAACATCAATATCATCCGATTCTTCTCTTCTCTCCCCCTCCCCCTCTTCCCTTCCTTCTTCCTCTTCCTCCTCCTCCTCGTCATCATCATCATCATCAACCACGAGAACAGGAGGAATCACAGGACTAATCCAAAAGATAGGATACCTCCTTTGAATATTATTATTTACCAACGCAATCACAAATGCCAATGATGAAGAAAGTAATATCACAGGAAGATAATACCATCCTATATCTCTAATTTCAGGACTTACAGCAGCCAACAACGCTGTTGCACCTAAATTAATTTTTAAAATTTAATCCAATATTTGAAATTTGAATATACACTCACCAGCAGGAGGATGAACAGTTTTAGTAATCTGCATAACCACAATCGATGTCGCACAACTCAAACTACCAGCTAACCAAACCAAATCATCAAACCTTTCTTGAGTAGGTAATAACCCAAATAATTTTGTAATAATTATTCCAGTTAGAGCTCCTAAGAAATGTCCACCGAATAAGGCTCTCGGTTGAGCTAATGGTGCTTCGATTGCTCCATATATTAATACTGCTGAAGCTCCCTATTTATTTATTTTTGGTTTTATTTTTTTGGGTTTTTGAGTAAATAAATTTTTACATAAATGACTCATGAGAAGAAAAACAGAAACTCACATAACTAGCAACAATACTAGGCACCCTCCTCTCCACAAAATAACTAGCCCTCTCAAAAACAGCTTGAATAACGAAATCCCACAAAATGCACCAACAAACGACCATATCCAAATCGTATAATTCTTATTCGGCGGAGGCGCTGGCGAAGGTGGAGTTATTTTGTTTTTTGTTGGATGACCATGAATATGAACTCTATACCCTAACCACCTATTAATCCAAGTAGGTAATAAACCTAATACATGATGATGATGTAGATGTAAATGTTGACGTTTCGATGTTGTCTTTGTCTTTGCCTTTGTCTTTGTCTTCGTCCCGCTTTTTTCATCGTCCCTCATTTATCTTCGTCCCCACCTTTACCTCCGTCTCCGTCTCCATCTTTGACATTCTGTATGATCAGTTACCCTTGAATGAAGGGTCGTACGTGGATGTAGTGGTAATGTTTAGATCTTACGAGTAGTGGTAGAAAAGAAACAGGGTTTTCGTTCCTTCATTCCATTCCATTTATACCAAACCCCATTTATAATTACTCACCAACCGGCGGCGACCGTCCAACACACTAGTAAGTACAATCATTCTATATAAGCATACAACACATCGAATAAGCATAAACCATTGGTCAATGACATTTGCCGAAATGGTCCGGCGGAATAAATATGTAAAATCATCGTTAATCTCCGAGGGGGTCGAACTCCTAATGGGTTATGTAAATGAATTACCCTGACCCTGAGGTCTGACAGCTTGAACATTTGAACATGAAGTACTTAAGCGAAGACATTAGACATTCGACAAGCGTGGTCGTCCAACGATTCTTTTTGAACCAATGACCCAACACTAACCCACTCACTTCATTATCTTCTCTTCTCTTCTCAAGAATTCCCAACAGCCACCACAACAACCGCACTAAAAACAGAAAATTGAAAGAACATAACAATGGCTTTTTTCAACTACGTAGTACGTAGTAAATACCCTCAGCCTCTCTACATACAACCAAAACCACATTCACAACCGTAAAATAAGTTGTTTAACACCGGACATCCACAAACTAATATCATCAGTTTGTGATCCTCTAGTCAACAAATCAATATGAATAGCCAACGCTGCCGGTTTATCTCTCGCTGCCATAGCTATAAGATAGGAAAAGGGGGGAAGAATCAACAAAAAAACGCTTCCACGAATAAAACAAAAATCACAAAAAAAGAGTACGAACCTTTAGTCAAAACAACCAACTGATCAACAACACCTTTCGACAACGTCTCACAATTCAAAGCATCAAACAAAGGCATCAACCTCCTTTCCAAATCATCCACAAGTCTTTTTTGTTGAACCTAAAAAGTCACAAAAAAAAAATCGGTGTGAAATCACATGGGTAAAAATAAAAGAAACTCACAGGTGTATTCTGTTTAACCTTAACCAACAGCTCATTCAAAATCTCATACGCAGGTCTCGCATCATCAGGTATATGTGACCGATCACCAACAGCTGATAATAGACAAAAAAAGACACGTATCCACATCAATAACCTTTCTTCGCATTTAAAAAAAACAAATCAGAATTCAACTTACGGTATTTAGGTGGGGCAGGTTGAACTTTCGAAGTTACAGCAGAACCAGCTCTAGGTGGTGGTGGTCCAGATTGATGAGAAGGTGGTGCTACACCTCCCGGCGGTGGTGGCCCAGATGGTGGTACTCCACCCTGTGAAGGAGGAGGATGTGAAGAAACATTACCACCTGGTGGTGGTCCATAAGGTCCAACTGGAGGAGCCTGAGAATGTTGTGGCTGCTGTCCTATTCCAACATAAGGTCCTGCATGTCCTTGGGATTGTTGAGGAGCATAAGGTCCAGGTTGTGATTGTGATTGAGGAGGAACAATATAATGTCCACCTTGTTGTTGTTGTGATGGATGATGAGGAAGAGGAGGAGTAGCACGAACATATTGAGGTTGTCCAGGAGGTGGTGGTCTAACCATTTGATGTTGAAGTTGAGAAGGATGAGGAGGTGGTCCTCCTCCTTGTTGTGAAGGCCCACGTTGAGCTGGGGGAGCATATTGTGAAGGTGTAGGTTGTCTTGGAGGTGCTTGTTGTCCAAGACCAGAAGGTGACATCATCCTATTTGGAGGTGGAACATTTGTCGAAGGAGGTCTAGCGAATTGTGAACTTTGAGGAGGTCCAGGTGGTCTATGTCCAGGTCCAGGTGGAGGAGGTACTGATTGACGTCCTTGTACACTTCCAGGTCTAGGTGGAGGAGGTAATTGTCCTTGAGATACGTATGGTGAACCAGTAGGAGAAGGAATAGAATTCGGGAATGGTGATGTAATAGCGTTTGGTTTAGTATAAGGAGGTGCATTCACAGGTGTACGAGAAGGTGTCGCAACATCAGGAGCATCATTCCATCCTTGAATAAGTGCGCGTTTATTAGGAGGAGGGGGTAACTGGGTACTAGTTGTTCCATTGGTGGGACGAGGAGGAACACCCATCAAAGGTGGTTGTTGAGAGCGGAGGTGGGGTGGTTGAGAGAGATCCACGGTCGGAGCATACGCGTTGTTTGAACCATAAGGTGTTGAACCTGTCGCCGGTGTATACAAGCTCGATTGAGTCGCAGCATATGGTCCAGAGTTAATCGGATTGTGAGTGTAGCCATAAGAACCAGTTGACGGTGCTGGAGCTGGTGCGGGTGCTGGTGCTTGCGAACCATAGGGATTTGGTTGAACACGTGGTTGAACAGCAGGAGCTGGGGCAACAGCGATTCGACTCGTACTAGCAACAGGCCTTGAGCTAGTCGCAGCAATAATTCTCTCCCTCTCAGCTACCAAGTCAGCTCCAGCAGGTCCCTTGTAATCAGCTGGCGTCAAGTTGACAAACGCCAATGCCTCCTTCACAAGACCCTGTGTCGACAAAAGGTTGGCATATTCGAAATAACGGTCATACAAACTAGAAAGCTTGAAGGTCTTGGCAGCAGCAGCCTCGGCGCTTGAAGCGGAATTGAGATCATCATCGGTATATTTAGTTGCTGATCGGAAAACCGTGACCTTTTCAATGAAGCTTTGAAGGGCGTGTGCGTGAGCAGAGTAATAAGAACCAGATGCACCATCCTCGGAAACCAAATTCTTCTCTTCCTCGGCCAACTCCTCTGCCCAAATGCTAACCAATCTCTCCAAACGAGCAGCCGCAAGGTAAGTGAGGGTAGCGTTCTTCCTGTATATTTGAGCTTGTGCACGAACATCAGAATCCTCCGAAGTCTTGCCGGTTGTAAATTGAAATTCGAGACGGGCTCCAAGCTGTTCAGCAAGACCAGGGAATTCTTCTGAACTGGCAAAAGTACACAATACAACGAAGATTTCTTGCCATTCGTGCAAATCGGCATTTTGGACAATATCGGAGAGATCGTTGGTAACAATAGATTGGAAGACACGGAGGTATGGCAGGGCAGATGTTCGACGTTCAAAGTATGCCTTTTGAGTACGTTGGAGAAGATCTTTACCACCACGAACAGCAAGTAAAATGGCATCTGCATATCGCTCGGAAGAGAGACACAACGACACTGCAGACTCGAAATCTCCCAGAACAAGTGCTTTGGTGACCAACCGATCGGTCTCAGACTCGTCAGCAGGGTAGATTTTGAAACTGTTACTCTTCATGATTTCTGACGTAATAGAGGAAGGACCTGATCCGATAGTTGCGGCAACAGAGGAGTCGAGGCCATAATTGGTGTGAGGTACATGCACAGGATGCAGGTCTCCTCCAGCTTGAGAGACGCCAACAGTATTGAAGAAATCAGCACCCCCATCGAGCTGAGGGGTCTCGATGCCATCATCGTCGCCGAAGAGGCTCGGCACAGTGGTGGTAGATTCTCCATCGACGCGAGCAGTGTCAGAAGTGACACTTGCGCTAATTTCTGACGGGGTTTTCTCTCCATCACCCTCCTCTTCATCGTCGTCTGAGAGTTCCTGACGCTCTGGTTCAGCAAAGGACACAACAGGTTCATGTATGCGCTCTTTTGTGACATCCTCCTCTTCCTCAGCATTCTTGGCAACTTGAGATTTTCTATCGCCTGGGCAATACGCGCAGCTACCTCAGCCTTGGAGAAACCAAGCAGAGTGACCAGTTCATCCCTCGAATCCGTATGGAACAAACTAAGAAGAGCTTTCCAAGCCTCACTGCCACTCTCGATCTGAGTCTTGCCTTCTGCAAACGATTGCAAACTCTCTCCATCGATAGCTGAGCGAAGCTTAGTTGCTCGTTGAACCAAGTCCTGATCGGTAGTGACTTGACGAATATGAACGACGCTGCTCTGGTTTTGTCCATTGGCTCCGGAGAGGTTGGAAACGGTGACAAGTTTTCCGCCAAATCCAAAAGAGCTGGAAACAGGGCGACGATACCATTTTGGCGGCTGGGTGAGAGAGAGAGTACCGTGATGAGATGGACGTGAGGCGCCTGGGACATCAAAGATGTCAGAGCCATCAGCTTTAGGAACAGCACCAGTTTTGTTTTCGGTGGTGGCGGGAGCATTGGTAGACTGGATGGAGTGGATGCCAATGGTACCATCGAAGAAAGCAGTGGCGAGGAGATCAGGATTGCGAGGGCACCAGTCGACCTGGAATGCCCAGTTGTTATGGGAAGGAAGCTAAAACTGTGTTAAAGATAACAGAGAAGAAGAAGTGAAATGATATGTACCTCTGCAACAATTTCAGAGGTCTGAGGATTCCAACACAATGCGCGATTGTCTTTTCCACACGAGAGGAGCAAATCTGCATCCTGTTTACACCATGAGAGCGAAAGGACGCCTTTGTCGTGACCAGTAAGAATCTTTTCTGGTGCTCTGGCGTTACGAAGATCCCAGACCATGATTACTGGCGATGAGTCGTCCTCAGAAGCTGTGACGAGCCGAGTAGCCTGGAGAAAAAAAGTTGAGCATTGAGTAAACATACGGAAAGGAGGCGACGTACATTGTCAGGATGCCAAGCAATATCACTCATTCCTCTTCGTCCACCAACAGCCATTCCACCTCCAATCGCGACCTGACCAGCAAGGGTACCAGCCCCTCCACCATACGCCAAAGCTACGACCTCTCGCTTTCCACGGAGATCCCATACGACGGTGTAGCCAGTGCTGCTGGCTCCAGCGAGGACATACTGGACTTGTTGATTCCAGGCTACAGATGTGATTTCGTCGAGTTTTGTGCTGCGAGCACCAGGGGTTGGGGTATAGGGTTTGCTTGGGTCTTTGAGATCCCAGATGTAGACCTACGTTGATCAGTGGTGGAAGCGGCGACAGTGAGTGGGAGGACGTACTTCACCGCTTACACCTCCAGAGGCAAGTAGACTTGTCTGGATGGGATTGAAGTCGAGACCTCGGACAGGGCCAGTGTGCGTTGTGTTGCGGAGAATCAGAGCACTGCCAATCGTCAGCAACGAGATACGACGACAGATGAGCAACTCACTCTTCGCCGGCTAATATCTTTGCAGGATCCCATAAAGCAAGCTCGCCATTCTCCAGTCCAGCAGCAATCACTCCCTGAGGACGACTTGGATCCACATATCCCCACGCAAGTCGGTTGAATCGTGCATTATCCGTAACAAATGCCTTGGGACTCGGTACTACTTCCTGTCCCTCTTTGTCAAGGAAATCCGGAGCCCATATTTCTAGTTGGGACTCATTGCTGAACGACTCGTCGAGAGCGCCAGCAACAGTTCCGGTCGCTATCAACGGCAACGAGGCCTGTGGAGACCAGGCAAAGGTTGATGTCCTGGGGATTTCCTTGAGTTTCATGAATGTATGAGCGGAACGTTCACCTCAACTGACACGTCGTATAAGTCCATCAGCCCGGCCCTCAATACCACGTGATGTTACCTCAACACCGTGTTTTATCCACGTATCTTTATCTGCCGCAGTAATCCATAATTTCAGAACATATCAGGGCGATATTCCCTAACCCTTATATCAGAATATATACGTTATAAACCCGTGACTCGACATTTCCTGCATCTAAAATCCTCGGAATCTCTCAGACCAACCCTTCCCAGAAACCATGAGGAACCTCCCAAAAAAAACATCATTCTCCCACAACGACAAGAAATCATCAATATATGCATGCTCGAATATCGATACAGTGGATGTGGCTGAGGTACATGAACACTTTCTACATATAAACGTACCTCAGTTTGTCTATCACGCTTACTGAGATACTTTCTCCATCCTATAGTTCAAGTTCTAACAGTTATGGGCCTGAACGAATATAGATACCAGAAGAAACATCAAGCAGAAGTGATACAGGTCTCAAGCGTCCACACCAACACCGAGAACAACCAGAGCCCATCATCAGATCGAACTCCGGAAGTATGGACGCATATACGCACTTATCATTCAACGACAACTAAATGACGGACACAAATAATCCAGCCTCGGGGAGTGGAAATAACTCTAATCCGGCAGATGGCTCCAATTAGAACCTTCCAACTACGCATACATCGGCCTCACAAGGTCGAGATAGCTTACTCCCACCAGCGACTATTAGTGCCATTACCGCCCGGATCACTCGCATGCAACCAACCCTGATCTTTCACGTCTCATTACCCTCTTCAATGCTCAACTTGCTATGTCGCCGAATCCACCTTCCATAACAACAGAACCGCGCATCAACCCAATACCACCACTCACCACAAACGGGAAAGGTGCCGTATTAGAGCAGGTGAAAAACAACTGGGACATGACATACCATCTGAAGGCAAATGGCGCTCACACATACGTTGACGGTTCCGAATCTGCACCTTCACAACAGTCCGGAAACAACTGACGGCGGTCAAAGAATAATGTAATGATCTGTGGTTTCATCCAGAGTACGATAGCAAAAGGGGAAGCTTCTGAGTTTGACTCATTCAGCTCGGCGAGAGACCTGTGGTTAGTATTTTATAGCAAGTACAACCATCACAAACCTTCCAGCAAGATTCACCTGGTACAGAAGCCGATGAACGACCCTTACACAGACTCGAAGGGCCGTATGGCAACCCGAATACGCAACACGTACGCGGGCATAAATACTTTTTCACCTTATGGACTACCTACCGAAGAAGAGCTCAATTTATATCTCGCCATGGATAACCACAACAATAGTGATTCTGGTGCACGCAGCTTATACAACAAAGCGAAGATTGTCTTGCAGTGCAAAATCACAATGCTACATCCATTCAATTGACTTCCTTTGTCTTGCCCGTCCTCCAGGATCCTGTTGCCATCTCCCGACTATGGACATATTAGTGATGTTAATGAATTTTATACCCAGTCCACGCTGTTAGCTAGCATTGGACTCTCCCTATCCATTCAAAATACAAACTGTGTTATAAACCTGAAATCATACCACTTGTTGTCGAACTCCAATCACGCAATTTAAATGAGTTTGAGACAGTTGTTACTATTAGGTATAAATAGATACAGCTAACAACAACGACCAATGCACTGAAAGTCTAATATGTATGTATGTATGCATTACGATTATATGAATTTGTTTGAAACCAAAGTTGGTTTGGTTTTATAAGAAAGTTCTGGTCGTTGAAACGGAGAGATTACCAAGCAGCCTTGATAATATCAGCGGCACGTTCCGCGGTAATATAGATAGGAGCTTGAGGATGACCAGCAGGGATGAAAGGCTATTAAAGAAAAAATTTGTCAACAACAGCCAACTTTCAAGCTATAACAAAGGAGGTTGGAACTTACCCAAACAGAAGCATCGACAATACGAACACCACGAACTTTCTTAAGTAAAAGTTGTCCATCAACAACACCATGACCTTCTCTAGCATCAACACGAGCAGTGCAGAATGGATGTTTAATGGTAGTAGCCCATTGACCCATATAATCAAGAATAGCTTCATCAGTTGAGAGATCGGTGTAAGGACCTGTGACGTAACCATCGAAAGCATGAGCTCCGGCTAAACGTTGAGCTGCACGGATTGAATAGATCATGGTTTGTCTATCGAAATCAGTATCGAGGAGTCTTGGATCGATTATTGGGTGGGCGAATGGGTCACTGGAAGCAAGAGTGACCGTTCCCTCTGTTGGTTAATGTTGGTTGAGTTGGTTTGATAATTTGTAAGGTGAGTTGATTGACTTACTGGAGGTAGGAGAGACGACGACGTTGACGATTGAGAAGTAGGCACCTGATGTTGGGATCGGTTGAGATGTGGTGAAGAAACCATTCTAATAAACAAAAAATGTCAACATTAGAATGTACAATTTTTTAAAAAAGAAGGAAAACATACGCCATAAGCATGCTCATAATGAGGTGCAGTAGGACCAGAAGCAGGATCACCAAATTGAGCCAAAATATCAGAATTGGCAGGAAGTCTCCAGAAAGACATATGATTAGAAACACCATTAGCAGCCAAACGACCAGTTCCAGTAGAATGATATTCTTCAAGAGCATCTTCAAGAGCTGGTCCACCACGTAAAATAGCATCCATAGTGGTTGTACTATTGGCATTGAATTGAATTGGCAAGAGTGGATGATCTACTAGGTTTTTGCCAACTTCTGGAAGATCAACTACGGCTGTTATTCCAACTTGTGAAAGTTCGTTGGCAGGTCCGATTCCGGAAAGTAAGAGGATTTGAGGTGTACCGATTGCTCCTGCTGAAAGAATTACTTCTTTACTGGCGGTGACAGTGAATCGAGGAGCTGAAATAATAAAGATAAGTGATCGGTGTAATTCGAAATGAATAAAATAAAATGATTACCAGAAGTGCTTCGTGCGAATTCAACACCACGGAAAATTGGAACAGTCCCAACAGAACCAGTTTGAAGTAATCTCGTAACTTGAGCATTATAAAGTAAATCAATATTGGTTCGACTGGCCAAAGTAGGATTAAGGAAAGCAGTTGCAGAACTACTTCTAAGAGGACCTCCAACAGTAGAATGCATCCAAGAAATACCCAAAGGATTACCACTATTGTAATCTGGGTTATATGGGAATTCAGCAACTTCGTTTGTTACTTGGATTATACGATCATCAATGTCTGTTGCGAATCCGTATAAAGATGTTTGGAGGGGGCCGTCTGTTCCGTGAATACTTGGAATGTATTGATTGGATTCATCGTGTCCATCGTTGGGTGGAACGTGCCTCTCGTTCTAAAAGAATTGGATTTGGATGAATTTTTGAATTTATTTTTATTTTGGAGATCTTACCTTGAGAGCGTAAGGGACCATGTTATCCCAACTCCAACCTGCATCTCCAGCAATCTCTGCGAAAGAATCATAATCATCCTTAGGACCACGAGTATAAACCATGTAATCTAGTAAAGTTCGAAAAAAAACCGTCAAATTAAAACTTGATTGCTTCTTTAAACAAACGCTTGGAGGAAAAACGTACTGGTAGAACTACTACCACCAAGAACATATCCACGAGGGAATGGAATATTCTGGTTATTAATAGCTGCTTGTGGAATAGTGGTATAGTTCCAATCGAAGGAAGTGTCAGGGGAAGCAATAGGTCCAAAGAATGGAATCTTGATCAATTCATCTTGGAAACCCTCATTGCTATAGAAAGGTGAAAAAAAAACACGAAAGTGTTCAATAATCTTTGGTGAAATAGACCAGAAAAAAAGTAGCTTACTAGCGACCAGCCTCAATGACGAGGACACGGTAGTTGCTGTTCTCAGCAAGTCGGGCAGCAACGACATTTCCGGCGTTTCCAGCTAACGAGGATAGTGATCAGCTGTGACCTTGACTTTACACAATATGGTCATGATTTACCTCCAATAACAACGAAGTCATAGACGCTGTTGGCAGGAAGTTGATCGGGATTGTTGTAGATCGCGGCCAAAGCTTTGGATGTTAAGAGAGGCAGAAGAGCAAGAAAAGCAGATGTCAAACGCATGTTGAGAGAAAATGAGAGAGAGAGAGAACTGAGATGTAAATTTCTGGCTCTCCTCTGTAAAAATGCTCAGCTTTAATACTTTTTCTACTTCAATTGAAACAAGGTAAAAAGAACAAGTTTTTTTCGTTTTCCTTGCCGAGTTCCTGCGATATCGGGCCAAGTTGTTAGAGAGCAACTAACTATGATTGAAAGTCCATGGCCACTTTGAATCATTGCTTCTTGAACGCCGAACATATGATATTTGATTTTCGCGAATAACCGATTCGGATATGATGAAAGTTTGATATAAAATGCATCACTATGTCAAGAGCATTAATAGTATGCATTCAGTTCATGTAGGGCTTAGACTTTTTAGGTGCTATAACAGTTAACATCAATGTCATTTCGGAGTAACAATGATAGAGATAAAAATAGAAGAGGCCTCGATTTGCGCAGTATAGGGGGCGGACAAGTAAGTAGACGTCGGTAAAGCGGAATACGGCCATAACTTTACATAGTATTAAGTAAGTTTCAGGAAAGACGAAATACATTCTTGACAAAACATCTAGTAAATTAGTAATGATGCATACCAGTGTAATCACCATGGTTATAAGTACCCCACATTGTGAGAAGAGAGGGTGGGAGACGAGTAATATTCCAGACAAAGTAATACAAAAGAATATATGACTACGTATTACTACCGTCTCCAAAGTCTCGACAATAGCCCCGGCTTAATTTAGGCGAAGGATTTGAAACATCAGTTCTGAGAGATTCAAGTTTACTGCGCCGCATGAAACATAATCATGATCCTACAATTTATCATAATCGGATGAGATACAGCGTCATCTTGTCAGTGAATGAGGAGTAATAGTAGCGTTGTCCTTCATTCCGAACTTAAGGAGATCATAGACGTTCTTCTCCCGGTCAACCCTTAATGGTTGCAAGTTCGCGTCCTTTGACTTTAACGTCTTTTGACTGGCTACACCATAAAATATTGATGAGTGAATGTTGAACGAGGGATGAAATGCTTCACACGATATTCGGATATCGGGTAGGATGCAGTTAGCCTATTTGACAGTTTGCGGTAAAACTCAACTGTTGTGGCTATTTATAACTTTTGACAATCAGACACAACATCTCCGCTGGTCTACATCATCGTCCTCCAATCGTCCCCTGGCATTTCGACAATCGCCCTGAAAGTCCCTTTTCTAATTTCGGACAGGTGAGACAAGGTACTTTGTCAGCAACATCTCTTGATACCCTTCTTTCTAGACTGTAGAAAACATTGGTTACTACCAGTACACATACTATTCACTTTCACTGGTAGTCTCCGTGGACTCTACCGTCACCATCTACTGCTATGCTATACTTCCTTGGGTCAATTCCACTGTTTGAAACATCACTATTCAACTTCGGGACCGATTTGCTCTTGAAACTGAAAGAGACGATATATTTTTAGATACACTTCTCCTTGGCTTTTGCACACAACCTTGACACAACCATATGGTTCTCCTTACCTCAGGTCCAGGATACAGGGACAGAATCTCTTAAGAAAGCTGTGCCGAGATGATGTACCCTTGGTTTTGGTCACACGTAAAAATAGAATAGCGAGAATCAAAAATACATACATTCTCGGCTGTCAGGTACAGGGTGTGGCTGAAAAGTAAATAGGGTGGAATTAGGCTCCATAATGCCTTGGATAAACAGATGGTTATGTTTTATGATATGACAGTCCAGAGAAGCGGAGAGTAAAAAGGGGGATAAGCGATGTTTAAACGTGAAAAGCGGCACCACAATATTTACTACTGGTGGGGCTTTTGAATTTTCTAGATAAGGTGAAGCGAATGATTCAAGGGAGGATACTGATACTTTGCGTCGTATTTGTGTGTTTGTGTGTAATGAAGATCTAGCATCATTTTCTGCAAGACGTAGAGTGAAAAGATAGGACCCTAGAAAATCCCTATAAGAGGCTGGGTCCCGGAAATTTGGGGTTTTCGGCCTTTCTGTCCGCTCGCAAATTCCAAATTTCCGGAGTCCACCGTCCGTTTTGTCACCGAGCCTCCGCATGAACCTAGTTTTTTTGTCCGTTTTCGTGGATCTGGCCTCAAAAAATCGCGAGAAATATCGGGGAATACACTAATATACTCCCAGATGCATATAACAATAGATGTATTATCTACAAGTCCATTGTTGTCACGCAAAGCGAGATGCAAGCAGTAAATGTGTCTTTTGCAAGGGAAAGACCTTGGATCGCAATCATAATAAGCATGAGAAAAATTTTGAAGACGGAGTAGTGTGAGTGGTGTGAACTAAAAGGTGCGAAGGGGATTTAGAGGTAAATTTCCGGCCATGGTGTTATTCGAAGCTTGGAATGAGAGCTTCAAAAGTGCTGAAATATTAGACACTGCGGCTGTGCTAGCACCCGGCCTCCCTCATGAGACGTAAAATCTGTCCGTTCCAATGGCACCCGACCTTAACCTGGAGGAGGCAAATACTGTCCGTTTTCGCTTCCGGCCTAACGGCCGGATTCTTAATTTTTTGTCCGTTTGGGACCCAGCCTCTTATAGGGATTTTCCAGGGTCCTGAAAAGATGGACGAGTTGAGGTTTTCTTAACATCCCTGACGTCATTGATTGGGGCACAGTCACATGGTCGTCCATAAAATATATTCGACCTGTATTCGACAACGTTAACGTTCAACACACGACTACAGCCTTATTTCTTGCTCTGATTGATGCATTCTAAAAGGAAATGTTCCGATGCGTCTGAACCAAGAGTGAAAAAGCGGCTTAGCAACATTACGGAAGTATGTAGCCCAAATGTTTGTATCTCACTCTACTTTTGTCAGTGTTTATTCGTTATTGAAACTATATAGATCCCTCATTCTCGTTCCCAGAACAGCCCGATTCATAGCGGTGAAAATTTATCGGTGACTTGAGACGAACTATCCAATTGCGATGACGATGAGAGTGCCAACCATATCTTGGGTTATAGAATGGAAAGCGACGACCTTGAGGAACACACACGTTTGGACATCTGGTACCTCTCGAGTTGGCGACAGAGATCTTCTTAGGACTCGTTAGGCTCGGAATCTTGAATACGACCCCTGACAAAAAGAGCAGTGACGAGAAAACTAAAATTGATGGTTGTTATAATGCCTACGTCGAGGTGTTGTCTAGTTACGACAAGGGCATGGGCCTCCCGATTGACAAGATGGATTCTTATTCCTGGACCTTTGCAAAGATGGTCAAACCTGGAAAAGACGTGAAAGCTGCAAGACTTCTCAACACAATTGCGGTAATCGCACATCAAATCGCATCCTCCCTTCCACATGCCCTAGACGCATCCAAAGCACCAATTCGCACTCTCTGGACAACTCTCCGTCTCAAGTCCAAGACTACTACACAAATATTGTGGCTCTACCTATCGAAGCGTTCACTGGACGGGAGAATACTGAAGCGATGGACACAAGCAAATGCCCAACGCTGTTTGATTTCACGTCCATCCCCCGAACTCACCCACATCCTGAAAATCAACTTGCTTCATTGTCAGATATTAACATCCGAAACAGGATGAAGGCCTCACTAGCGGGATCATCGATCACAAGAGCGGTATTTGCTCACTTCAAACAAAATGCAGTCGTACCCGGAATAGTAAATGACTTTAAGAGGTTTCGTTCTATAGGAGCAGCCAACATTAGTGATTATGAGGTTGCGCAAGTACAAGAAATGCACTGTATGAAACAGCAGCTTCTTGCCCAACCACATCTTCGGTTTGTGCTCGGCGTGAGCATGATATCAGAATGACTGATCGTCTGTCGTGCTGACGCTATGGGTACCGAAGAGTGCAAGTTGAACCTGACCACTGGGAAAGGTATCCTCGAAGTAGTTCGAGTGGCGCTTGCCTTCGCAATTGCTGATGACAGGACTCTTGGCCACATTCGTGGTTTCGAACTGGGTGGAGACGATGTTGCTCCATACCTTCCTGTGTACTACACTCCGCAGTCGACAGATGAATCCATCCGCCGCGAACGTTATTATCTAGACTACTTGGTTGAGAATCACGATTCTCTTACTGGACGTATGACTAGGCTATGGTGTGCTTATCGAGAGGTTTCGAGTGAAGATAACCTCGAATAGGTTCATGACAGAGAACAAGCTGAGGCGAGACGAACAATGAAGAGAGGGTAGAAGGTTTTCGTTGGTCCATATTCCCTCGAATTCCAAAATGTAGACCTGATTCAATTGCGTGTCAAGAAAACATAGTACAAAAGATTAGAAAAGAGGCTGAAGTGGAGCTATTAACAAATGAAAAAAAGCGGTGCTCGATTCATTCTCCCTCCCGATCGGTTCGTGAGATTGATCGAATTCTCAAATATTTTACTGAACTCTATTCCAAAAAACTAGTGTTTACACAGGTGCAAACATCTTTGAAGCCGTATAAGGGATTCAGTGATCCAACCAGAGGCTTTCCAGACGATTTGAACACTCTCACGCGACAACAAGAGATAATCACAGTTACTTTGTTCAAGCGAGCTCTATCTCAATATGAGTCCTTCGGTGATGTTGCTCGTGCAATAACTGATGGTTATCGAGGTATGTTTGTCGCCCTTCTACAGCTACTTTGGGAATTGACTCTATCACTCTGCTATTGAATGGTTACATAGAAAGGGGTTCCTTCATCGTAACATTATCGACGGAAACTTACATCTGTCCCATGAGGAACCGACGATATTTACAAAACCCTCAGGATTATCAAGGAAGGCATTTTACTTTGCAGGCGGAAACCTTCCTCCCCTAATGGTTTATGGCCTTGTCCATGGTTTTGAGAATTCTGGTTTTGTTCGTCAAGTAAGATACTGTGGACCTTCAAACAAAATGCATAAACTCATCCAATAAATGCCACTCGGGACAGTGGTCATGACATTGGTGGAACAATGGTATGTTTATTTTCCGCCTGATGTCGATAATATTGAATAATGTATGCTGTCTTAGGGAACTCTGTCGTACAGCTCCATTCCGCTTTTGTTTGAAGAATGTCACACACTCGCAGATGATGTACGTCAGTAACCTCAAATACCACACTTTATACTAAATCTAGATAGATGGAGAGCCTATTCTACCTCCTCTACATGTTTCCATTTGCCTACGGTCATGCGGTACCACCCTACTATCCACAGGCCCCTCGACCACTAAATGATTTCAAATGGCCGATTGGTATACAGATGTGGACACAAGGAGCATCGTGGCATCTTCTTTGGAGGACGGAAGCTCGCACGCTTTACCAGTTCAAGTAGATGGAAACCCGATCATCCCCTCCTCCAAGATTCTCCACACTTCAACAATAGTTTGCCACCAAAGTCGACGGAAAGGATGTTATGGGGGCATCTTATAACAATGTTTCATAATAACTTCCTTTGGTAACCTTCCACTTTCCGTTCCCAGTCTTGGATGGAAGCAGACAATGTCGAAGATCAACTTCCTGGACTGATTAAAGCAATGGATGATGTATTCAGTCAGTTATGGCTTCCTTTCAATTTGCTATCCTCGTTTATCTGATTTAATATTTACTCAGATAATCCACCGGAGAGTTATGACTATTCACTGCCCAACCTATGAGCTACATATAATATCTCTTGCAGATTAGCTGTGAACGAAATTAGGCAATGTGAAACTGCTCACAGACACATGTATAATGAAGAATTGTGTTGAAAGACATCAATCAAATTGATTATTTCTAGTCCATGGTAGTAGATACAGTCCTGTTATTACATGATTACATAGCAAAAGCTACAAGAATCAGCCTTATTTAAAATTTACCAAATATTTGACCATTTCCTCATGTCCAGACACAGTTCCACACCTAGTGAACTTCAAAACCCCACAATTAGTTAAACCTTGTATAGTTTCACCACTGGGAGTTTCATTTTTTCCTTTCTGAAATGCGATAAAAAACGGGCTTCCAAGTGTTCCTCCACATCGACGTTCTTCCAACATTTTGACAAGCGCTTTAGATGTTGAATCAAAGAGCAAGCCACCATGTTTTACAGAATATGTAACACACAATTCCTCCAAAGTCGGAATGAGTATTTTGTTTTTGGGGTGAAGCGAGGGAGTCAAAGTGTGCAAAGTATTCAAGACCTCCTGCGCCGTGAAATCAATAAACAACCTCTTCGTATCAACCTGATCAAATAACTGGGCAATTTCCTCTTTCTGGAATTCATGAAATGACTCTGAACCTGACACGTACACTGAGGATAAAATAGATGACCTCGTTTTCATAAGAGGTGTTGGTGTTCCAAGTCGTATATGATTTTTTGTTATATTGATAATTGAAGCCTCACGAAGAGAGGGTAGATTGAGGTGTTGAAGGATAAGTGTATCAAAAGCAGTTGGGATTTCTTCGTAGGGGGATAAATCACAATTAAGGATTTGAAGTCGTGGAAGGGTATAGATCGTATCACCCAGAGCTGGTAGCGGGATCGCCCTGTTAGGGGTGACGTATGGAGCAACAAGTTTGAATTCGATAATTGTTTGCTGACATTCGAGTAACATGCGAATACAGCATGAGTATGGAATGGTATAGAGGTGCAGGTGTGTGATGTTGGAAGGAATGCTTGGGATTATGGCGCGATTAAGAGTTAGATGTTGCAATTTTGGTGCTATGGGGAGTGTCCACTCTTTAGGTGGTCGCCAATACTGCTGTCCTGTTATCTCTAAGTGTTGCAATTGAGAATATACAGTCTGCTCTCCCTGCCAGGCAGCCATTGCTTCCGCAGGAGCAGTCAGTGATTTGACTTGTGTTGGATTATCGTGTACAGCAACGTCCAAGAGAGTTTTGATGATTTGTGGTTCTAATCTGCTACAATTGCGATAAACCAAGGAAAGGGGTAGACTTTTAGCTCTTTCGAAGTAATCACGTAGCAAGGCGACCTTGTTCTTCACAAATGCGTTCACCGAAAAATAATTGTCAAATTCCAATCGGAGTGATGTCCATATAACGGGTGTGGAACGAGCAACCTGACGCCAGTACGACGAGACAGAACTGAGATGGAGTGGAATGAAGGATGAAAGTTGGTTTATTGGCCTCGCCCTGTCATTTTCCTCGTTTGTCGCCATTTCCATAATATAGGAGAGGACTTCGGGAGGGATGGTGTATGTGACTGACTGTATGGAGTTCAGTTTCTTAAGTAGTGAGGTGCGCTTAACATGTAAGAGTTGGATTTGTTGGTCAATGGAGGCAACATCGCGAGTGATCTGTTCAGCCTCTGTGAGGTTGAAAGGGGCAGTAGCAGTATGAGCGTTTTTACATCCACAAACAATACAGGATAGTTGTGTCTGGTCTCGCATGGCTGTGTTGGATGTAGAGCTGGTCAAAACGAAAGGTGTGTCGAGGTCACTAACCTGGATTACATATGCACTATTACCTCATTGTATACGCCAAGCATAAACGTTTAAACGTGGACTCTCACTATTAAGAGAAGGTGCCCATCTTTTTATCATGGCAAGTGACAAGAAGAGGAAGAATTCGCTTCCAGAAAACCAGAACATACTTCCAAAACGTGTTTGTGCTCGAACAACACGTGCTCAATTGACAGACACAACACCTCGGGTACTTTTCACTCCCTTTTGACTGTACATACTATGCCCCTCTTACTGATCTTTTTTCATATAGTTTCCCCGTTCTCGCTCCAAGAATAGTCCTATTCAGAAAACGGGAGTTGGTGCCATTACTGTGGTCCATGAATCGTCCAATGACGATCATGAAATGAACAACCATTTTGTCGATCTTAAAATGATGAAAAGCGACGATCTTGTAGAGCACACCTTTATACTCCTGGAGTTTTGCAAAGGCTTTGAAAACCGGACGAAACGTGGATACAACAACATTTCTTAACACGATCGCAGTAATTTCACACAAAATCACATCATCACTATCCCATTGTCCAGACATTCCAAAAGCGCCAATACGTACTCTCTGGACGCCTCAATCACAAGACCATGACTACCACCCGGACATTGTTTCTCTACCGATTGAAGGCTTCACAAAACAGGACAAGTTTCAATGTACAGATATAAACAGGCGCTCTGGGTTATTTTCTTTCACATCTATTACGAAATCGTATTCAAAACCCACAGCCCATCGCACCTCATCGTCAGACTCTTTTATGCTACAACGACTAAACTCATCATCTGCGGGATCGTCGATCACGAAAATAACATTTACTCACTTCAAACAAAATGCAGTCGAACCTAGAATGACGGATGACTTCAAGAGGTTTCGTTCTACTGGGGAAATCAAGATTAGCGATTATAAATCTGCAGTGACACAAGAACTGCGGTATATGCAACAACAACGTCTTGCACAACCACATCTTCGGTTCGTGCTCGGCGTGAGTATGACGTCGGAACGACTAATCCTCTGTCGGGCTGATGCCATGGGTACCGAAGAGTGCGAGTTGAACCTGACTACTGGGAAAGGTATTCTCGAAGCTATTCGGGTGGCCCTTGCCTTCGCGATTGCTGACGACGCTACCCTTGGCCACATTCCTGGTTTCGAACTAGGTGGAGACGATGTTGCTCCGTATCTTCCCATATATTACACGACAGATGAATCTATCCGCCGCGAACGTTACTATCTCCACTATGTAGCTGACAATCGCGGTTCTCTTGTTGGTTGCATGACAAGGGTGTGGTGTGCGTATCGAGAGGTTGAGAATGAAGATGATCTCGAATTGGTCCATGAGAGAGACTAGGCGGAGGCAAGACGAACAATGAAGAGAGGGCAGAAAGTTTTCGTTGGCCTATATGCTCTGAAATTCCAAAACGTAGACCCTGATTCAATTGCATCTCAAGAGAATATAGTACGAAAAATCAAAGCGGCAGTTGAAGCAGAGCTGTTAACAAATGAAAAGAGTGGTGCTCGATTTATCCTCCCTCCTGATCGGTAAGTCGTAATTGTTATTTCAGGGATTTGTCTTACATTTGTGTAGTATTTACTCTAGACCAAACATCTTTGAAGCTGTATGGGGGTTTGATGATCCAAGTAGAGGTTTCCCAGATGCATTAAAGACTCTACCACGACGACAAGAGACAATCACTGTTTCTTTGTTCAAACGAACTTTGTCCCAATACGAGTCCTTTGGAGAAGTTGCTCGTGAGATAGCAGACGGTTATAGGGGTATGCATATGGTCCTTTCACAATATTATTTGTTGCATTGACCTCGGAGCTACTTTTCAGCCATTGAGTGGTTATATAATAAGGGTTTCTTCCACCGTGATATTAGCGACGGGAACTTACTTTTGGCACGCGAAGAGCCAACAACATTTACAAAACCATCTCGGATTAACAAGGAAGGTATCTCTATTTTGCTTTGTCGCAGGAAGCCTCTTTCTCTTCAGGATGTCTACGGTCTTGTTCATGATTTTGACATGGCAGGTCTGGTCAACAATGTCAGTCATTTTAGCAACTGTCAAAATCCGTCTACTAATACAACTTAGCCTGTCGATAGCAGCGATCGAGTGGTGCACTGTCATTCCAACACCACCAATAGGATAGTGTATTTATTCTCCCTCACTTTTCTATCCATCTGCATCGATTTTGATCAACGATCTTACCAAGGGAACTCCCCCATTTATGTCAATTCCAGTTTTGTGGTAACAGCACACAACGTAGACTTGGGGATAATGTACTTGCCAACAATTCGAAACGTAAATATCATTTGTGCTGAATCCACAAAAGGTTGAAAACTTTTATTACATGCTCTACCTCTTCCCATTCAGTTATGGGCCTTCGAAAGCACCCTTGCATCCCAGCTTGTCCGCGCCAACAGATACTCCACCATGGACAAAGACCCACATGTATACAACCCTTGGCACTCGTAAACGAGATTTCTTTGGGAGTTTGGATAAATGGAAACCCAATTGTAGACTTCTTCAAGATCATCACGATGCACATTTCGATGACAATTGGCCATTAAAATCTACAGACAGTGCATCATGGGAACACCTGATGACCATACTCCATAATAATTTCTTTTGGGTAAAACCTACTTCTAATGACTGGTCATGGAATCAGAGGGCAGATGTTGAGCGTCGACTTCCTGAACTGATTACAGCAATGGGATGATGTGTTCAGTCAGTTATAGTTTCTCTTTCATTCAATCCATCCTTTTTAATTTATCTGATGTGATGTCTAGACAGAGAATCCGCTAGAGGGTTGTAACTATTCACCCCCCGATCTATGAATTACATATAATATCTGTTCTTCGGGGAACAAAAAATCGCGCGATATGACTCCGATAATTTATATCTATCAATTATTACCTCGAATCAGTTAATTTCCCCTGTTCAATCGAACGTGTGATATCATCTATATCTGAAATATATGATGATGACCGGCATGGACACGGAACTGACTCCTTCCCAGTCCTTGCAAAGTCCTTGTGAGTTTTATCCAAGAAGTCAAAACTGTACAAGTTCACTTTCCAACACACGTCAGTTCAAAAACACTTTGGTAAACGTTAATCATCAGATTCACTCATGTGCTTTCTGAGAAAGGAGTTCTCAAGAAACTGCAAAATAAGAAGATATTTGTACCTCTTTGCATAGGCTTTTGCACAATGACAAGAAGTTAATGACAACCATTAATATACATTGATTACATTGATTATGTCTACAGTCTCGACTTTGGAAGATTACATGGCAAAGTTGTAAGAAATCAGCCTTATTCAAAAGTTACCAAATATTTGTTCATTTCCTCGTGTCCAGAGTCACGCACAATTCCACACCGAGTAAGCTTCAAAACCACACAATTAGTTAATCTTTGCAATATCTCGTTGAAAGGCGAGTTACTTGCTCGTTGTCACAATGACTAGAGATTTCTCTGGTGGAGGAGCAACAACGTTTCGATGAGTGTCCCCACATCGTCATGACTAGAGATTTCTCTGGAAGCAACAACGTCGATGAGTGGATTGATACATGATGCGATTGAGTCACAATTATAATAAACAAAGGAAAGGGGTAAACTTTTGGCTCTTTTGAAGTAATAGCGTAGTAACGGGATTTTTATTGTTCAGGAATGAGGCCACTGGAAAGGATTCATCGAATTCCAATCGGAGCGACGTCCATATAGCAGGTGTTGAACGGGAAACCTGATACTAGTGCGACGAGACAGCACTGAGATGGAGTGGAATGAATGATGAAAGTTCGTTTTTGGGTATCGTCGTGCTTCCTTCTGTGATTGAGTTCATACTTGCTGCTATTTGCATAATGTTCGAGAGGACTTTAGGTGGGATGGTGTGAGTGACAGATTGTATGGCGTTGAGCTTCTGGAGTATCGAGATGCGCTTAACACGCAAGAGTTGGATTTGTTGGTTAATGGTTGGTTTTGGTTAATGTTGAAAAACAGAAGTCCCCAATCCAGCAATACGTCACACGGCTAACAGGTAACTGTCCATCTTCCGTGGTCCCAGCAGTGTGCCACCATTCAAATTTCAAAGGTCGTTAGATATATCTTATAAGATAACCTATTAAACGTACTTCCTCCTCGTGATTAACTACGTTCATAATTTACAGGCTGTAAGTATACATCGTTGGAGATTCTCTCATACAAAGTTAAAGCGGACGTAGGAATGATTCAGATGAGCGATAAAAATAACACTACTTGAATCCAGAACTCCAAGCTCCTACACAGCCCATGGCAGGATAGACGTCATATACTAAAATTCTTATCATCCTTATATCATATCATGTAAACTTTTGGTGAGTTAGCTGCCCGCCTTTGTACGCAGGTTTAGTATGGATATTTCCCTATTTGATGTCCTTGAAGCCTGCCAATCATAGCGCCTCGTGTATGCAACGTGTATGAGAATTACACTGTCAGTGAAGGAAGCTTATTTTGAGAGAGTCAACGGATTCGACTCCTAGAAACTACAAATAATGACGGCCAACACATCTACATAGTACATAGTACATCACCAATTTATTTCTGAATCCTAATTTCACAGAAATATTCAACATTCAATTCGGATAATACCCCCAATCATCATCACCAGGAACAATAAACCCAAGTTCAATCCACATCTTCCTACTTTCCGGAAAAACTTCACACCATCTTCTAACATCACCTTCCACATCTCTCATCCATTCTTCACCACCTTGACCCATCCATTTAATAGTTTTACCAACCCTAACCAAATATTCATTACAAGCCAAATCCAACAATTCCTTAACATCACTTTCATCACTAGGTATTTTAACTCTTGCAACACGACGCATATCAAGTCGATGTTCAGCCCAAGCTTTAAGTTTGAGTAAAAGAAGAATCATAAAAGGCATTAAAGGGATATCTTTAAATGCATCTGATTCGTCATGATAGATTTTTTCTTTTGGGATCATATGAATGTGTGGGATACCGATGGTTCCAGGGAGTAAAATATCGACTTTACATGCTCGATGGGATGATTCATTTGGATCTGGATGATCTGGTGTTAGACAGTACCAGAGAACACTATGTGTTTTGCTCCTGGAGCTATGGATGGGACGAGATAAAATTCGGTTGTATCGTCGTCTTGGTTTTCTTTGATTTGTTCTTTGATTTCTTCAATACGTTCTTCTCTTTGTTGAGTAGTTGCAAATAGAGATGTAGAGGAGGGAAATGCGTTTAGAACCACAAGATCAACATCCTTTGCGTATTGCCTCCAGTTAGCCTCATGGTGAGAGAAAGAAAGAGCGCATACATTTGGATTTCTGTTTTCTGCTCCATAGATTGCAGCAGCTGTACTTCCAATGAGACAGCACTCAAGGTCCTGAAGGGCAAGAGCAGCAATCGCAGCGCGTGCCGTCTTCTGGATCTGTGCAGCGTTTGGTCTGTAGTGTCTCATCAAGAAGGATAGGGTCTATTTATAAGTAAACTGGGATATAGATAATCAAAAGAATCCATCAACAGTATTAGCAAGAAACGCTCCTCCCCTACTTCGGCCAAATCCTCCTCCAAATCCTGTACTAGGAAATCCTCCCCCTAATCTTGCTGTAATCTCATTAGGTTTCTGTTCTGGCACAACAGGAGGTAATCCTACCTGAGGCATCACATCATCCTCAAGATCAAAAAATCCTTGTCCTTGTTCAATAGTACTCGGTGAAATCACTGTAGCGATACTCGTATTCGATTCATCGAAGAATGAAGGAGATATTGGAGAGGTGAGAGATGTACTATCCGTATTAGTATATCCCGAATTCGAGTTTGAAGCCGACGAACGACCATTGTTATATATCAAGGAGGAAGTATGAGATGAAGTTGACTTGGATGATTTCGATTTCGATTTCCTTTTCTTGGGAGTATCACTTATGGACGACGAGGATTTATGTTTTGAAGATCGTGTTTGAGTAGGTGGTTGTTGATAACCAACAACACTATACCTATCACTTATCGAATTCGAGGTACGACTCCTTGAATCCGAACCTCCATTTGAGTGGCTCGGAGGTGGTCTCCTTCGTTGAGTATAAACAACTCCATCAAGGTCTGCACCCTCATCATCTTCATCCTCCTTCATGGCCAAATGCGGAAGTAAGGCGGTAGGTGAGGGTGGTGCCTGAGGCTGTGGTTGCGAGCGGTCTATGGCATGAGGTTCTTGATACGTCGTAGCATCTGATCCAGCACGATAAGGAGAAGGAATAGCAGGGTATCCATCTCCACTTCCTTGGAATCCTTCAAATTCACCACCATTATCACCAGCAGAAAGTGCCTGAGCAATCCTTTTCATCTCCTTCCTCTCCTTCCTCTTCCTTCTCCTTTCCTCTTTCTCTTCCCTCCTCCTCTCTTCCTCTTCATCTTGAGCACGTTGAACTACAACAGCAGCTGACCCTGACCCAGACAAATTGTCAATTGTAGCAGCATCCAAAGGTGCAGCATCAGAGTCAAAGGTAGCTGTCGTGGTTGTACGTGTAATAGGACCAATTGATTCTTCTTCCTCTTCCTCTTCTCTTCTACCACCATTATTATTTCGATATAAAACATCATCATCATCTGGTAGTTTAATAGGCGCAGCTTTAGACCTTCCAAACAAATCAAACCCAAAGAACGTAATCTTCTTCGCGTCCTGTTGGTGTTGTTGATGTTGTTGTTGTTTTATCTTCTTCCTATTAACACGACGTGTTCTTCCAGGATTAGAATGTAAAGAAAGCAACTCTGCATCTATTCCTTGTTCAGAATCGGATATAGGATCAGTAAGGAGTCGACGTAAATCATCCGAGGATGTATTAGGGTTAGAATTAGAATTAATGAGAGGAGTAATTCGATTTCGTTGTTGTGGTTGATGATTCGTAAGAGAGTCGTTAGATGAAGTATGATAAAGACATGGAAGACAAGTTGACCAAGACATTTTTGTTGTTGTAGCAGGGTTGCGGTGGTGGTGGGGTGGTGGTGGTTGGAAGAGAAGGCCAAGAGATATACTGAAAAGGGTAAAAACACATGATTACAACTCAAAGTCGCATCACATTTCTACTATTACCCCCGTCCCCCCAACTCCCACCAACACATGCGCCCTCATATGCTTTTACAAATGAACCTTGTAACGTTGCTATGTAAATCTGTCAACATGACTGTGATTATTACATGTTAAATAGGCAAGTAGTTAAGTAATCGTCCCCCGGTGCTATGTAATACACACATTGTTCATGAATTATTAATTCTATTCTATTTTAATGTACAGTACACACCTGATTTTCTGGACTTACCACCTGGAAAAAAACTACACAGAGGATATATTATTTGATATATGTATATATACATTTAATGTGCGATTTATGTAACGTCTCTGTTAGTATATCGGTTAGTACACGCGCCTGTCATTGACCGCGCGAAAGCGGGGTTCGACTCCCCGACAGAGAGAGTCACATGTGAATACGCTTTTTGTTTTCTCTTTCGTGTATATTATTCAGTCGGGTGTTTATTAAGTTACCGTAGTATTCTACGATTTATTTAGCGTACGAATGTGAATATAGCAATGTATGGTCATTTATTAGTAGAGAGGGATTAATTTTGCATAAACTGTTTCATTTTTGATAATTGAATTTTCAAAAAGAAAAACATTGTAATTGAAGGGGTATAACCTAGAGATGGAAATATTTTGTTTGCGTACTATATCTAGACGTTATTCAAAACTTTCAGTTGTCGCTACTGCGAGATAATACTATACTTGAAGTTAAAATAAGCCAACCCGAGTTGAAACGTTAAGATCTGGGCCGCCTCCGTGAAGTCTCTTTTAGGGGTACTGGCAACTGCGCATGAAAAGTTAACGATAAATTATGGTATAAACAAGTTGTACCGCCATAGTTAAAAAATCAGAAGTAGGGATTACTAGAGGCTTCCATTCTAAAGAAATTGACATTGACAATTATAGGCAACTTGCGACAGGCTACAGTGTACCACTACATTATGATCATATGCTATGACTCGAATATTTATCCCAATTTCTTCTTTTGCATAGGAAAAACACAGCTTTTCAGGACCTTACCACCTTACGAAGTTGTTACGAAGTTTTCGATCATGATCTGTTAGTAATGATGCGAGAATCAATTTATTTTTATGGTGACATTTGACCTCAAAGCGTACATTTCATAAATAAACCGAATCTGATAGGTTAATTTTCACCGAATAATCCGGAAACTGGAATCACCGGTTGACCAGGAACAGGAGTTACTACTTGCCAACTTTGTCAACCTGTAGGCTGTGGAGTGCTGTTAAGCGATGTCGTGGGACATAGCATCAGGGTGTCAAAGACGATTTTGTAGTGTAAACTAACTAACTTCTTAGCCACAGGTAGCTTTAGAGGTTCATCTGAGCGCTCGATCTTTACATTTACCTTAGGTAGGAGTTTCTCCAACATCGCTTTAATCACGGTAGTAAGCAACAATGAGGGTGAATGGAGATATGGCCAAATTAAAAGTAGTGTAAGCTCTGCCCAGTTCCAATGGACCTTGATTTCAAAACAAAAGACCCTTCTTGGGAGAGGTCAATTCTCACTACCGAATGTCCTATACATGTACCGATATCATTCATTGTTTTTAGTAGCGGTTTAAGTCTTCTTGGAGTCCGCAATAACTTTCGCCGGTGTAGCCTTGAAGGTCATATTAAGGCTCTCTTGAGTACGACAGAGTTCAAATCACAAACCCGTAGAAGTTTCAACACATGGCTATTTTATACAATTCCAGTTTCCGAGAGTTTGGTGCTGATATAGTAGTGAGTTTCATTGCTCATAGAATCATTCAAATAGCTCAACATTGACTCCCCATAATTAATTCTCTCAACCCCAGTCATCTACAACACTTCCTGGACCCAGTACTCCAACTTCGATGGCACTGCCAATTCCAAATTCCTACTATCTCACCAAACTCCGACCAGACACCAATACTATCCAAACTTCCTCTTCATACTGGACCAAAGCACTCGTGGTCCAAACCCAAACCCAAACTCACACTCAAACTCAACACAACAACACATATTCAAAACCCTGTTTCATCACTCTCATCACATTTATCTCCTTTATCTCAATAATCCTTCTCGCATATTCAATCTACTACATCTATCATAAACGCAAACAAAATCTCCAAAATCAATTACGTCCTACTCCATTCCCATACACATCATCTATGACTTTTACCCAACATCATGATCGATATTATCGTACTCGCCGTACACCTACCGTCAATACCACAATGATTTCTAGTACCAACACTAGTACTAGTAATCAAGGAAGAAACACTACTTCTGCTGGAATTTTGAACTTGAATTCAAGTTCTTATTCATCAGGAGGCAGATCAACGTCTCGAACAATGAGGAGTCCTGGTATTAATACGGCGACAAATAACTTGTCAAATGACATGCAATCACAGTCACCTCCAGGATATCCATATCGATTTGATGATTATAATTATATGTTGGAAAATTCTCAGAATCAAACTTATTCATATCCTCCGAGTCCCCATTCACGTTCCCCGGGCCAGAATCAAACTCAAAGACAGTGTTCTTGTTGTACTATGATTATTGGTAGACCAGATGATGCCGTATTAATATGAATATGATTGAAATCAGTTTTGATTATGTATAGAGGATAGGACACATGTATTAAATTGGATAATGGAGTGTATTGTGTATTATTGAGCGTTTTTTTAGTAGATAGGTTTTGCTCATTCAACACCTGCTACATCATGATGGACATCACTTCTATTAGAATTCGACAGCTATTTTAAAGCGACCACATTTGTGAAGAATAAGATTCCTTTACTCCGGTATTATTTCGAAAGAGCTAAAAGCTTACCCCTTTCCTTGGTTTACCACAATTGCGAAAAAAAAAAAACCACGAACCATCAAACCGCTCTTAGACCTTGCTGTTCGCGATAATCCGACACGAGTCAAATCGCTGGTTGCTCCTGTGGAATCAGTGGCTGCCTGGCAGAGAAACCAGGCCATATATCCTCAATTGGAAGACCTAATCATAACAGGACCATCTCCAAACCAAGGACCTTCAGAGTGGACACTCCCCAAAGCACCAAAATTGCAACATCTAACTCTTCGTCGTACCATGATCTCCAACAATCCCTCCACAGCCAACATCACACACCTCAAATTCAGTGACATTCCATATCAACACTGTGTCTGCATCTTACTCGAATGTCGGAAAACAATTGTCGAATTCAATTGTTTAGATCCGACAAGAACACATACCCAAGTCTCTGGTACGATCACTGCAATTCCGCCCCTAGTTCTGGGTGACACGATCTATACTTTCCCACTACTTCAGGCCCTTCATTGCGACTTGTTCATTTATGATCATCGGTCCTTACCTGAATTCCCTAATTTCTTGGGATAGACTCATCCTTCAACACCTCAATCTGCCCTCTCTTCGTGAGGTTTCATTTTCCAATCTAACGGACAATCATATACGACTTGGAACACCAACACCTCTTAAAACGACGCCATCTGTTTTATCCTCGGTGTATGTATCAAGTTCAGAGTCAGCTCGCGAATTCCAGCAAGAGGAAATTGCCCAGTTATTGGATCAGGTTGATACGAAGAGGTTGTTTATTGGTTTTACGGGACAGGAGCTCTTGAACACGTTACACACTTTGACTCCCTCACTTCACCCAAAAAAAAAAAACAGAATACTTGTTCCTGGTTTGGAGGAATTATGGGTTCCATATTCTGTAATAACGGAAGGTGGTGACCTTGACCCGTTCTTCGATTTGATATACAAAGCACTTGTGAAAATGCTAGAAGAACGTTTATGTGGACGAACAGGAATACTCCGAATACCCTTTTTTATCGCATTTCAAAAAGAAGATGACATTGAAGTTCCCAGTGACGAGATGATACAAGATTTAACTAATCGTGGGGTTTTGAAGCTTACTAGGTGTGGAGCTCTGCCTGGGCATGAGGAAATGGACAGGTTTTTGGTAACTTTTGAACAAGGCTGATTCTTGCAACTTTGCTATGTAATCTTCCAAAGTCAGGACTACACTACAAGTAGACATAATCAATGTAATCAATAAATGTGTATCAACGCAATGCTACTTGACATTGATTTCATGTCGGCTTATGCCAAAAATGTGGTTTGTCTTTTTCGAGGAGTTTTAGTTAGGGAGCCTAATCCCCGTAACTGGCAGTTATGTAACAATTGCATAAACTCCTCTTTCACGAACCACGATGGCACTAGCTCCGTGGAACAACTTTCGCAGCCGTTGTACTGAAGGTGTACTATTCCCTCCAGGATCCCATTCAGTAAAATACCAGGGACTATGACGCATAGACAAGTATATCGTCGGTGGACTGTTCATCGAGGAACCATAAGCCCGCAGATGGTTTGAATGCACCTATCAGAGTCTGGAGACCACCCTCAGTTTGATCGTGTATATCCGCCTCCTATCCTTTTGAATGAGACATCTTATAAATCTGTTTCATTTTACTCTTGTAACCATGGCATTCTTGTACAACTATATATACCAGTTCTCATATGTGAGGACATCGTCTCTCACAACGCAGATCAACCAGTGATCCAGCATGAAGTTACGGAAGACCTACCAACATCACAGTTGCAACGTGCAACAATGACACGACACGAAGTACCTGATAGCTCAACTAGTATTGTAGAAGTCACAGAATTTCCATCTCATATAAAAGATACACATGTTGTACAATGTAGGGTAGAAAATTGGGAATCCATAACCGCTTTAGTGTATCTCCCTGCCTGAACTCTCTCTTCCTTATCACCTTGTTAGTGAAGGAGAAACGTGAAAACGCTGCTCCTTACATCGTATTCCAATGCGATTTCAGATACTTTTTTTCTAGATGCGTAAAAATAAACTTAAATATCGTCGTTTTGTCACTATTCTTTATCAGATGATCCTACTGAAGGTATTGTCGATGTATAGATCAGCATCGAGAATTGAGTTGAAGCAGAGTTTTTTTCATGATATGAGTCAACATGGTTCCACCGTAGGTATAAATATTGTAATCTCAACAGAACCCGTTGTATTGAACTATTAAACTCACTACATTGTCCATAGTCCACATATTTACTTTCCTAGAAATAATATCTCATTGCAACATTGCCAAAACTCATTCATAGTGAACGTTTGAACGTCGATTCTCAAGTACAACTTACAACCCAAAACTGTCAAACAAAAAAACCCCACATTTACAGTAATACATCAAATAGAACTCCAATGAATGAGTTTTATTAAAAAAACCTATTGGCAAACAACACTCCATCCTTCATGTTCAACCTTTCCAACTTGTATATCAGTGATCATCTCAAGAATTGCTCTACCCACCAATCCCAATCCACTCTCATCCTTTTGTTTAGGGAACAACAAATCGTTACCCTCGTACCCAACCCTATCTACGGGAGCAACAATAACAGCTGTACCGACAGTGAAAACTTCTTTAACCTTTCCGGTCTCAGTCCATTCTACAAGCTCTGCCATTTTAATTCTAGTTTCACGAGGGTGAATTTTCAATGTGGAAGGAACACCGGGGAGAGTAATGGGGGAAAATGGGTCAGTATGTGCAGCAGCGAGTCCGAGGGTAGATGAACGAGTAATTCCGGGGAGAATAGTACCGTCCAATTCGGGAGTCAGGAGGTCCAAATCTAATAAATGATGTTGAAGTCAAATGGATCATCGAATCTTACAGAAAAATGACGTACCACCATCATCACGTTTGACCACGACAAATACATTCATGGCACCTGCCTCTGTCAATCTCCTCTCACCCTCTTTATCTTCGAGCAACCAAAGAATTTGGTCATACCCCTTCGCGGCAGCATCGATTTGAGGAACGAAACCAGGCGAGTAATTTGTGCCGAGCTTGAAACATCCGGTACCACCGGGCCAAGCACGAACATTTTCACTTACGCCCAATAATGAGATCGGGTGAAGTCCATTTTTGAAGTAAGGTCCGGTGGGAGACGTAATGACGAAGATGGTTGCATAATCGGAGTGGCGGACGCCAAGGTTGGCTCGTGTTCCGATGACAGTTGGGCGGATGTAGAGGCTGTATCCCGGTTTGGTAGGAATCCATCGAGCATCAGTAAGGATTAAGCGCTCAATACAAGCGAGGAGTGCTTCTTGATTGAATTTCTGTTGACAAGAATAAATTAAAGGAAGGTTAGAGTTTACAAAAAGCAGTACCGGTAAAGCCACGCGAGCGGCAGATGACACAAGCCTAGCCATATTTTTCTGTGGACGGAAAAGTCGAGGTTTGCCGTCAGGGCCCATATACGCCTACGGATCATGTTAGTTCCAACCGCATTCAGATTTGTAATACGACAGCACCTTCATTCCCTCGAAAACGTTGGGGCAATACTGCAAACATGAACTAGCGGGGTCGATGCTCAATGGGCCATAAGGTTTAATTTCTGGTGCCGACCATCCATGGGCGGGATCGTAGTTCACCACGAGCATATGGTCGGTTTTTATCTCGCCGAATACGAGCGATTCGAGGGGTGGAATTGGTTTGAGAGTCGGTGCGAGGTTGACGATGAGCTTTGACGCCTATAAAACCTAAGCTATGTTGTCATAAGCAGGAGAGGACAAGAGACCTACATCGAGTTCAGTAAGATGAGCGGTGTGTCCGTTAGTTTGGCCGTTTGCAGATGGCATGATGGTAGAGATTGAGGAGTAAAATCGGAGTCATAGTTTAGACCAGAACGGCATTTGAATATCCCTTGGCCAGTTGCGTAAATCTCCATTTTCCCACGGTCTTGCAGAAAGTATATATTTGTTCTGTGTAGATGGTTGTACCGATGCATACTTGTTGCCATCACAAAGATCCTGGAGTTACGACGAAATCCATGATAATTTTGTATATTCAATCCACAAACAATGGCTGAGGCTCTATTGTCACTCTGAATATTATGATTCCGAAGAAGCGCAACTTCAGGGATGCTAATCATTCCTTCGGCCGATATCAGATTAATTAAGTATTATACATGATAAGGAATGCTTACACATGATACCTAGAGCAACAGCTAACTCGCTTATCGGAGCAGTAGACTATCCCAAGATTACCCTCGCGCTGCCTCTCCCCCACACAACTCACTCACTACAAAACTCTGGTGGTATACGCAGGGCTTTCGATCAACAGATTTTGCCAAGGACGAGAAGGTTTTGGGCGAGATGTAGAGTGATCAGGTGTTTGGGGTGGTGGCGGATACCGATTTTCAGCAGGCTTCGATTTGGTGCTTGCGTTGGTATTTGTAGAGATCGTAATACGATTCGAGGAAAGAGAAAGGACTTTATGCGCCTTTTGAGAAGGTGCTTTCTGTCTCTGCTTTGGAGTAGTTGATGGCAGAGCAGGGAAAGCACCTTGTGCCTGTACTTTGGCTTGTTGTATTTGTTGGCGCTGACGCTCTGCTTTTGCTCGTTTGTCGGCTATATAAGCTTCTCTTTCCGAATCTGAAAATGGAGTGTTGCAACTGGGACAGGGCTTCTCTGGCGTATTGAGTGCGCATAGAATGAACCCACAGGATGTGCAGATAGGAATATAGTTGAGGGGATGTTCTCGAGCGAGGCAAAAGCACATGTCGTAAGAAGGAGAGATGAAGTTGATCGTGGTTTTGTTCGCATCAATCTACATAGTGCATAGAGTGATTGATAATACACTTTATGATCGTGTGTAAGTAAAGACAGGTAAGGACCCTTGAATCTACCTAAAATCTACCCAAGATCCAAAAGCTGTAATAGTTAAACATATAACACAGATCAAAGTAACTTTTATCAGGATCGGGAAAGTTGGAATTTCTCAATTAATGAGGGTTATGTGTGAGGATTTGCTGACAACTTACAAGTATAAGTTCCAATTTTCCACAAATAGTAAGTTTCAAGAGGATTCGAAGACATTTCTTCAATACTTCAAAATTACAATAGATTCATCAAATGTCATGTTCCAACCAAAAAGCCTGTATTCCAGGATTTCCATATCTAGCAAGTTGCAGCACGCCTATATGAACTAAATCATGTAGCTTCCTTTCATATTGCGGATAGCCTTCCTCCATTGAGTTGTAAGGAAGAGCAAGAACGAAAGGTTCATTACGTATTTCTGTGGTCTCGTCTCCAAGTAACCTCTCTTCAAGCATACGGAGAATAGCAGAACTAAGTTCTTCACCCTCTTCATCATCAATAGGTGAAACGACCTCACGAAAGATTAGCGTTTGCAATTCTGGGATAATAACTTTTCTCTCCGGATGGCGCGAAGGGGTTAACGCCAGGACTGTACCCAAGATGCCCATGTAGGATTCAGGGTCAATGCCCAGTGATCGTGTATGTATATCCAACAAATGTCTGAGATCCTCTTCTCTCCATTCGTCTGCAGTAGATTCTTTACAGAAAGCAATGTACACTGTTGACAATGTAGATGTCACTGTGTTAAACGAGGTTGTTTTAACTCCATGTTGTAGCGCAGGAATGTAAGGGGTTATGTTTTCTGGAGAAAGTATAATAGATAATGTGTGAAGCGAGGGCAAGTCAAGATGGTAAAGGATAATTCTATCCCCCTCTGACGCATCATCACTCGCAGATGACCAACGAAGGACTTCAAGACGCGGCAAAGTATAGACTCTGAAATTGGCATTATCCAGCCAGTCCTCGCCACTTTGAGGCACTAACATAAATTCACACCTAATTTCAACAAGTGTTTCGCAACATTCGTGGAGTAAGCGAATGCAGTCATCGAAGGGTATTTCAGTGAGGTGAAGATGAGTGATTGTAGTTGTGGATATTTTGAAGCCGCTTATGCATTCGAGCGTTAATTTTTGCAAAACAGGTAGTATAGGAGTGGTGGTGGACGGTAGACACCTCCCGGACCCGTACAATGCTAGGTCTTGCAACTGAGAATACGCATCTCCATCTCCATTGAACATCCCCAGCCCACCTGAGTCTGCGTACCACTCCAGAGCTTTTGTGCGTGACCGATTCTCGGTAAAAGCCACACACAGGATTCGCTCAATATCTTCCTCTGCTCCCCGGATACGAAAAATCAAAGACAAAGGAAGACTTTTGGCTCGTTCGAAATAATGGCGCAATAACATATCCTGATCGCCCAATTTTTGACGAGCTCCTGATTCTACCAAGCGGAGCGAAGTCCATATACGAGGAGTCGAAAGAGCAACACGACGCCAGTGTGACGATACCGCACAAAATTTCATTGGAAGGTAACGATCTGTCGCTGAGGATATATTTGCCGCTGTAATGGCGAGTTCCATGATATGTGAAAGGATTTCAACAGGAATGGTGTTAGGAATTGATTGGATGTCGTTAAGCCGGTTGAGGAGTGTGATTTGAAACAAATGCAAGGCCGGTTTTTGTTGTTCAATGAGAGTGAACTCGTGGTTAATACGGTCGATATCCCATGTTGCGAGGTCGGTAGTATGTTGGTGGGTCATTCGAAAACTACTGATTGATAGTCAGAGCAAGAACTTTGGTGGGATAGAAGCAGGGTAGAAATGAGCCTACAGTAATAACTGTTGATGTTGAACGTTTGAACAAGCACCGCCACGCGACCTCGCTCAAACACGTACCAGAACAAAGACAAAGCATATGAGCTCCTGTTTTGTATGATACATCCCAGAACAAGCTAACACCTAATGAGGCTTGTTGAGAGCTCAAGCGCTCATCAAGCACCTGAGCAGCACCGCAATTGATAGGTGTATTGAACTAGTATACATCTCTTCAAACTTCAACTATGCCTACAGTACATAATACCATTTCTACTTCTCCTGTTACAATTTTGGATAACATTACGGCTGCCCATAATAAGTTGACACGATTTTGGCTGGAATCTCATGAATCATCTGCATTTTCGCAAAGAATAACTTTCAATACACCAGCATGAACCAAAGAGTGTAGTTTCCTTTCGTAATCCTTCAGATTTTGTTGCTCAAACGTATAGAATGAGAGCGCAAGTATAAATGGATCTTTCGGTGTTGTCGGGGGATCTTCAATGAATAATAACCTGTCTTCAAGCATTTTGAGAAGAGTGGAGCATAAGAGCTCACCCCCTTCGAGATAATTGTATGAACCAGTATCCGATAGGTTGTCGATGGATAAATCGAAATCAGGTGAATGATTGTGAGCAGATGAAGCATTAGACGACTTGTCGGTGTCGATGTCGGTGTCGGATTCTGAAGTATCGTCGGAAAGTGAATCTTCGTCCATTGAATAGGCATCGGATGAATCATCGCTAGGTGAGTCGTGGTGAACTGCTGATATATTAGACATTATATCTAAGGCTTGAGCTGATGCACTCCTTCGAAGGGGTGGAAGATCCCCACCACTTAAATATAGCATTTTTAAGCCGGGGATAAGGACTTGTCCTTCGGGATGGTACGAGGGCGTCAAGGCACATAATGCAGAGATCATTTCCGAACCGGACCCATCTGCAAGAAGTTCCAATTTTCGAGTGTTAAAGTCGAATAAACGTAAAAAATCGTCTTCTTCGACCACAATTTCATCATTTTCGTCATCCTCCGGATCGAACTTAGTGCCTATACACACTTTGGATAAGATTGGAGTGACCCTACTAAACAGCTTGTCGATTCGCGTATGATTAGGCCTGAAGTTGAAAAGGGTTATGTTTCGGAGGCGGGGTAAATTGAAGCGTCCAAGCATATGTGTATCCCAAGGAAAGCCTAATGCGTTCTCAGACATATCCCAACGAACTTTTTCAAGTTTCGGTAGCGTCACATAAACTCCATTATCTTCCGGGGTCACTCCTATAGGGTAAAGTTGTTTTAAACAATGAAATTCGGTGAGAGTCTCTTGGCATGCGAGAAGAAGCTGGTTACAGGTAGGATAAGCTACCTCAGTGAGGTGGAGGTATGTGATCGTAGTACTAGTAAGCTGGATGGTTAGGACGCGACTTAGAGTTAGGCGTTGCAAGGCTGGAAAGTGCGGGAGTCGGACATTCGGATCAAAAACGTAGAACGACGATGGTACCGATAAATCTAGGATTTGCAGATGAGGATATATGTTTGGATTCCCGTCTGGTCCTGACCAGTCTAGCGAGGCTGAGAGAGATGTGTATATAGCTTTTAGCCTGGTTGGATTATCCTTTGTAACGAGGTCGAAGACTGGTCTGAAGGTTTCCACATTCCAGTCGATCCCACTAGTGATGGGTCCGAAAGCGAAGGAAAGGGGGAGATTTTTGGATTTTTCCAAGTAGCAACGTAGGAGTGAAATCATGCTTCTCTCGCAAACAGATTGAGTGATATAACCATCGAGATCCAATCGAAGTGATGTCCATATACGAGGAGTTGAGTGAGCGACCTGACGCCAGTGTGATGATACTGCACTGAGGACGAGCGGGAGGTAGGCCAAAATCCTATTTTTAGCTCCAATGCGGTGGGCTCGTTGGTTAATTGGTGGTATTTGGGTAGCAGCAATCTCCATAACGTGTGAGAGGATTTCGGGTGGAACTGTATAGGTATGTGATTGGACCTCATTAAGCCGGTTGAGAAAAGATGCCCGCTTTTTACGCAAGAGTTCTATCTGCTGGTCGATGCGGTCAACTTCTTGGTTAATATGCTTGATATCTTCATCCTTGCTCAATGAGTGAAGGAAGCAAGGCGTGGTAGCACCAACAGTATGGGAAACTGTACATCCACAGAGAAGGCAAGATGGTGAAGCGCTGGCCATGTTACCAGGAAATCAGTGACAGCGATGTTGACAGGACGCCCGAAGTTATCCTTGAAAACCTGTTTCAAACGTTAAAGTGGAGGTTTGACGTGTTCACTCTGTCGGATGACAAATGCTATGTAGTTCTATCTATTGCGTAATTATCCGAGGGGTTGAGTTTCTTCCCAGGAGTCGTCTATCAGCGCTCAAGCGTCTATCATACTTCTGAAACTAATCATCTTGTCGAGTTGTCTAAATGTCGTCTAAATGTAAGGCTGTAGGCTGTAGTTACGTATGTGCTGTAAATCTAATCCCCATTACTCAGGCTCCATATTGTAGCCTGTGATCATCATATTTTCGCTGGACACCGTACCGTTTCCACTTTGGCCGAAAGCAACTCTGGCATGCACTATGTAGTGGCTATATCGATTGCCAAATGTGAGATTGGCTATAACTTATATATAGTAAACTTGCCACTGGTCCCGGTCAACTGCCGCCGTAACCTTACAGTATTTGAACCACGTTGATCACGACGGATTCTGGTGCGAAGAAGCCAATACTGAACATTTGAACATTGTGTGCAATGGCCCAAACCAGAAGGGAAAAAAAGAAAATCGTTGACATCATTAATATTCTTCTCCAACAGTACATATGCATACGTCCTTGAAGCTTTAGAGTCCGGCATAGATAATAATAACGGTATGTAACCCATGACCAGTACGGCTACCATTTTATGCCTATCCCAAATCAAATTCGCCTCACATCCCACCTGACTTTTCCTTCAATTGGACCGGGTCCAAAGTCCGCATCCCGTAAAAGCATTATAGCCTTTCCACTACAAGCGTCCCAGTGATCCACCCTCTTCAACTTTGTGCACTTCCAAGCCAGCACTCCAGCAATCTCATCATTCTTGCGAATCCGACTGCGATCCGTCATAGAAATATTTGAAGTTGCATTCGTGTTCAAAACAATAGATGAATTGGAATTGCTATGGGCGAGGTTAAAGTCAACATTATTGTTCGGGAGAGCATTTTGAGATATCTCATAGAAAAATCGTATTCCATGGAATGTTGTCAATTCTTCAAAAGCGGATAACGTTTCTGCCCATTCAACCATGTTTGTCACAGGTCCATGAACGGATTGACTTCCCGATCCATTTCTACCTCTTCCTTCAGTCTGTTCCACATTTCCGGTTGTAATACTCTGAACTCTCAAACGCTTTCCAATATCCAACCATTTAAGATTTGGTACACACCACGACAACATCCTAATATCATCCATATCTCCCCACGTTTCCAACTCAATCGTCTTCACATTCCTTCCATGTTTCTTCAATGCTCGGAAGAATTCAATGTTGATATTTGAATGTTCATCAGAGTCCATGAGATAGTGATTTCCCCGGACCTCTTCATCTTCAATAGCAGTTTGTAAGGCTCGTATGTTAATACCTGCAAAACCACAGAGTTTCACCCCTTTGATTACTTCCAGTGGCCTTGAGTGATCGCATCCTCCCTTCAGTATATTCGTCACAATTTCCTTAGTAGCGTGAATTTCCCTCAAATTTGGTAACGAATTATGGGGAAGAAGGCTACGAAGTCGTTTGTGATGTGAAATTGGCGCAATGTTCTTCAGTTTCAAGACTTCAAGTGTAGGATGAACAGCTAAGAAAGTTTGGAGGGGGTTTGCATATGTAGTAACATTTGTCGACGTGTCTGTGTCCAAATGTGTGGTCGTTGATGTAGGGCAGGAGAGGGATGAAAGTGTGAGAGATGTTAGATGAGGCCAACGACCACAAGTCAGAAATTCAGTAGCGATTGGAGATGTATTCGAGCCAGCGCGAGGTGTATATAATATCTCCAATCTCTGAAACCTGTCTTAGCGAAATGCAATTGTAACATATGAATGCAAAAATAACCTGGAGACTGGGACATTGGTCCAGAAGAGAAGAAATACGGTTCATTTCGGGAGTCTTCGACGCTCCATAGTTGAACTTGGTGGCGGAAATGGACAGAGATTCTAATTTGATGAGCTAATTGGTTATAATGTTAGTAAATAAAATCGACAATCCATTAAAAGGACAAAAACTCGCTGCATTGTTTTTATTCCCGCTCCGTCCTTCACCTTCCAAAGGACAAAAAGCTTTATTATCAACCACTTCCAAGTCCCTCAAGCTCAGGCCGCATTTATCAACCAACGTCTTGCAGACCAAACCATGATCCATAATCGAAATTGGTGAATGATTAGCTCCCCACTTTACGTTCACCAATCTCGTCATCTTCGCCAAGGCTCCCACGAAGTATTTCTCCTGCCTCTTGTGTACACCAGCTTGAGTAGATCTTGGTAAATCACAATCACTATGATCATTTGAAGATGAAGCAGTAGATTCTTCTTCACTGGTGCTACTCGCACTAACGACCTCTTCACCTACATTCCCATTTCCGCAACGCTTTCCACCAATTATCTTTTGACAAATTCTCGGCACCAAAACCTTCTTTCCATTCCCATTCCTCTCATCCAAAATTTCAACAACTCTCACATTCCTAGCCAAATCCTTCCTCTCACAAAGATGTTTCCAAACACCCATCATAGATACCTTTGCCCTAATAACCCTATATTCCCAATGTCTCGGAAACACTATATCACGATGACTTTTACAAGTCAGACCAAAAGCCATCAAATCGACTTTCGAATCAATGAACGAAGTGATACGATCCAATATTTCCGTAGGAAAATGTCCAAGTGTCACTTTAAACCTAAACACCACCCCATTTAAGTTTGTAATTAAACTCGATGATGAAGATGATGATGTAAGACCAGAATCGATAAGACAAGGAGAAAAAGCAAGTGTAGAAAGTAAAAAAGGTTCCACTATCTTACAAAGATGCATACACAACTTGTGTTCATCGATAGTGAGAAGTTTGTATTGAGAACCAGATCCTGCTCCTGCAAAAACTCGAGATGGTAAGGATGAAATGATTTTGACAAGGGAATTGAATGCGTGGAATGGGTCTCTGTGATCATAGGACTTGAAATCGAGTTCAACTTTGTGGGGTTTGATTATAGAACCTGATTTGGAAGATGCAATGGTGTTGGGCGTCGCGAGCGCACGGCGCACAGGTCTCACGTTCTTGACCTTTGCGTGAGAGCCCTTGGCCGCTTGATGTGGTTGTGTTGGCATGGAGTTGACTGTCATAGAGGCAACGAAGTCAACATAAGATACTTTAAGTACTTGACAACCGAGAATCACACAGCCATGATTAGCGCTGATCAAATTTGTGCGACCCTGAAATTTATGCATATGGACACCTGTGATGGACAGTGCCCGAACACGGCCATATATAGATTTTAACTTAATGATTATAAGAGATCCTAAGTTTATCTTGTTCGGAATGATTTTATTATTTCGATGTGTGAGTGTGTATATAGTATTAAAATAAAAGTTGAATGGATGAAACATCAATTAAGCGCCAGGCTTTCAATCCTCCCTTTCTCCATTACGTTCATGTTCCCTATGAATCTGCTCTCCAACTTCCTCATCGTCTTCCGAACCTTTTGATTTACGAGAATTATCCTCATAATCTTCAGCAATCCTCCCGATCTCCTTGTATAGCTCTCTTCTTTCATTAATTAAAGATGTCCATTTGTCAACATCAAATCCTCTAGTTTGATATAGGGCCACCTGGCGTGACGAGAGGGATCTGTCGATTACAGAAGAATAGGATACTTCGCGTCCTTGATACAAAAACCTGAAAATAGAAGTGTCTATCAATAGCTCAGATCAAAAGTTAAATTTCTGTAACATACCACAGATATGAGAGCACTACCATAGTCAACCCGGATAAATAAGTGACTGGTTCCATAATATCCCTGGGGAACAGTTATACATAAGTTGACACGATGCCAAAGAATGCTCACCATCCCAAATCCCAAAATGTCAATCTTGCAACAGTAATCCAATAAACGACTAACATCCCAAATCCTCCAATGGCCAACCGCTTTGCATCTCGATGAGCTTCCTCATCGCAGACTCTTTTTAATACTTCCATCTCGTTGAGTTGGGTCGTAATAGCAGATAATCTCCTTCTCAAGAATCTTGTTCGAGCGGACAAAGTTGGTACTTGAACCTTCAATACCATTTCTGTGATTTCCTTTGCTTCATTGCCATTAAGTTGATCTTCAGAATCCTCATCACCGTTATCTTCATCTTCAGAATATTGCTCCATTACTACCGCATCATTATCCTTGTCTACAGAAATATATCCACTTTCCCTTCTCTGTATGACCGGATTTTGTGACGTAATGTATCCATAAGTAAACACGATGCAAAATTCTGATCCCTTGGCTGAATCCCGAATGAAGTCACCGACGTCCGTGGTGTCAGACCATTGAAATGCTTTCCCATGTGATGATATACTTCGGAATGATATTGCGGGAGAGGCCGGTGAAAGGGATGATGATATTAACTTCGCAACATGCGAAAGTGGTTGTGACGGGTGAAGAAGGAATACGGTAGGTGGAGGAGTATACGGTGTAATTTTAAAATTAGACTTTGTGGCAGAGTTGATCAAGCTTTTGCTTTGTAGGCTTTGGGGGTGCGAGAAAATTCCGAGAGGTAGAATAAGCTTGAATAAATGTGATGAAGTAGGAGAAATTTTTCCTATCCCAATGTTTAGCGAACACGAACTTGGAACGAAAATGTGAAATGTACCTGTTGTATCAGTAACACCTTCCATATCATCTACGATATTCCCGGTGTCCACACATGGATCCGATCCCCATTGTGCATTGCACGGGGCCTCGGCTATAAACCTAGCATGTCGGATTGCCGTAGCATCGGAGTCAAGTTTCCTGCATTTTGTGATTGAAAACTGCCGCACAGAGCACTGATACGCTCGTACTGGGACTGGGGAGAAACAGCGAGACGCCCAAAAGAGAAGGGAGGTCATGTCAACTCCCCAACGGCCGTGTCAAGGGCTGTAAATTCCATTTTAAATTCAGAAATTACGTCATCCTCAAATTAGTGCGACACGCCTGCGACCGGAGAAAGCCGACACAGCGACCCTGAACTGCCTGCACTCATCAGACGCTGAACCAGGCTGAACCATCCTTCATTTACCTAACTTTAGGCTTGGTCTTTTCAAAAACAATCGGCACCTCTCACTCTGCTGAAACAATATTACAGCTGAAGCATAAGATGGTTTATATGCTTCACATTCTGCATCATTATATGCCTACTTGAAAGTGACCAAGTTGTACATACTTGGGCGGACCACCATCGTTGAGAGATTCAAGATGGTGTTCCACATGATATACTACTATTCATAAGTCTACAATATACACCATTCACATAGATTTTTAGACACGAATTTTTGTATGGTTCTCCCCGGTTCCTGAATTGGTTATATTATTATATACCATTCGAGTAGTCGCTCTTGAACCAAAAAATTGAAGAAAATTCGCTCTCCAAAATATTCAACAATGAATCTCAATTTTCAACCTTGGCTTGAGCAATAGAGAGTTATTTTCCCTTGAAAAATGGTTAGGTAGATGATTTGTCAATAATTCATAACACCATCTCCTTTGTAACGACGAGAGAGTGGACTATATACTGATGTTGACCGGCGTAGATTAGACTTGCAAGTTACTAATCACTCCTGTGAGCTTTATGCGAGACAGTACAAAAAGTTTTGGTAAATTATACACTGATATGTACTTTCTAACGACCTGGAATAATTTGGAGTCTCAGTATGGACAGAAGATTGCCAAACGCAAAACTTTTGGCACAGTAACACAATGAATAAAGTAGTCGCAGTTACATTGATTATGTCTGCTACTTAGTACTTAGAGAAACAGCCTTATTTGAATGTTACTAAAAATCTGACCATTTCAGACTCTCACGTCCAGGCACAACTCTACTGAGCTCAAAGCCCCATGATTATTTAAATCTTGCATTATCTCGTCACATTCACCGCTGTTTCATTTCTGAAACGCAATAAGTGTTCCTGTTACTCCACATAAACGTTCTTCTAACATTTTGTATCTCGAATCAAAGGACCGGCATTTACCAGGTCACTAGAAAGTTCCTGTGACTTTTATTCGAGGGACCACCTAAAAATATAGTACGAGGTCATTTTTTCCGACAAACAACAATTGAGAAATTTCGTAATTGACGACCGGGATACTTGGAGTCTGGGCATGCCAAAAGGCAAACATTTGCGCAGTGACACAACTAATAAAAGTAATCACAATTACATTGGTTATGCCCTAGTACTTAGTATTGTAGTACAGTCCCGACATTACATGTTTACATAGTAAAAGCTACGAAAATCAGCCTTGTTCAAACTTTAAATGTTACTAAGAATCTGTCCATTTCAGTTTCTTGTCCAGGAACCGCTCCACACCTAGTGAGCTTCAAAACCCCACAATTAATTAAATGTTGTATAATTTCGTCACTGCCAGGAACTTCAACATATCTTTTCTGAAATGCGATAAAAAATGGGTTTCCAAGCGTTCCTCGACATAAGCGTTCTTCTAACATTTTGACAAGCGCTCGGGGTATTGCATCAAAGAGAGAACTACGGTACCCATCTCCACCTAGTGCAGAATCAGAATATGTAACGCATAATTCATCCAATCCGGGAACGAGTATTTTGTTTGTTGGGTGAAGTGATGGAGTCAAAGTATGCAAAATATCCAAGATTTCCTGGGCCGTAAAATCAATAAACAACCTTTTCGTATCAACCTGATCCAAGAACTGGGAAAATGTCTCTTTCCGGAATTCACGAGATGAAGTCGTTTTAAGCGACGTTGGTGTTCCAAGTCGTAAATGATTTACTGTTAGATGAGCAAAGGAAACCTCACAAAGAGAGGGCAGATTGAGGCGTTGAAGGATGAGTGTATCCAAAGAATTTGGGGGTTTTTCATCAAGGCATACGTCACAATCGAGGGTCCGAAGTCGTGGAAAAATATAGATTGTAGGACCTGGGGCTGGCAGCGATCATGATGATGCTCATGTACGTTGGCGGGAACTCCAAGGATGATTTTCACGCGCGCGACAGCAAATTTGATGGCGAAGCAAATAAAACCAAACATTTTGATGTGGCAGTTGCCACGACGGACTAATGCTCCGGTGTATATGCTCACATATTCATGGTATTTTGTGCGTTGTATCATCTCCGCGAGTCTAGAAAACGGGTTTAGAATATTTTCTAGAATTTATGCGATTTTTGTATTGTTATTTTGCAAAGTTGTTTTATACCACGTAATATACGTAAGGGGGATTTCGAACTCGCGCTCCTTGAGTGTGACGCAAGCGTCACACGGTTAAGGAGGTTTGGGCGTTATGAGGTTTGGGTGTTACGAGGGTTACGGGTTAGTCACTCAGGGGTCACGGAATGGATGGCCCACTCTCGTGACTCGCCGTGACATCCAAGGAGCGCAGGTTCACTATCCACGTAAGGGTCATGATTATGTCAAGGGTTCGAATCTGTTCGAATTAACCTTTTTATGCATACCCTGTAGGAAGTTCAATTAATTGTGGGGAGACAGACACATAAAATTTCAGCTTTCAGTGCCTTTAATGGGTACTTGGAACTTGTCAAAGATCACACACCATGGGTTGGTCGATTAATCACTTATTATTTTTTTATCCCGAAGAATAAATAGATTCAAATTGCATTTAAATAGACGGGGTTAAGACGGCCCGGGCCAGGTTCTCCTGGTTCCATGTCATCACGTGATACATAAAACAAAGAAAACTTACCCAAAATTCCTGAAAAGTATTCTAAACCCGTTTTCTAGACTCGCGGAGATGATACAACGCACAAAATACCATGAATATGTGAGCATATACACCGGAGCATTAGTCCGTCGTGGCAACTGCCACATCAAAATGTTTGGTTTTATTTGCTTCGCCACCAAATTTGCTGTCGCGCGTGTGAAAATCATCCTTGGAGTTCCCGCCAACCGTATTCATGAGATATTATCTTTTTTTTTGGAATCAACATTTACATACTGCTACAAGCAAACGAGTGCTAAGACGCGGTGGACCTAAACTACTATTATAAAACAGGAATTATAGTAGCGGTAAGCTGGGGTTGATCTACGTTTGTGAGTCTACGAAAATTTGGAGGAGTCTAGTTTCTTGTGTGATGTGAGGATTATATGTGGTGACTCCATCAGCTACGTCATTGATGCAGATAACAGCTTGAGGTTCTTGTATCTTTCCTTTAGTGCACCTTCTTTGGCCTGTACACCATCGTAAGATGTACATAAGTCATAAAAGGTACCGTTCACTGCGACTTGGCAAATAGTTGCACAAAGTTTTGAATCTTATCATCCGGATATAAGTGGGTCTGGGGACCCTTTGAACGAACGATGACAATGAGCATCCACACTGTTCAGAATCCACATGACTTTCACCACACTATCTTAAAGTATACTGAACATAGTCGGCTCAATCCGGACATGCACAAATATGCTAACTGTCAACACCCTTGCAAGTACCATACGGTCTCTCCACCTATCAGTTCGGGACCCCAACAGGAAGCTTAAACAAAGACTTCGCCAGCTTGTATTTGCTGATAAAGTTGGATGACAGCAGCAATCCCTAGTCAGAAGATTGATATACTAAGGCACAACGATATATTTCCAGAGATTACATACCAGCGTCGGCATGTTGTAGTCTAAAAGTAGCGATCTATGCAAGCGGACCGCAATGGAGCTATCCGGCCGAAGAATCAATGTGGTAAAATATAACGTAAGCTCCACCACCTCTTCACATCATTATATCAACTATTTCTATCTCCCTGGAAACATGTCGGAATAAGCGGAAAAACCTGAGCTTCCAGCTCTTTTGCGTTAAGCTCCATGGTAATGCCCTATATCTACTATTTATCCACAACTTCCTGATAAAATTGACGAAACAAATCAACAGTGCATTTAATTTGACAAATCTTTTGCTTTCCGTAATAAATATCGACGAGATGGACGATATATCGCAACATCATTCATTCATTATATGATCACCTGAGGTTACCCCGTCTCGGAGACTTACTCGGGAACATTCATATAGGCCCATATCAAGAACCTCAAAAAACAAGGGCGTACTATTTCAAGCACTCCATCCTCACTTTATCTTCGTCAGATCGAATGTATCCCCGCGCCCGTTCCGCATCTTCCGACTTCTCTGGATGATCGGTGAAACCAGGATTACTGAATATCGTAATGAACAACCCACGTAGTTTTGCTACCCTTCACGGAGGTTTGCAATTTGCACTTTTTTGGCGGCGTCAAGTATAACATCCTGATCATGAGCTGGAAGTTACATGTGTTGACTCTTTTACAGCGATGACAATTGTCTTCTCCACATGGGGTGCGGAGCAGCCGTTAATACGTGAGGTACTTAAAAGCACAACCTCTTGTCGAGTTCTATCCCATTCTTCAAAAGTTTGACGCCATAACTTGCAATGGGCTTCCCTCCTAGTTTCGTATCAGCTATCGCATTGATCCTACTTCTCCACCGTTCCTTCGTTTATTCTGCACCATCTGCTGTCACAGCGCGCTTGAATACACATAATGTCCAAATTGTAGGTCGTGGGTTGGAAGTCCGTAACTTCCATCCACCTTCTACATTTGAGGTAAGATACTTTTTATTTTACACCCCCATTCATTATTATTTAATTTAATGTATCAGACCTTTGGCACTGGTGGATTAGATCATCCTCTCTTAAAGAGGGCTACTGCAACTTTAGAAGAGTCCGCCATCGCCTTTGTAGAATCTCGAGTTAAATTTAACTCAAGTGCGATCAATTTCAAATCTGGATACCAAAGTGAAACGGCCCAACACGCATATATTAAGCAATATCATGTATGTTTCGGTTTCTCGTGTTGGAAAACTACCCTTTCATTTTGGTCACTTATAATGTTCTTGTAGAATGATATACCAATTGCTAATGCAGTCGCAAATGTAGCCTTTAATCACGATGGAAAGGTATGTCGTAAATGTTGTTATGTAACAACAAAGTAATAATTAAAAAAATCCCCAGGTAGTTGCTTTCGGGTCTTCATTCCTTAAGCCTCGTATGTTGTTATTTCTTCAAAAGATCAGAAGTTATTGTATCTGATGCATAGTTTAGAAAAGGTTGCATCTACGATCACAACAATCACTCTACAAGAAGCCATTGGCATAGCGGAAGATACCTTGGACGGATCATATACTGGACACCCCTCTTCAATTCAATATATTGCAAAAGAAGACGATTCCTTGATTTTAACTCATTCCATCCAAATACGTAACGAAGTATCGGGGACTTGGTATGATGCATTCGTTGATGCACATAGTGGCCAACTGGTTCATGTAACAGACTTCGTTGCAAAAGCTTCAACTTCTGTAAGTCAAAACCAACATCCCGGTCGATTATCCTTGTTTCTTAAGTCATATTTTTCAGTATCTTGTTTTGCCCATACATAAGCAGATTCTGACACAAGGGTTTGAGACACTCTTGGATCCTTATGACAGAGTGTCGTCGCCTTTGGGTTGGCATTCGACCGGAACACGCAATTTTACGTGAGTATCATTATTATTTTCTGAGACCTTGCTTAACGTCCCCAACGTTGTTATTATTCAGGACAACAACGTAAGAACATTCCTATATCCTAGCGTTCAACTCACCCAAAAAAACGCATTTCATATTTTAATAGTGGGAATAATGCACTCGTCTATAGAGATATAGCAACAGATTCATTCTCAAAACCGTCATCACCAGAGCTCAACTTTATCTACAAGCAAGATCCTGCCATTCAGCCTACAGTTCAAACAAATGTTGATGCTGCACGTACCAATGCCTTCTATATTGTGAACACCGTCCATGACATCATGTATCGGTAAGCTCAGAGTTGTTCGGATGTATTCATTGTAGCGTATTAAACGTGATTATAGGTACGGTTTCACTGAGGTTAGATTTATCGATACTTTGTCATATTATGATTATATGTGACTTACTTCCTTGAAGGCTGCCTTTAATTTCCAGACAAATAACTTCGGAAAGGGGGCTCAGGTAACGATCAAGTAAATGTTTCAGTACAAAATTCCGCGGCAATGGATAATGCAGACTTTGCTACACCACCAGAGTATGTCAACCTTCTGAGCACAAGGTATCTGAAGCTAAACTCATCGTCACCTCATTATAGCGGACAAGCACCGTTAATGAGTGAGCGTAAAAATGTACTAGTTGCCAGAACACAATGCTAATGTTGGCTTGATGTTCAGGAATGTTCCTTTGGAATTATGTTCAGGTTAGTTGATACATGATAGCACAAGTTCAGTTCATTCATTCTGAGCTCCAATAGCCGATGAGGGATGGGGCACTCGAAAACGATATTGTAGTGCATGAAAATACTCACGGTATGACGAATAGGATGACAGGTGGTGGTACAGCAGCGTGTTTGCAAACTACTGAAGCTAGAGGTTTGGGGGAAGGTTGGTCAGACGCAGTAGCGGAGTGAGTTTTATTGTTATATTTCAACTTCTACTAGTACGATGTGTTTGATACTCATTCTGAGCTCATCCAGATGGACAGAAAGTACTTCAAGTGCCGTTCCTGATTATGTCATGGGTCAGTATGTGGCAGACTGGCCTGCCGGTGTTCGAGCACGTCCTTATTCTACTTCAATGTAAGTTTTCTAACTTTTCACTACAAGACCGATTTACAGAGAAATTAATTGCAAAAATGACTTAGGACTGTTAATCCAGTGACATATTCCGGATTAGCAAGACGAACAGAGTATCACAGTAATATATATTCAGTCACTGATTCTACGTGATTGCATGCTGAACAAAATGATTAGGTGTCGGCGAGGTCTGGGCTAATATATTACACAATGTTTATGCTGCCCTCGTCGGTGCGCGTGGTTGGTCAGCTACGGCAAAGACCGATCCTACAGGCTCTCAAGGAAATGTAGTGTTTCTTCACTTGTTGGTAGACGCATTGGCGCTTCAACCATGTAACCCTACTTGTAAGTGCATAACCGCTGCATATATCCCTCTCGATGCATGGATTATTTTATTGATCTGGATTTCTAGTTCTGAATGCTCGTGATGCTTGGATTCAGGCAGATGCTAATAGATATGGAGGTGCTAATAAGTGCCTACTTTGGAAAGCGTTTGCTAGTCGGGGTATGGGAGTAAATGCGGTGGCTTTTGTAGATTCCTTCTCAATACCTAGTGGTTGTTGAGAGACTATGGGTAGACACTGAAAGCCTCCAACGATTGGTATGATACTCATGAAATTCTTTGAAACATGATTTTGGATCTATATACTACACGTTATACTAAGCTTTATTCGGTTACCTCTGGTGGGACATATCCAACATCTACCTCTGTACAAGCTGCCAAGGCCCGTTGCCACAAGGCATCTGACTGCAGAGTTGGGCGATCACCAACAATAATAAGCGCCAATCGTGCCCTTGTCCACATCACATTCAATCTCCTCCGATCTTGTAAGAAACCGATATCTCCGTCAGCATTACAACGGACAGTTGAAAAAATGACGATATCACTCTCGCGGCCTTGAAAAGAGTCAATGGTAGAGATAGTGACTGATCCCGGAAGACGATGACGTAGAGCTTGAGCTTGTTTTGTATATGGTGTCAAGACTGTTAAGGATAAATTTCGTCCAGATTGTTCTTGGTTTTCATCGTCGTTCGCAGGATTACGACGGGTTGTCAATTGAGTCACAATATGACTGACGAGATCCACCTGGACTGTATTACTCTTCGACATTCGCCCCATATCTTCCTCCGCAGAACATTGTACAAAAACGGATGGGATGAGTTCTTGCTCCTTCTCTGGCCATGGAAAAGAAAGTTCTCGAAGGGGTAGAAGTAGGTCACGGCCTTCAATATTAGACTGCAGCCGACCTTCATAAAATTCTTGACTTGGGAACCGATTCAGATTCTCTGGTGAACGATATTGCACATCTAACATCGTCTTCGTGATTTTTGGATTTTCTGACTTTGTGTACAAACGTTCAAGTAGAGAGACATCGTACTCAAGAGCCTCAGCCATGCGCCTCGCCATGGGACGCAGTTGAACACTATAGTTCATGAGATGGACTGCATTCAGGGAGGATATGTTAAAAAACCTACTGGTCTCCAACCATAATAGCCCTTTTAATCCCCTTCACTAATGGTATCAAAGCGCATGGTTCTGTTATTTGCGACGCTTCGTCAATAATGGCTATATCAAAGTCAAATTTCCTCAGGAGTCCGAGGCCTGCACCTAAGTAGCGTCACGATATATATATACTGCTTTTAATAAAGAGTTAAATGTTGGAGGCTAACCTGCACAAGTCGTGAAAACAATCCTTGACGCTTTTACTCGATCTTGAGCTTTTTTCAGCAACCTGTTATTCTCTGTCGTATCTCCTCCAACTCGTGCATCGACAGTGTAGGATTGAAGATCCTTATGAACTCTTGCTTGGTCCGTGGCTACTCGAAGAATTTCTTCCTCTTGAAGTAACTGATGTTCACTATTGACTCGAATGAAACGTTCAAGAACGTTGTCAACAGCTTAAAATATTTTACGTTAGCATTTTCGTTATGTTAGGCAGACTACAGTTCACCGACCATTATGAGTAGAAGCAGTCATAAGCACCTTCTGTTCACCTTCACCACTGAGCAATAGTTTAAGTATCTCGACGACAACTGTAGTCTTCCCCGTGCCTAATGTACTTCAGCCGAATAATAGAGTTTTGCATACTAACTGATGCTAACCTGGAGGTCCCCAAATTAGACTGAGATTTTCTCCGGTAGCTGACATTACGGCATCCTTTTGACTGTCATTCAAATGATCACCAAGTGCGGGAGTGGTGGTGGGGCCAGATGTGGATGCTTGCTCTGTAACAACCTCTGGCTGTGGTGACGGCCCGTTCACGCTACCACATATGACAGGGTAAAATGAACAGCATTCAGTCTGATCGGTTAACAACCTTAGCAAAGCATCCATCATAGCCTTTGACGTTGCTGATTGCGAGATAGTTCTCAGAATAAGTTCGTTGCAAGTATAAGCTCGAATAACTTACCAATACTTCCGGCAGTATATAAATTCCAATCGATATTTTCGGTTTCAGGAGGTGGTGGGTGAAGTAGTTGAATTCGTAATTCTCCTTTTCCTGCTTGCACCACCAGGCCATCAAGAACTGGAATGACAATCCATCGATTTTCTGGTTTGCTTGAGGCCTCGAGACGAACATGGGAGTGAAGTCTAGCATCGGATTTGGCATCAACGCGAATCGTAGCTTTTACAGTGAAAGATTCATTCGACAACCGAGTGAGACGAGTTTGAGTAGGTGCAGATTTTTGTCGTCGAGGACGACCATCTTCGTTACAAGGACACTCATCAGCTGCTTCCTCTGCAGTTTCAAACGAGACAGATAGAGCATTCTTGTAGCCGTATCGTCGCGCAGGATCTTCTTCGCCTTCGACTCGGCAATCATTCAGCACCAAAAGTACTTCCTGAACCAGTTGTTGGGAACGTATTGATAGAGCCGCAAGGTAGATCAGGTCAAAGTAATCTGCCAGCCCAATAACGCGAATTGTACCAGACAACTTTTCTAAAGCCGCGAGAACTGCAATCTTGAGTTCATTTGTCGAGAGTACAAGTGCTCGCAGTATTGGAACAGAAGAGGCGTGAAGCGGGCCTTCAGCAAGATCATTCGATGTAGGATCCGGTGGAAATGTTTTAAGAAGAACAAAGACCAGAGGGGGGTGCCGTGAGATCCAGTCACAAGCAAACTCTTCCAGAAATGGCTCTCTTGAAATGATATATCGGAACGCGAAGAACAACTCATTCTCTGCATGACATTCAAGCGACAAATTCATCATCAGCTCTACGTCCGCAATCGGTCGATTCTGCAAACTCTCGGATACTGTAACTGACGAGGGTTTGCTGGGAGCCTGAGGGTTGTAGTGCTTGGGGAAGAAAACAATATGTAACCAATCGGGATGAACATCCCAGTTAACCTCCGCGATGTCATTCAAACGATACGGAGTTGCTTTTCTCTTGAACCTTGGAATAAATTCTTGTGTAGGAACACTTTTGAAGAGGAACCCATTAGACATGTTTAACGCTGACAAGAGTAGATGACTTACTGCTCGAACCATAAATCAAATAGTTGCTGGGCAACTCGGTCCCGATTTGACACCACGTGTATCTCTATTGCTCTGACGTTATTCCTGTTTACCCTTCCAATTTGCTATAAAGATCTCAGAAAGAGGACGCGTGGAAAAAAGTTGCGCAATTGCAGTACTTACGCGCTGAACAATACCCGAAATCTTTCCAAGAGCAACACTGATAGCAACACCAGATTCATGGACCGAAGAGCTATTAACAAAGACAAACGTATCACCCTTATTCTTGTTATACAGTTGAAAAAGATTGTTGCTGCAATGCAAGCGATAGCCGGCTGGACAGGGTCGTAGAGTAGCAATCGTGGCAGAGGATTGGGGAAGAAAGGAGCAAACCACCACATTATTGCTGACTTCTGGATCATCATCCCATGCAACTTCTCCTCGAATAAATATACCAATCGCGAATCGTCCTTCTACCTATACTGGAGATTAGTTTTATTCCCACAACGTGCCACGAGGTTTACCTTACCTGAATAACAATCAGCTTTCGTACATACTCTTGTACTCCCCGTCTCAAGTACTCGAAAAAACATGACATGCTATTAATGTCGGAGGAAAAAAGTCGTTGAATTGAGAAAGGTCGATCCAATGCTCGTTGGTACAGGTCTGTTCTTGTCAAAATGTCAGACTGAAAGAGCGAGTTCCATATGTATGAATTCTCCTGGCTATCTAGCTCCAAGGCAGCGCTAACCGCATACTTTTCTTGTGTAGTGAGAGCTGATACGTCAACATGGGTGACGAGAGTTTTAATGTTGGGGACAGAGTGTTTTTTCCACAATCGGTAGGCGATATTGAATAATTCATACTCCGACAACGCATTTTGTTGACTGCGTAAAACATCAATCCCAATTGCCTCCGCCGTCTCATCGTCAACTCTTGTAATCGTACCAACGATATCTGCTTCTGACCTAAAATCTTCTGCAAAGTTCATTGCATGCTCTTCGAGCAAATCGATAATAAACGGGGTGTCCGACTCCGGTGGGGTTGTCAGTCTATCAGGTATTTTGATACTGGCACCGTCAACGGATTGTGAATGAAGGGCGTTCAACTCTTGACACTCGGCACACAATGCACCTTCAGGGCTTGCGCGAGCCCATTTCGCATGAAGCGCAGATACTCTTGCAACCCCGGATCTGCCACACAACAATCAATAATCAGTGTTACATGGTGGGTACTCTTTCACAAGTATGTTGACATACGCATTATAAGAGGCAAAATGTTTTGCCAAGTCAAGTCTTGATATACGTTTACTGACTTTCTCTTTATTTCCAGGATAATCATACGACTAAACTATCTCGTTAGTCAATTCGCTGTTCCTAGCATCTCGTGACATACCTCAGCTATACGGGCCGGGACTAAATCAGGATCCCAGCAAATAAAGTACTCGTCGCCTAGTGCGGCGTAAAACTCGTTAACAAGTACTTGTATAATATTAAAATAAACACTCACCATCTAGATCACCACCACTACTCATAGACGGAGCAGCATGGTGGCCTGGTCGAGCTACACTCGCAAAGACTACACAATCTACCAAGTGAGAAAGTTTCTCGTGGTGCACCGCACGTAACTTCAATATATCACCTTGCAGAAATCCGAAGGTCGTCAGAAGAGAGGGATACCTGACCAATTGTAAGTACCTGGATGAAGACAAGGGTTTCTGACGACAATGACATCTCCATGAATTGGTGTGGTCTCTCCTTTGTGTCCCGAAACAATACGGATATAAACCTGACCTTCTTTCAGGACTTGAAAAGGATCACAAACGCCAAAGAGCCGTCGAGATTTGTGGATCATCATCCTCGATTTGAACTTTCCATTCTCTTGATTACGAAGACTAGAGACCTCAGAAAGTTGAAGGTCCTTTATAGCGCGTCGTATCTCTGGGCTATCCAACCCCTTCAAAAGCACATTTTCCGCCTGAGGAAACTTGGCCATGCAACTGAGAAAGTCAATTGCAGTAACATGATCCTCCGAAGCCCGACGAATCCAATCAAAATAAGCCTGTTGTTTTTCCAAAAGCTTATCATTGGAAACTCCAAGACTCGAAAGTAGGGTAATGATGTCGTTGTTAAGTCTCCCAAAGGTAAAGGGTTTGGAATAGTTTACAACGGAGAACGTGATGTCGTTCACAGTTGTAAATTTCTTCATGCTTTTTCGAAATGCTGCAAGGTATTTTTTTTCCGCATCCAGTTGAGGATGTAACATCAAAACACCTTTATAACCAAGATATCTACAATCAGAATTAGTATTGGAAGTGTAGATTTGAAAGAAGCAGAACTGGCATACCGGATCTGAAATACGCATGGAGTATAACATCTGTTTCTGAATATGATCTTCTTAGACTTGCTAAGTTGAATAGCCAGACGACGGGAAATAAGACCACAACCATCTGAGAACATTTCCTCTCCTGCCTTTATATCATCAATGTCAGTGATAAACTTGGGATCAAGTCTCCAATCGATTTGTGCTTCAGAAAAAAGTAAACCAATTCGTTTTGCACCTGTCTAAATTATTAGACTCAACTCAACTTTGCACCGCTTCAGAGAATAACCCACGCTTAGCTACGTTCATGATCTTTCCAAAATCACCCATACTATATATCCTAGTATCAAGATCTTCGTCACGTTGTGCTTCGCGCAAGAAGCATGACCGGCCCCTCTACATCCCATAATGTCATGAATGAGTGTTCAAATGGGTATTTTATATGACTATACGCACCAATTGACTGTTACTATGATGATAAAATCGATACTGAACACCATTCAAAAACAACCCCTTTGTTAAAAACCGAAATATATAATCCGCAGATTCGCGCAAAGTCGTATCTGGGAGCCTAAATCCACCAAATGATACCAAAACGAACTTGGATGGATCATCAGAGCTCAGGATACGATTAGGAGGAAGTCGTTGTAAAGTGAGAGATATCGAATCCTTATTGAAGATAATTAATTTTCCCATAATAACATCGGTCCTTTGAGGTCTCAGGAGATGTCCTGGTACCTCAAAGACCCATGTATCATCGTTTTTTGTTGGATTATTCCGTAGAATGTGTGATCGCATCGGGGTGCTGGATGATGATCGTCAAAAGGTGATGAGGATACTCGCGAGCGACAAGGTTCAAGTTGGGACTAACGTAAGGATTGAGGGTGTGAATTAGTCCGAGTATAAATATGCGTCTCCGTCAGGTCCCCGTCAATCAATGCGGAGTTTGAGAGTGGGATATAGAATACTCAAAGAATACTTAAGAATACTTGCCACTTCTCTATCTTCTCCGCAGCACGCTAGTACACAGCTGCGCTACCATTTGTAAACCATGCTAAGAAAGGCTTTATACATTGTTGGTCCGTCCGTGAGTAGTCCAACTTCAATGAAGATATTGAACTTTTTTTTAATAATAAACTTATGAATACCGCCAGTCCACAGGAAAAACAACGTTATGCTTAGCATTAGCCAAAAAGCTGGGACTGTCGAGCGATCGAGTGACAACAGAAATAGCAAGATCAGTCATGAGAACTCACGGTTTTACCAGAAAGGATGTAAATCGCCTCGAGATGCAAGAGGCTATTTTACAAGCTATTCTGGAGAAACACGAGTCCGAGTCGCTGGAATTCTCAGGCAGATATTATCAGCCGCCCGGAACATTCCAAATCCATGACCGTTCTGCTATTGATCCTATTGTATATGCAATCCTTACTTCAAACGACGCTGAAGAAGCAGTATCACGGAAAGAAAAACTTATCAATACACCGAAATTCCAATATATTTTAGAAGAATATCGTCAATCCACTTTCATTCTTTTAAAACCTGTGAAGGAATGGATTGTGGATGACGGTGTTCGTTCTGTTGGCGACTTGGAACCATGCCTTGATATTTTCAGACATGTTTTACGAGAATGCGGGATTCAATTTCGTGAAATAGGGTTAGAAATGGCGTTTTTGGAGGAACGAGTTGCATGGGTATTGTCATTGTGCAAAGTAGTGTGAAGTACACCCACGCGTAGAATTGATACAGTACAATTTTTGTTACATAGGTTACCTCCAGTAGATTTTTTTACCATTTCCTGCATCCTCTTCATCTTTAAGCCAGTAATTGGCACCATAATCTATGAACAACTCTTCCCCAGCTTTTATTCGACGTTCTAATAGTAATCAATTGGATGGAACAAAAGTATAGTGAAGTTATGAATGAATACGTACCAGTGAAAAATCCAATACGATGCTCGTTATTGACATAAATAACTATCAAAGAAGAGATAATGAACTTTCTCATACAAGGTGGGGGAATACTTGAACCAAAACTCACCTTTTCCAATGCAATTTGCGCGTTCTTTTTGAGATTTATCTGCCTCCAGTGTCTGTGAATATTCTTCTGGCTCGGTGGGTCCAAAGTGGTTAAGGTATCTCATTTCATTTCCAGAATACATAGAATCAAGAATGATCGATTTGTTTAGATCAAATTTGTAATTAAGTCCCGTATAAGCAGAGACGCTGAGTGACGAGACAGAGACAGAGATATCAGTCATTTTCTATTAAGAATTAATAAATTACTTACTATCCGGTCCTGGAACTCATTATAGGATCATGGAGGAAAATTTCGCCTGTATATTCTATGTAAATGAAAATAAAAAATCAGTATACGTGTGAGGATAACCGAGGGTTAGGTAACGTACCTCCAATTGCTTGTGAAGCCTTGAGGGCTTGTGTTGTAAAACTACCCAAGCCCCATGTTCCTCTCCGAACTTCAATCAACTTCAATCATATTCAAATTAACAATTTCCCTCTTGATGATATATGTAAGCGCGGATAAAACTTACCGGATATTTTGCGATTTGGGTATCGACATTGTGACATCTTCGTTTGCCCTTTTGCCCTGCAGTTATGTGAGGTGTACCACTAGAATAAATTCATGGGGTCAATGGGTTGTGCCAACTGATTCCAGTTGTTTATACCACTTACCGAGCGTTGCAACCGGTACACATTTCCGGGTCACATTCTCTAGCCATAGTTCTGCATTCGCATGTGTCAGTGGAACATAATCTCTTTACACCACCTTCTTCCGGTTTGCACCGACAACCCTTCCAGCGAATAGCACCTTTTAAATTGGTGAATTATGGCAGAAGTAAATACAATCTACCATAAGAGATAGGAATCAAACTTACATTTCTTATCACATATACAGTTCCGTTGGCAATGGTGAGCTTGAAGAAAACATTGGCACCCGGAGTCCCTGTCACATGGTCCTTTGTGGTGACACGGAGGTAATCTGACAGTTTATAACAGGTTAGTCTACGTAGTATTCCATTTCAGAGTTAACCACGCACGGTGAAAAATTAGCAGCCGCGTGTATAGAAGTACTTCCATCGAAGGAAGGTTCATCGTCTGGATTGTTGATATGAATTCCGCTCAAAAATCATATGGATAAAAACTCACTGTATCTTCGAGGAATAAATGAACGTTGTGACTCGCGAGTCAAGTTGACATTGATGTTGTCATCTGAAAAGAATCTACAGCGATAAATGAATACCTTCAATAATGTTCCGAATTAATATTCAGCATGTCCAAATGCTGAATTAAAATAACTTACATCTTGGCATTTCGCATGAACTAGTCTGGCTAAATCGCATGGTAGAGCGTCTGGTTCTATTTTCAATATTCCATGCAATGTCTTGACATTATCTTCGTCAACCCAATGTACACCTTCCTGTAATAGAAAAGTTATGATATAAACTCAATTCTCTATTGTTGTCGCTGACCATTTGGTGATTGTCCGTTGGATCAACATATCTATAGCAAAACTGTCCACATGGGTTGCCCTTTTTCAACAAAAGACTTTGTGATGTGAACTTCGGTTTCTTGGGTTCCAGTTCGGGGTATGTTATATGACCTAGAGCATGTTTCCAAAACAATGAGTGCAGTGATAGTTTAAAAGTACGACATCTTACGGTGAGAAGGGCAAAAGGGTTGCAGACAGTTTAAGTTAGGGCAGAATGTTTTCATGACATCTTTAACATGTTCGAAAACATCCCAATCGGGTGGCATAGTATCCAAATACTTGATCGCAAGCTCCGGAATGTCGTACTTGTGTTTCCCTGGCCAGTCCAAGGTATCTCGTTGCGAACAATTCCAAATAAGTCCACTTGATCTTGTCAACCGAGTTGGAACAAACATCTTCAAATCGTCGATCTGTTTCAGGGATAGACCCCTAATGAAATGAAGACGTCGCACGGCCTCCAATTGAATTAGCTCAACTATATTTTATTCAGCCGGAGGTTTATGAATATATCTTCGTAATAAGGAAACTGGTACTCACCATCAGGATCAATGAAGTCGACTTGCCATGAAAATCCTTGAAAGAGATCCAGATATTCTGGCAAATTGAAATGAACATCGTCTTCATATGGAGAAAAATGACATAGTCCAGGAAGGTTATGGTGTATGTTTGTAGATGTACTCGTACAAGAGAAGTATCTGGGATGTGGCTCAAAAGTTGGGTCTATACCATCGGCAGGAGACGCGAAGGCGGATTTCATGGGTGTTTTATATGACGCAACCTCAATAATCTCTTCTCCTTCTTCGTCTGTACCGCCTTCTACGGGCTGATATTCTGTTACAGTAGTATATGAGCGGCTGTCGCCAAAGTTCAAAAACCCCAGTGTGCCAATGTCAATAGCTTCGTCGGATGACTGATCAGATCCATATCCTACAGGATCATCTGTCCAGTCTTCACTCTCAAATTTACGGACATTCCCAGAAACACTCTGTGGTGGTAGACGTAGAGATTGCATAGTTTGAGCAATGTATCCTTCTTTCCATTCGTAGAATTCTGCCCATACTTCTCTGTAAACAGTTGAAGCGTGAGCAAATTCCTTCTCTTTATCGTAGGGCTCTGTGTTTGCTGTAGTCGACCGCCTTGGTATTGGAGCAGTGGACCTTTGGGAAGACATCGGTGGCTAAGTAAAGGGGCTTCAAGTGGTTGAGATCAATTTTGATTACAAATGTTTGTAATTGGTGTTGATGCCAAATCGTCATCTCACCTCCTACAACTTGCTACATTTATGCCTTTTGGTGAAATCGTTTGTGGCTCTCCTGGAAGCGGAAAATCCACATACTGTTACGGAAAACACCAGCTATTCACCGCAATAAATCGACCAATCTCCATTGTAAACCTCGACCCAGCAAACGACAATATTCCCTATCCTTGTGCTGTCGACATCTCGGACCTCATTACTCTCAAAGATGTTATGCAAGAGTTTGGACTGGGCCCAAATGGGGGAATGCTTTACTGTATGGAATACCTAGAGGCAAATTATGATTGGCTAGAGGAAAAGTTGAAGGCATTGGGAAAGGATGCTTATGTGTTATTTGACTTGCCTGGCCAGGTAGAGCTGAGCACTAATCACGATAGTGTGAAGAGGATAGTCGAGAGGCTTGTAAAGAGTGGTTTCAGGGTGCGTAGCCATCCAATATATCTTTTGTACTGTGTTTGACAGATGAACCAGGACAGTTAGTCGCCGTACATCTTTGCGACGCACATTACATCACCGATGCGTCCAAATACATCTCTATGCTACTCTTGTCGTTGAGAGCTATGCTTCATCTAGAACTTCCACATATCAATGTTCTCTCAAAGGTGGATTTATTAAAGCAATATGGAGACCTTGGTCAGCCCCTTGCCTCACTTTCTATTTTTCTTAAGTTTGTACTCATATGACGTCGCAGACTTTAACTTGGACTTCTATACTGAAGTACAGGACCTATCATATCTCGAAAACTCACTATCTAAGTCTATGCCTCCCAAATTTTCGGACCTCAACATGAAGTTGATTTCGATCATCGAAGATCATCCTTTAGTCGGTTTCGAAACCTTGGCTGTAGAAGTGAGTAATATAGGGTTTATCCTTGACTAACTTTCGCATCTCATGGATTTTTTTACTTTGATATGATAGGACAAAAATTCTATGCTCAATTTAACACGAGCAATTGATCGAGCAAGCGGCTATGTATTCGTTCCTCCACTCGACACAAAACTCCCACCAGAAGTAGTAGATCAAATGGATGCCCCTCCTGATATACGACCCAATGCATACAACTTATTCTCTTCTGCGGTTGGTCCTATGAAGGGACCTCTTAGCGATGTGCGCGATGTCCAAGAAAGGTGGATTGACGAAAAGGAAACCTATGATGCCTACGAAAAGAAACAGTGGAGAGAAGAGGGGGAACTTGTCAGAAATATGATGAATACAGGAAAGATACGTCAACGGCACCAGTAATTTGCAAGCGGAAGTAAAGGGTGTAATAGATGTGATTTTTTATTATTGAGGAATGAATTTAAGAACTCATTGTGATATTCTTCAAAATGATGTCCGACGACTCAAGGGTATAATTATTCTGCGCTGATTTAAATACACAACAACATACGAACTAAAGAATATTAAAAAAAAAGTTCAACTACATTTTTATCGAATAAGAAGTTACATTATAGGAGGTATTGGAGGGTGGTGGATAAATATTAATTAGTAAAAGAACTAGTATACGGATAACATTAAGAGTCACAAAAAAAAAACAATCCACAATTTGCAGTCTGAATTCCGAAACAGCTAGTAATATATATATATCATTTATTGAACTTCTTGGTTCACAACGAGTTGTAATAAACCCGCATCAACGAAAGGGCGTAATTTTTCTACATAATCATCAGGATAATCCTGAGGAAGTTTGAACCAGAGTGTAAGAACAAAAGGTTTCTTGACAGTTTTAGGGGCCTCTTCGGTGGATGATAATCTTTCTTTAAGCATTTGAATGATAGCTTCGCATAAGTTTTTGCCGGCGCTGACTGGTGCATATACTTCTTCAAATGGTTCATCGCCGTCAGATTCTTCGTCATCGGGTTCTTCGTCATCAGATTCATCGTCATCGGATGGAATGTTGTCCATCATGTCAACATCATCATTGGGTGAATTATGATCGGATCCATCATCTTCAGTGTCGGTGGACTGACTGTCGTCGGATGAACCAGCATCGGATGAATCTTCTTCAGCCTCATCCAAACTATACACTCTAATTCGCAATGGTGGTAAATCCCCAGAAAGAGATAACGCTTGTAAACCCGGCATGAGAAGTTTTTTATCAGGGTGATACGAAGGCGTCAATGCATTTAATAGGAGACATATTTCTTCGCCGTATGCATAAAGAGACAAATGTTCGGTATTCATATCTAAAAATCGTAAAAGGTCTTCTTTCGGGACCTGGAAAGTACTCGTAGTGGCGATGTCGACAGTAGATATATGTATTCTGGACAAGGGAGATGACGACTTCTTAAACAACTTCGGTTCGCACTCGAGTACGTGAGGTTGCGCTAGGCCAAGAAGGGACGCATTGCGAAGAGAAGGAAGATCGAGACGTTGTAGCAGAAGTATATCCCAAGGAGAGTCTAAATTGTTAGAAGACATGTCCCACCGAATAGTCTGTAATCGCGGTATTGTGTGGATTTGTGGATTGTTTCCTAGCCAATCTGGATCCCGGGCCGAGAGCGGAATTCGACATTGAAATTCGACGATGAGTGTTTCCTTGCATGTAAGAAGGAGGTTGAAACAATCGTCATAAGACATATCAGAGAGATTAAGGTATGTGATTGTAGTTATGGGGAGAACATGACATCTCTTGCGCGCGAAAGGGTTAAGCGTTGTAAGGCTGGTAAAACGGGCAGGGTCCATGATGAGTGAGCCATGGCAAACATTGGTACTGATAGTTCCAAAGTTTCCATCTGATGATATATTTTTTGTTCTCCACTATGTCCTGTCCAATCCACCAATACCAGGGTGGCATAAAGTGCCTGTATCCGCGTCGGATTTTCCTGGAGGGCAACATCAAAGAGTTGCTTATAGTCGTCTGCATTGGGTTCATAGAAATTTCCAAAAGCCAAAGAAAGTGGCAAACTTTTCGCCCTTTCAAAATAGTAGCGTAGTAGATCGATCTTCTTCTTCTCGCAGACTTCTTTATTGACGTGAAGGTCGAGTTCTATTCGGAGTGATGTCCATATACGAGGAGTAGCACGAGCAACACGACGCCAGTGTGACGATACTGCGCTGAGGTTGAGTGGGACGTATTTTAAAAGTTTGGTTTTGGGTATATCCAAATCACGTCTGTTGACTGGCTTCGCGACAGGGGTGGCGATTTCCATGACATGCGAGAGAATTTCGGGAGGAATGGAGCATGTGATTGATTGTAAGTCGTTGAGTCGACTGCGAAGAGAAGCACGCTTTAGATACAGGAGTTCTATGCTTTGCTCGATATCAGAGAGCTCCTTGTTAATTTGTTTGATATCCTCGGCTTTGGTTTTTGATTCAAGGAGACGTGGTGTAGTGATATGGTATGTGGCAGGATGGGTGTTTTTACAACCGCAAAGTGTGCAGGATTGTGAAGTGATAGACATTTTGTCCACCTTTCTTTCGCGTACGCGCGTTAGCAGTAGAGACTGTTTAATGGATGGACGCGACGCGTCTCGTATCTTTCCCATTTTGGTCAATTATTCCCAGGGCTGTCTTCGTCAGTTGCTCTCACCGTTAATGTGTTCGGGATAGGTTAGAAAGTCTCGGTCTGAGTCAAATCTGATTCTTCAAAAACTATATATGCACTATACAAATTACATGTCCGAATTTCAACAATATGCTGAGGAGCCACCGTCCCAGTAAACTGCGATTGTATCGAGGTTAAGTACCTTCTTGAACAAAAAATATACTCCTATGTAGTACTTCATGCACGACAAAACGATAATCAAGTAAAATGACAATCATTTATTATTAAAGGATGTGAATAAATGATAATGAGCATTAATAAGTAATATGAATGTACTAGTCATATTTATAACCTTTTTTTTTTTGGTGGAGCGTTAGGCACATTCCCCCGACAATGTCAGCTCCTGTGATCAACTAAGTTTTACAATTATAGCTTACCCTGGCCGGGGTACTTCTTTACAACTAACAACTCGCAAGAGCCCTGCTTTGATAAACTGTTGTAGTCCCTCTTCATAGGGCCGTTGATAATTTTCATCCATCAAGTTGAATGACAAAGCAAGGGTAAAAGGTTCCTCGACCAAGATTTCCTGGGATACATTGGATGGTGATAATAGCCTTTCCTCAGGTATTCGGAAGATCATATAACCTCCTTGTTTGAGACAAGAATCATTGTAATTGTCCATTTCAGTCGCCCATACCCAACGATCTCCTGTCTAAGCGGGTCTGATATGGGGTTGATTTAGATTTGTAAAATTAGGATAGGGAATATCGGAATTTAACCTCAAATTCAGCAGCTTTTTTGGGGGAAGATCAATGCGCGGAGGATAGCAAAGACAGATCAAATGTGTGCAGATGAAGCTTGATAATGGAGATGAAGCTTGAAGTTTGGTTTTCGGATTTGTGTGTGGAGAAATCCTACATTAAAAAGATATATGGACCGAACCGAAGGCAACTCGAGCTGTTCATATATAAATTTATCTGAAGACAGACCATCCCAATCAGAAGCAAACTCCCATGTAATTATTTCGAGATTCGGTGCGACGTAGGTACGGCCATCATTTAACCAGCCCAACTCGTCTTCTTCATCTAGTTCCTCGCACGGGTTGAAGAAATCAAACTCGACAAGTGTATTCCTACACTCGAGAAACAGCCCAATACAATATTTATACGAGACCCTAATGAAATGTAATGCTGTGAGTGTATGAGATGGAGAAAACGCGATGGTTGATGGTCCCGAGACCACCAAACTTCGTAGAATAGGCATTGTTGGAAGGCTGAGGGGGAATGGTCCAGTTGACACTGATAGGCAGCGCAACTGTGGATATATTGGTGTTTCTGGTGTAGGCCAGTCCATCGGCATATCACCAATTTTCAACTCCCGAATGCGCGCCGAGCCATGGTGGAGTGCAGCATCAAGAATGGCCTTGTAATGCTCCTTAGGGCAAGTCATTCCATCGACCGGAATAAAAAGCAAAGCAAGGGGTAAACTTTTGGCTTGTTCAAAACAGTACACACAACTTCAATTTTCTTGTTGCATTCATCCTTCGTACTGAAGTTGCGAAGCTCCAGTCGGAGTGAAGTCTACAGACGATGTGAGGAACGAGCAATAAAACCCAAGCGTGAAGACACCGCACTGAGGTTCAGCGGCGCGTATAGAAGTACTTTGTTTTGGGATGGCTTCCAGCCATCGTACACAAGTGAGGTCTGGTACGGACATTTCCACAATACAAGAAAGAATCTCAGGAGGAAGATTTATGAGAGGTGACTGAGTCTTGTTGAGACGGTAAGCGTGCTTGGGGCACAGTTGTGCTGTTTGCTGGTTTACGCATGCCAGAGGGCCTTTAACGTCTTCGCTTTTCGTCTGGGATTGAATTAAGTTTGGGGAAATATCAGTGGCAACAGGGCGGTATATTACACAGCCACAAACAACACAGAACTTTGGGGCGATCACGATTATGTTGGACTTGCGTTGGACCTGTGCGTTGGATTATATATATATATATATACTGTGTGGGTGATTCGATAACCTAACCGGATTATCAAGGACATACCTAAACTTTACTCTGAGACCCACGCTCATGAGTAAAGGAAAGCTTGGATAAATTCTCGCTAGCACTTGATAATCTGTGTGGATTACCAAGTCACTGGCACAGTGTATACGAGATGAATGGCGAAGCATCTTAGATGTCACAGTGTTACGTTGTTCAAGCTGTGACATCGTGATCGTTCGTCCTTGCCAACATCATCCACAAAAGCACAGCCCCTGGCTGCGGAATATCATAGGCAACAAAAGCTCTACACAATAACATGACGATGGTGTATCTCTCTAAAGGGCATGACAAAAAGGATTTATCAATCTAGGACTCGGACTTCGGGGGTTGTGTGGAGGAAAAAAATAATATTGAACTTTCTGCTTCTTCACCAGGTTTCCATCGCACTCTCCCCTTTCAGTCTCCTTACAACACAGCATATATTCCAGGAAATCAGTACTCGGCAAGCACAACTTGGCGAGATGGACGAGGGGGAACAATTAAAAAAAAAGCTTAGTCATCACAAAAGGAGTGATGTAACAAAAGAGTTGTCCAGTGTTCTGGTAAGTAAGAAAACTATAAGATGCGACAATGAGAAATTTGGTACTCATTTTTCCTTTTTGCTCTCTCCTCTCTAAACCCTTCTCTCCCTTCTTTTTCTTTTTATATATATATCCGTGCGCGCTTTAGGTCGTGTACTAACCATTTAGATAATGGTCTCATTCACTCTCTATCTCCGTCGTTTATATTGCAATTACGATTTCTACATTTGCTCAGGCAGCTCCATGGCCTTCTTATATCAAACATTCAACTCATAATACTCGTTTTATAAACGTGGACTCACATTAGAAACTTATCACCCCAAGACGACTTATAAGGTATGTGTTACTAGAATAATTTCCAGTAGGACTCTAACACTTTCTGCAAATAGACTATGGCTCAGCTGGAACTGGAACTTCCACTGGTGCAGACTTGAAGAAGACGGCCAATTTGGTTGGTGGTGAATCTACATGGCATCTTAACGAATCAGCGATATCATTTGTCAAATCCGAACTTGGTGTCGACGAAAGTAACATTTCGTATAATGTTGGTTGGACTGGTACCAATGCCCAATTTGCCTACATGAAACAATACGTTGTACGTAAATCCATCCTATTACTATGTGTTTTGTTGCTGATTAAATTTAAACCTATGTGGAATCAGAATGGTATCCCTGTCGCTAATGCCGTCGCGAACGTCGGTTTTAACAAAAATGCACAAGTAATCTCTTTTGGTTCATCATTCGTTGATACACCAGATGGTTAGTAACGTCATGATCTTCCATTAACTATGATTCTTACAAAGTGTTGTTCACATAGGTACCGTTGCTCTCCAACTCCTTCTCTTACACTTGAAGAGGCTCTGCCGAACATAGAGAAGCTCTTGGTGGCAAATATACTGGATACCCTACGAGTCTTGAATATCTTGCTAAATCTGATGGATCTTGGCTCTTACACATGTGGCTCAATATACAAGATGATAATGAGCTTTGGGTGGAGGCGTATATTGATGCCCATAGTGGTGAATTGCTCTCTGTTTCGGATTTCATTGCCCATGCTTCGGTAAGTTTATTGTTTGTGTATACAATTAACTTCTTGATAATTGACGATGTTTTTGTTTTCCAGTACAATGCTGTTCCCTTCACTCGTCAAAATTTTGATGATGGGAGACAGGTGATCGTCGATCCTCAGGACGAAACTATTTCTTTAAATGGTTGGCACACCAGGAATTCTACCTTGTATGTGTTATTACACGAAGTAAATGCTTTACAACTAATGATTTGACATCCGGTTTTGTTCTCCAGTGGTCCAAATGTACAAGCAATTCTTGATGATGGATCTATCCGAGCCACATCTTCGGGTCAAGACTACGATTATGATTACGACAAATCAGAACCTCGTGCTCTAACTAGTCAAGCTGGGGCTGTCGTGAATGCTTTCTATGTCCTGAACTCGATGCATGATTTCTCTTATCGATATGGTTTCACTGAGAAAGCTGGAAATTTCCAAGCTTCAAACTTTGGAAAGGGAGGCAGGGAGAATGATCCTGTCACGGTTTTCATTCAAGATCCTAGTGGAAAGAATAATGCTAATTTTGGCGCTGGACCTGAGTGAGTTTGCTTTGTTTTCTTCTCTTCTGTGATTGTCATTTACTGATATGAATTCTAATTCTAAAGTGGTGCTGGTGGACGTTGTCGCCTATTTTTGTTCGATACCAACAATGTAAGAGTTAATACTTTTTTCATAGACGTCTTTAATACTCATACTCACAAAATGCTTAGCCCGAAGCTGATTCAGCCATGTCGAATGATATTATGATTCATGAATATACTCACGGAATTACCAATCGTATGACTGGTGGTGGTTCAGGACGATGCCTCCAAACTGTTGAAGCTGGTGGTATGGGTGAAGGTTGGAGTGATATGATGGCGGCTTGGTTGGATCAGACTTCAGACCAGGTTCCGGATTACGTTGTTGGTAGATATGTTGTTTCTGGATCAGATGGTATTCGTAGCCATCCTTATTCTACTTCTGAGTAAGTGAATGTCTTCATGAAATATTGGATCTGTACTTATGATTTATCGTAGGAAAACGAACCCACTCAAGTATGGAGATATTAAACGCCTCAATGAAGTTCATGGTATGTGTTCCTTTGGTAACTGTAAATCTTCGTTGCTGATATCATTTGTGATATTTTTAGACATAGGAGAGGTCTGGGCTAATACACTGTACAACGTGTATGCTGCCCTTGTTGGAGAGCGTGGATTCTTCGACAATGCGATCAACGATACCAACTCTGATGCAGGAAATGTAGTCTTTATGCGCTTGATGATGGATGGTTTGTTACTACAGCCTTGCAACCCAACCTGTACGTATATCATATACTAAGTTAGTGGTATGGCATCTGATTTTATATTTTCACAGTGCTCCAAGCTAGGGATGCTATTCTACAAGCCGATGAGAACAGGTACCTTGGTGCAAATCAATGTACCCTGTGGAATGCTTTCGCAAAGAAGGGTATGGGCATTAATGCCAGTGGATCCTTCGATAATGGTTTTGATGTTCCTTCCGGTTGTTAAGAGACATTTTTTTCTTTTTTATTCCAAACACGCATATATACCCATTGCATTAATGTAGCATAGTCATATTCATGGACGGTGTTGTAGATTATATAGATGGGAATAAAGTCACATCTTAGCAAATTTTGATGGTCTGTGCGGGAAAAGGAAATTGGGTGACAGTGTTACTCTGCCTGCTGCCAAGGATTGGTCCATTTCGATTGGTTGGAATGTCGGAGCTGCAGCCTATCATTCCAGCACGGGACGAAAGTAATTCTAGCGGCATCGTCGTCGCGACCCCTCATGAACCTATCGAGCCCACTCCAATCACAGACCAGGAGGTCGGCGAATATCGCGAACAAGACAGATTCCTTCCCGTACGTCCCCGGCGTTCCTTCTCCAATCAACGCTGAAAAATGCTGATTTTCTATTCACCCATGCTTTCGTAATAGATTGCCAATGTGTCCCGTATAATGAAGTCGGCTGTACCTCCTACAGCAAAGATTGCTAAAGACGCGAAAGAATGTGTACAGGAATGCGTGTCTGAATTTATCTCTTTCATTACCTCGGAAGCAGCAGAGAAATGTCAGCTAGAGAAACGCAAGACTATAGGGGGAGAAGATATTTTATATGCGATGGGTACTTTGGGCTTTGAGATGTATGCAGAGACGTTGAAAATCCATTTGGCAAAACTAAGACAGGTGAATATTCACTATTTCTGTTTATGTTGGTTAGTGATTGACGAGAGTAATAGAATGGTGCTTCAACTTCAAATGCCCCTGGAACTAGTAAAGATCAGGATCCTAGTGATCCTAAAGACGACGACTAAGAGGTGTGGTTCAGTTATTATGAATATTGGAACATGTATTTTCAAGGTACATTTCGAGTCCCTTCTCTTATGTTTTACAAAGGGGTACTGACCAGGATTCTCAAGTGTAACACTATATATATATATTATGTGATATGTTTGCCGAATTAAGTTTCATAGTTTCCGGTCGTTTTGAGAGGACTACTTGGTGTCAGATAAGATAACATTTTGTGACCGTCGCGACGGTGAATGGTCATGATGTCAATATAGCACAAATAAGCCATAATCACAACTTGCTTTCTACCTTCATCACCAGCATATACCACATAACTCTTATACATCCAAATACCACACTCAATCCTATACCATGGACGACGAAACTGCTGAAATTGAGTTGGTAGGTTTCTTCGTTCCCTCGCAGAGCGTAAAGCTTAGGCTTGACTTATTCGAGTAACAGCTCGAACAAAATCTCAATAAAACCCGTCAAATATCTAAAAGAATGATATGTATGATCATCCTCTTCCCCATGGTATCAAGCATCGCGCTTACCTGATCAGCTATACTCGATAGCTTTGAGACTCGGCTAGTAAAACTTGAAAAATCGATATTACCGTTATACAATGCTGCTCAGATACTCAACCGTCGGTCGCATAGTGGGTGGATACGCATATATATGCTATGGATTTAGGGCTAAAAGTGGGTTTAGATATTGACCAGGCGTTGTCCAAGATGGAAGAAATGGCTAATACTGAGGAGGACTTGGCTGCAGAGGAGGCGTTTATCTTGCGAGGGTGAGTTGTTGTTATTAGAATTTGACGCATATAGCCTGCTTAATTATGTCATAGCCCTCAACCTCACAACTTGAAGGCATATAAAGAGGCGCTTGAACGTTTGAACGCTAATATTGCCTTCCAGGCCGCAGATCGTGACGTTGCAGTTACTGTATGATGCACTTAATCATCTTCACTGCCCTTGACTTACCACCAATACACAGGCTCGCCTTGTCGAAACTGGAGCCAAGAAACTTACACAACTTTATACTACTGTAGTTGCTGAAGGTTCCTCTGGTGTCACCCCAAAGACTCCTGGTACCGCTCTCGTTTCCACCAGCTTCCCATCTTCTCTCCTCTCCAACATATCGCCTATCGTCAACTTTCTTCGAACATTACCATTACCTTCTACGCATCCTTCTCATCCCGCCGCTCCTGTCATTCTAGAAACTCTCAAAGAAGCGCAGCAAGGTTATGCGGATATGAGAGGAAATTGGAGTGTCAAATGCCTTGAAGGACAGGGGAAGCGGTTGGTCACCAGAGCCGATACTATTGATACTATTACAACTGGACGAGAGTTTGGAGAGTGGGTTGAAGTATTATTGTCCGTTTCCGAGGTAGGTTTCCCGAGTTTTGAAGCCAAGGATTGTTCTTATGGTTCTACCAGGATGAATATAAGCTTTTGAGAGAACTTTCTCCTCTTACAAGTCCAGTACTCTTAGCTTCTGCATACGCCACTCTGCTTACACCCATCCTAAAACTGTTCAGTTCCGTCCTCAATCAACTGATAGCTCTGTGTAAAAAGTCGTTACCGAAGTATAACTTTTTGGCACTGTCTGCGTACGATTCGCTTTTGAAGCAGCAACCGTCATGGGATGCCGTGTTGTCAAGACGAGAATCGGATAGTGTTGATGAGATGAAGGAAGGGCTTCAGTCTCTTAGACAACTTTGCCTCAGAAGTTTCCCCGAATTTTTAGTAGACATCAAGTTGGGCGCGAACAATCGAGACTCTGATATCAGTACCAAATTGATCAAGGTTTCCACTAATGTATGTCGTCTATAGAAAAGGCTAATTTCGTTTACTAATAGTACGTACTAAAGACAGTCAGCTATTTGGGACGTATACCAGAAGTTAAAGGAGCAGTTTGTGCTGCATTGCTGGCACTTGGAGATGGAAATTGGAAGATGGGAGAGGGTGTACAAGTTGGAAAAAACTCCAAGGTTAATGAGGTTGATGAATCAGTTATTTTGGAGCATTTCTTGTGTAAGTGAAAAAAAAAACGGTTTTTTTTTTGGAAGTAACCGTGCGCTTACCTGTTTCTTTAGATGATGTTATTACGAGCGCTATCAACAGCTTAAATGCTGTATCTCGTTTACGACGCACACCTTTCGGATCCATCTTTTTACTAAACAATATCTCCCACATTAGATATCACATCTTGGTAGATCCGCGCCATTCAGACCTCCCCTCTCTCCTTTCCCAACCTGCTCTCGATGCATTAAATTCCAACTGGAGAACAGCCAAGGCCGCGTACTTTGATAGCAATTACACTCCGCTCATGCAGGCCCTTACCGATGACCCTAAGGAGAAATCTGGAAAATCACAAGCAAAAGAGAAATTCACAAGGTTTTATGATTTGTTAGAAGAAGTAGTGGAACGTCACCGTATGGGACCGGTACTTGGTGATGACCAAGAAGGACGAAGCGCTATCGCAGATGAAATTGTTATGTTAGTGGTACCTAGCTTGAGAAGGTTTACCCAGAAGCAGAAGGAAAAGGAATTTAGTAGAAGTCAGTCATCCCTCTCTCTCGATTGCTAAATAATCTAACCCTCGTATGAACTTGTCCGGATAGATCCGCAGAAGTGTAAGTTGCTCTTTATTTATAGACATATTTGAGTTTGTCTAATCTCATGCTTCCAGATATCAAGCAGAGTCCCGAAGATGTTGAAACGCAACTACGCAGTCTGTATAATTAGAAATTATGATGACAAGAATCGCTGTCCCTCATGGAAATAGAAATAGGCTTGTTCTAATTTGTCCAAGATTATACACCACACATGGATCAGCGCTCAGCCTCGTAGTTCCGAAACAGACTTTCAATACCTCAACACGTGTAAGCCACAACGACGACACCGCCTAATCACATACTTGTACCACTATTAGGTGCGTGTTCACATATGGAATTCCATCTTTCGACCCCCTTTTGACACATTTTTTCGGGGCTTATCGTGGTTTCTCTCCTACTCTCCTGACCTCTTTGGGGATCTCAGGTCGATTGCATCACAAGTCACCCATGTCAGAAAGACTATTGCATTACAGTGTGCAAACTATAGCTAAAAATGGATATGTGGTATCGTATGCTGTAGATACCACTTTCGCGGTCTCAAAGTCTCATGGCATACCATGTACCATATGTACGTCTTCATAATTGAAGATCTTCCTCTCAGGGCATCATGCACCATGGTCTTCTTGTGTTACTTCATACACAGTTCGCATTGTAATGTTGACTCAGATGACGCGTATAGCATTTGTACTAACATCCTCAGCTATTGGATATTCCTAAACGAGAAGAACGCGAAGACTCGGACCGAGGGAACGTCGGAAGTTCTCCTCGTTTCCGAGCCTATCATTTATTACGATATTGCCCCTCCAACAGCCATGTGCCATATTTTGTTATGGGTTGGCACCACAGACTGATTATCGCCTCCTAACGACAAAGTTTGAGCCCCGGAGTCGAACACTGCCGGAATTTTCATCACAACCGTCTAGGGCATCCATGGTCAAGACAACACATCAATAACTAATCACAGGTCTAGAAATAGCTCTCTTGGGCATGTGGCCCCTCACGTTTACAACTATATTCGGTTTGGTTGTTATACGTCGCATGCGTGCTATTCCCACCCTTATCGATTGACAAATGTATGTCCACTTCAAGATACAAGTATTGAATCCGGTTCCCCTCGAATAACTTGAGTTTGAAAATCAATTGTTCATTTGATTTTAATGTACAAGGTCTAAGGCTGTCACTTTCTGTAAACATTCGATGTCATCGACTCGCCCTCAAGAGCTGGTGTACGTATTTCAGGAGGTTCAGCCATTGTGCGTTTGTGAAGCTAATAATAACAGGATGTTGTTCGTGAAACCTCCATCAACCATCAGATTTATTCTCTCATTCATGGTTCTCAACCTCCGAGTATGAACTAGTTCCCACCTCAACTAAGTGTAACATGCGTTCCGAACCCCTCTAGAGACAGGGTTAGTTTCTCAGCCAGTGTAATCTTCATGAAGAAGCAATTGATGTATTCCCAAGCTTTAAGGAGATGTCAGATGTCCGTAGTATTGGTGCACCGCCTGAACGCAATGGTTGCTTTATTGAGAGAGTATAAATGAAGTGAGGGATGAAGTTAATTGGTAGCATTCGAGCTCTTCTTGAGTGCCCTCGTTCCTTCGAATCTACATCGGGTCCTAAACGATCAACATTTACAACATGGTCGCATTCAACAAGTTCTTCACGTCTGTATTCCTTGCAGTCGTATATGCCTCTAGCGTTTCGGCGGCACCTTGGCCAACATCTGCTAAACATGCTACTCATCGTTTGAGGAGTGTTTCCAATGATTTCCAAATCGAAACTTTCCATCCTGCTAGTTCTTTCGAAGTAGGTGTCTACTCATATAATCATGTGTTTAGAATTTATTCTGAAATGATAATTGATATTTGCTAGGGATTTGGTACGGGTATCGACCATCCATTGGGTAAACGGGCAGACGACGATTTGAAAGATTCCGCTATCTCATTTGTTGGCCATCGTTTGTCCGTTGATTCTGCCACTGTAAACTTTAGGACTTCGGCAGAAACTGAGACAGTTACTCATGTTTTCTTGCGTCAACAACATGTTAGTATTTTTAAATTCGAAGTTTGCAACGATTATATTTATAGTGATTTCTTTTTCTTGTCATAGGATGGTATCACCTTTGCTAATGCAGTCGCTAATGTTGCATTCAAAGACAACAAAGTTGTTTCTTTCGGTTCATCCTTTGTGAAACCAAGTATGTTCTGTGGTGTATTTTTATCAATTGAGTTGCGACATCATTTTAACTGTTCTGTGTGTAGGCAATATTGCTTCTTCGACTCCAAGTATAACCTTAGAACAAGCAATTACTACTGCCGAGAAGGCATTGGATGGCAAATTCAATGATTTCAAACCTACTATTGAATTCTTGGTTAAAGAAGATAATAGTGTTGCTTTGACACATGTTGTTCAGATTCAGAATGAGGAAGCCGGTTCTTGGTTTGAGGCTTTTGTTGATGCTCATTCTGGTGAACTTTTGTCTGTTACAGATTTCGTTGCAAAAGCTTCGGTAAGTCTGATTCCTTGTTGTGTTAGGCAATAGGTGGAGAGAAACTAATATTATCTCTTTGTTTTTTTTTCTGTCTGTTTTTAGTATCGTGTATTACCTATCACGAAGGAGATTATCACGGAAGGATTTGAGACTTTGGTTGATCCTCAAGATACTACTGCTTCTCCTCAGGGATGGCATAGCACAGGTTCTGGTACCACCACGTATGTTACAATACTACATGTTTCTTTTTCTCATTAAAGAATATTGATCATAATTTTAGTGATACATCGTGAGCGTCCTTGTTGTACGAACAATTGAACAGGTTCTGATAATATGTAGGGGCAATAACGTTGTCGCATTTAAGGGAACACAAACATCCACCACTCAACAATCAAGTAGTGGAGATGTCTTCAACTACGTTCAGAACCCAAGTCAGCAACCAACTGTTCAAGCTAATCTTGATGCTGCACGTGTCAACGCTTTCTATATTGTGAACAGTATTCATGACTTCAGTTATCGGTAAGCAGCATTTTCTATTGTTTAACAAACTTCATCTTACACCGAAGTTTAGATATGGCTTCACGGAGGTAAATTTGTTATTGACATGCCTTTGATGTGAATGAAGGATAATAACAGTATTGCAGCGAACTTTCAACTTCCAACAAAACAACTTTGGTAATGGAGGCTCTGCGAATGATAGGGTTACCGTTTCTGTTCAAGATACTAGTGGTATCAACAATGCTGACTTTGCTACACCAGGAGAGTGAGTGTTTTTTTTATTTATTGACTATTGTTTGTTTATGACTCACCAAATAATAGTGGTCAGTCTGGACGTATGAGGATGTTCCTATGGAACCGCACAAGCGTGAGTACCCGAATCATATTTCTGTCTTGTATAGTTTATCTTTGTTTCGTACTTCTAACTCATAACAATTTCCTAATTAGCCTCAACGTGATGGTGCTTTGGAAAACGACATCATTATACATGAGAACACGCATGGTATTACTAATAGGATGACTGGAGGAGGAACAGGTCGTTGCTTACAAACTCTCGAAGCTGGTGGAATGGGTGAAGGTATTTGTTTTTGGATTTTTAATTATTACTGGACCTTCTGTTTATAAGAATGTTTATAGGCTGGGGAGATGCGTTGGCAGGTTGGACTGAGAAGACATCTGCTGCTGTACCCGATCAAATCCTGGGTCAATATGTCATCAACGACCCGAGGGTATCCGTACCCACCCTTACTCAACTTCAGCGTGAGTAACACATGAATTGCGACTGCAGTGGACTCGATGATTTATTTATATATATTACAGGACCGTAAACCCATTGCGCTATTCCTCTATTGCAACTCTTAATGAGGTCCACAGTAAGTAGTGATTATGTTGAGTAGAAGTTGGCTGTCGTTGATGTATGCTTTTTTGCGAAAAGATATCGGCGAGGTATGGGCTAACCTTCTTCATAATGTCTATGCGGGTCTTGTCGGTGCACACGGATGGTCAGCTACCGCACGTACCAACCCGAATGGGACAGAAGGAAACGTTGTTTGGTTGCATCTGTTCCTCGATGCTTTACTTCTTCAACCTTGTAATCCTAATTGTATGATTTTTTTATTATCTCTGGCGCATTTTCGTTAATCATTTTTTCACAGTCCTTTCGGCCCGTGATGCATGGATCCAAGCCGATGTAAATAGGTATGGAGGAGCCAATAAATGTGTTCTTTGGAGAGCCTTTGCTAGCCGTGGATTGGGCGTTAATGCTGCCAATCATGTCGATAGTTCGACGGTTCCTGCTGGCTGTTAAATATTTAAATTTAAATCACTTATGTACCATTAGTATCAACAAACACATTCGGAATTGCTTGTATGAGAGCTTTTCTCTTAGTAACTGCCATGAAAGTAAATAATTAAACATATGAGTGACTTGCGGAAACGGTGGGGATCAAAAAATGCGATCAGGTGAGCTAACGAAGTATATAAATACAGTCGAATCTGTCTTAAACCATACCACTTTGGAGCTATGGGATTAGACATGGTATGGTTTAGCAGAAAAATTGTCATAAATTCATTAAAATAATCGATTTTATGACAATTTATTAAACTACTGTAAATACTAATTGTCATTCAACTAAGTACTCCTAGACTTGACTGGAAAAAACTGCTCAAGTCGGGTCTCCTTTGCTGCAGCCATCTGTTCTGAGCGAGTAAGTCGGTTGAGGTTACTGAGCTCTATCTCCACACGACGGTGCATCGGAGTGTCCAATGATGCACAGTGTCGTTTAAGTAACGCTGTTGCTCGAAGTATTTCATTGACGCTTAGGAGTGGGGTGGAGTCACGAAGCTACCTTCACCATATCCATCTAATTCCTCCTCAATATACATCAAGATGGAGTAGGTTCAAAACTAAGGAGTCCGATTCCTGCTGCAATGGTTCATTGCTACTATATAATCCTTCACTATACACATAATATTAGAGTAATATTACTAGTTGAACAAGCTGTTGATAAGATGTAAATGTCATGTACAACGTGCCGTGATGGTCATCACCTAATAATTACCTTATTTGGACATGGGCGCTATGGCTTTTTCCTGCCCAAAATGTATGGATTATTGGGAGTGACAGATTTATGGGGCTTTTTTTTTTTATTATCAAAATCCCCTGCAAACAACCTTCGAGTCCTGATTTTTCTATGGGTTATGACAAACTATGGGTTAGTGTAGCTATGGTAAAGGACAGATTCGACTGTAGTAGATATTTTTCAGGCGTACAAAGTCTATACGTCTGAATCCACTCTAACTCTTGACTCTGCGACTCATCATCCAAGAAAAGTACTACATTGTTATCGCAACTCCCAACCCTGGCAATGACTGATACACTGACAGGTTTCGATCCGGACAAAGACCTTCAAGACCTTACTGGTAAGATTGCATTCGTCACCGGTGGCAGGTGAGTTTCTTCATCCCTTTAGTAAATCTTTTTACGCATACAGTTTATTATAGTCGAGGTGTGGAGTACCATAAAGTAAAGCATCTAGCACGTAAAGGAGCTACAATATACTTGGGCTCGCGGCCTAAAACAGCTGGGAAAGGAGCTGCTGCAGAACTGAATAGACTTGGCTGAGAGAGGAGAAGAGATGGGAATGGTAATTTATACATGGTGTGATATCAGTACACCGCAAATGGCCAAGAAGACTGGAGAGGGTTTGGTTGAAAGGGTTGAGAGGTTGGATATTGTTGGTGGGTATTTCATTTGAGTTCGATATATATATCTCGAGCTAAATGAACTCCTGTAATTGGATTGGAAGTATTGAATACCACAATGTTTGCGGACTTCAGCTCTCAAGTTCCAAGTGGTATGTCCATCATTCCAGTAGGTGCCGGGTGTACTGACTTCTCTGGCCTAGATGTCCTTGTTAAGAAGTAAAGCCATGTTAACCGCTGTTTGCCTTTGGACTCTGATAACGAGGTTAATAGTCATTTTGGGAATTACGTCCTTATACAATCTCCTTCCAAGCCTGAAGAAAACAGCGGGTAAACATGGCAAAGCACGACTAGTGACAGTGAGTCAAAACTACCACTGTCTCTTGACATATTCTCTGGACCGTCTGCTTTTGGGTGTCGTCAATGGGCCATACATTATATCCTGTGAATAATCCAATTTTCAGTTTCGCCTTCGGACTTCCGTCAAGACTACACCACTCTTTATTCTGGATGGTTTGGGTCCGGTATCAAGACGTTCAGAAATTCCGTTGCCTTTTACAATGCTTCCAAGATCTGCCAACTCCTTACACGTCGATATCTCTCTTCCTCTTTACTCCCCGCACCGCACCCGAATTTGATTTCTATAGTACTTGACCCAGGACCTGTGAACACTAGAGTAGGCTCGTACAACAGGCTTCTCTGTGCCGCTGCTTCTCCGAAGGTGTCGGCTGATATGGAGTTATATCATGGGAAGTATTTGACACCGGTTGGGAAGATTACGGAAATGGGAGGAAATGCGACTATGGAGAAAGCGTTAGAGCTAGTTAAAACCACGGAATCAACGCTAGCCGCGTACGATAAGGAAGAGGATGTGTCTCCTTTGATGAGGTGAAACAGTCCTGTATCTACATCGGTGTCTGTAGCGTTGATGTATTTAGAGAATAATTGCGATCGGATAACGTACCTTACCCGCCCAAGGTCCGTTGACCACTTTTGTGGTAACATCCTCACATTGAATTCTATCAGCGAGATCTATTGGATTCGATAACTGGACGCATGTCGAAAAATATACTTTATTTCTAGTCACTTATAGAAAATACACTCATTTTTAGGACGCGCTATCACGCATTACGACACAGAACCGCTCTTTTCCGATACACAGCATACGCGCGTCGCCTATTTGTTCCTCCGCTCCAACTCTGCCCACTGTTTCGAGCAAATTTCAACTTCATCAGACTGGGAGTCGTCAGTGAACGCCGTTAAGGAGGTGCTACGCAAGACATTCGGCAGTGGGCACACTGATGCTACGCAAGACTATGGGCGCTCGGTTCGGTGAATGGAGCGCCCAAAAACTACAATGGAAGTAAAACTACAACCTTCTATGACTGATCATCAAACACGATGCGGGGACAACTTATTCAAATATGGGAGATTATCCTCAAGCCGAGAGTGCGTGGCGCACCCTTTGGTTGTTCTACTTACGCAAGTTACCAGGCAGAACTTGTTTAGGTGGGATTGATCTCATCATCTCGCTTCCATCCCTTTAACCGGCAAACAGCCTTAAAAGGAATGCAATTTGTCTTAAAATCACAAAACGGCTCTTGTTCTTTGCTTTATCTCCCCAATTCCTGTTATCATGGCCGATACATCGAGGAAAACATTCAATCCTGAAAAGGACTTGCAAGATCTGACTGGGAAAGTCGCGTTTGTGACTGGTGGAAAGTGTGTTTCGGTTTCTTCGACAAGATGACTTATTGCTAATAACTCCATGAAATTCCGATAGTCGTGGAATAGGCTACTACACTGTCAGGCATCTTTCACGAAAGGGGGCTACAGTGTACTTAGGTTCTCGGTCTGAAGAAGCCGGGAGAGCTGCCGTGGAAAAGTTGAATAAGGAATTAGAGAGTTTGGAAGACTGTAAGGGAAAGGTAGTAAACGCATGGTGCGATATCAGTACACCGCAGAAAGCCAGAAGAACTGCGGAAGGTGTGCTCGAGAAGGTTAGCAGGTTGGATATTCTAGGTAAGGGGATTGGAGCACCGTCAATGATAGTAGTCGATACTAATCCAGAGCTTCAAGTCCTGAATGCAGCTATGCTGGCGGATGCGGGCGTAAAAGTTCCAAGCGGTACGTAGTTTCTTAATGGTTAGTGCATTACGGCTGACCACCCTTTCCAGATATCCTTGTAACCAAGTACGTGGCTTACATTGGCTCGTGAGATAAATACCTGATGTTGACGACACATTAGCCACTTCGGAAATTACGTCCTCATTCGGAGCCTGTTACCAAAGCTAAACGAAACGGCAGAGAAATACGGGGAAGCACGTCTTATTAGTGTTAGTCAAATCTTCCCTACGAATCTTTCATTTATTCATTTCCACTCCACATCTAGGTCTCATCCGATGGGCACAAAGCGTCTCCAGGCGAATAACCCCAACATCGATTTTTCCTCAGATTCCAGCTTCCGAGAGGATTACAGTAAACTTTTCTCTGGTTTCTTTGGTTCTAGTGTGAAGACTTTCAGAACCGCGTTCTCTTATTACTGCGTTTCTAAGTTGTGCCAGGTTCTAACCAACCTTTCACTTGTTTCGCCCTCTACATCCGACTTGGACTCGACATTTCCCTCTGCGCACTCAAATCTTATTTCGATTGTAGTCGATCCCGGTGCCGTTAATACGTTCTCTGGTCGAAGTTTCATAACTCGTCTACTTGAACCAATTATCAATTTCTTCTTTGATTCTCCAGAAATGGGATCATATAATCTTCTCTTCGCTGCTGCTTCTTCACAAATAACAAGGGAGAAGGAAAAGTATCATGGGAGGTATTTGACTCCGGTGGGGAAAATCACGGAGATGGGAAGTAATGTGACATTGGAGAGAGCAAGGCAAATGGTTAAAACTACGGAGGAGATGCTAGCTAAGGTTGATGAAGGCGAGGAGGTTTTCCCGTTGGTGAAGTAATAGACTTGATTCAAACTTTGAGTCATTCTTTCTAATCTTTCTTACGACACCTCTTGTTACTGTTAAGCACATACTATCTCCAATCTTGTCAATTCCTACCTTTCGTATTATCTTTTGTCCTGGAGCTAATGACAATACAGCTTTTCATATTCCCTATTAGTTGCCAAGATTATGTTCTGATTACAATATATTGGGCAATGAGCATATACTACCAATGCACTGTAATTGTCTTTACACTGTAGTTGCCTTGCATGTCTCTTTTGGGTAGTTGACATTCATATCAGTGTAAGTGGAAAATGGGAATGACTTTTGCCCATTCTCACTTCTATTGCTTGCTTAAAGTCATTCGGGCCCAGGCTTTACGCGATTGTAGTAATTACTAGATGTTCACGGACTGGAGTTTTGAACATATTACGCAGAATATTAAGAGAGCATGGCGGATGGGAAGTTAAAGCTCTGAGTCCCCTGACCCCCAAAGAGAAAGCAATTCGAAGGTCCTGGGCCGTAATCACTTTTTTTTATTACCCTTGGTGACATCATCGAGTAGCGTGGGTAACACTTGGACATCACAACACGACCACGTGTTGTTTGTTTCATCCACATTGCTACTGGCCAGTATCGAGTTCGTCTCCTCCTAAGCGGTGTTACTTTGTAATCACAACCTAACGCTTACACCATTTGACTTTCATTCTATGCCTTCTCTAGTCAATACTCACTGTATTCTTTGTGGATGTGAACGGTCTCACCAACCTCCTGCTGGTGTCATTCCAACTTGCGTCGTGAATCCCAACAGCAAAACGGAGGAGATCGCCAGTCTCAACAATGAGCTCGCTCTCATCGAACAACAAATAAAGGAATTGCGTTCCAAGCAATTCTTCCTCCTACATCGGCTCAATGACGTCCAATCAACTCCGAACACCATTCCCGTCGAAATCCTTTCACGTATTATGGAGATCGTCACAAATGATGGGAATCATACATCCTGGGAGTTGACCCACAAACCCCTTTTTCACCCTGCCCTAACACTCAGCGCGGTATCATCACACTGGTGCAGTGTCGCTTTGGCGACTCCTCATGTGTGGACCTCGCTCAGGCTTGAAACCAGAATATATAATAAGGCGGATCTGGGTGGTTGGAAAATGCTGCTCCTTTATCATCTCAAACGAGCTAAAAGTTTGCCTCTTTCTTTGGTTTTGTTCTTTAACAATATTTTGGATGAATCCATGATAAAGACAGTCATGAATATGGCTCTCAAACATCCGTTGCGGATCAAAGCTCTATATTTGTACAATCCAAGACCACATGTGTTGACAATACTAGATGGGGAAGGAAACGTGTATCCACAACTGCAGATACTAGTCTTGAAGTCCTCAAGTTCACGGATGCCATCGTTCAGACTTCCAAATGCACCAGCGTTGAAAATATTATTCCTACGGGGTGCAACAACATCAACCAACCTCTCAACAACAATGATTACACACCTCCATCTAGAGCATGTGCATCATAATGATTGTATTCGACTACTTCTCGAATGCCGTGCTACACTTGTTGAATATATGTGCGATTCTCCCAGAATACCAATGGCTCAAAACGGCGAATGGTGGGATAATGAGTGCATCTATACTCTGCCATACCTCGAAATCCTTAGTTGGGTGTTTGACAACTACTACAAAATTTGGGATAAAATCATCCTTCAACGTCTTGATCTGCCCTCTCTTCGCAGATTATCTCTTTCCAATGTCTCTCCGTATCACACACCAGTCGACAAACCAAACATGCTCAGCAATATAAGATCTACGTTATCCACAGTTTGTATCACTACAACCTTTGACAGTGAACTCCTCTTTGATGAAGAAGGCCTTAGACGTCTGTTGAATACCGATATGCGAGTCCTGGCTATTGATTCTTTGAGCATAGACATATTGTCCACACTACAGGCCTTAACCCCCTCGCGTCACCCGGAAAGAATGGTTCTCATCCCAAGTTTGAGAATGCTCTCACTTCTTGGATATATTCCGCCTATCGGGGCGCCTGGGGACAATTCAGATGATGAAGATTGTGAAGATTGTGAAGATTATACAGATGATGAAGATGATGAAGATGATGAAAATGAAGATGATGAAGATGATTCAAACAGTGATAGGCCACGAAGGCGCAAGCCACCAGGCGATGAAATGTACTCGGCTATACTCCAGATGCTTGAAGAGAGGTTATTGACGTCTGTCACAGAGACCACAAAAACGATCGAGGGACCCTTTGTTCTTGCGCTTCCTTTCAGATCCACAAAGTGTCCAGAATATATTCAGTATGAAAAGGAACTATCTGCCTTTATTCATGCAGGCGTATTGCAGCTCACCATTCATAAGCGATGCAAACGCTCAGTAGGGCTAATAAACCATTCCTGTGATCATGATTGTGTATGGTGTTGAACTATATTCACCATCCTTAATTGCCAGGTACTTTTAATTAGAGGTTGCAGTCGTACGTTTTTATAACAATATCAAGGATTTGAAGTATTTTGATAGTATGCGCCCGTAGTATCAATTGAAACCATGAATGATCATTGTAGTATTAAGTCAGTTGGTGATCGTAGCGGGCCCGGCTCTGAAGATCTGAAGAAGATCTGAGTTCAAAAAAAAAAAGTCAGTATGCTGCTACTGTCTATACTTAAGTCAAGTTCCGCTATTATTATAGTGAATAGTAAAGCGAAGGAATCAAATTTAAAATAACAATGTGTGCTTCTAATACCATAAATCTAAATCTCTAGACCTCTATTCATCGGGTGTCATGGTTCTTGGAGACTATGGAGGGATGGGACTATGATCACAACCGCCAAGCAAAGTCAACTAAACGTATAAGAGGGTGACAGATAATAATACAAAGCTGTAGAACCATCGCGTACGAAATCAAGCATGTCCGACTATGTAAAGAGCGGATGTTTTATTGAATGTACGGTATAGTGTATGGATAAAGAGTGACCTCAATAATGTAGTAAATAGGATACTAATAAGCTGTCATCACAAAATTCAATCTCTCCCATAGGGAAAGACTTGAGTACAATTCCCACCCAGGCCCTGGATGCCTTGGAAGAAAAAGTCCAAGTTGATGTTAAGGGCCTTCCGTAACGCTCCGGTTGGTTCTGGGTACAGCCCACGGACAGTTTGGTTAACGTAGTTCTCATACAACAAACAGAAAGTTGTAAAATCGGCCGAAGTAGGATCAGGAATATAGTTGTTGACCGTGCCTTCATTTCTTCCAGGCTGAACAGGATGTGCCACAGCAAGAACATCAATCCCTTCAGCACCAAAGGGCCTGCTGGGCCTGTGGAAATCCTTCGGGAATTTCATGTCTTTGGAAAAGCTTAGAGCACTGTCCATATCAAGTTGACCATCTCCTTGGCGTCCGTCTACAAAGAAGTTGATAGGGAATACCGATTCTGCATATGCAGTGAAGAATCGGGGAGAAACGAAGACGAAGTTTGGATTGTTGGCAATGGAGTCTTGAATACGTTGGAACCGGAATTCTCCCGCGACGGTCAAGTTATATTTTCCATTCCCAAACCGATTGCTGAAATCAACAAACTATAAGATTAAAAGTAAGTCAGATCCTGGAAAACCCTTTGTAGAGTGAAAGAGACATACTTGGTCGAAAAGCGTCTGGTTGAATGAATGATTATCTCCAAAAAATGCATCGCCTGTAACGCATCGAGTCAGTGGATCTTACGTCATAGTAGTAGATGTTTGAGATCATTACTTCGGGTCATGCTTGCATCGCCTACATAAAATGGGGGTTGGTTGAGCCTAAAGAAACTGTGAGGAAAAAACCACACATACCCTCGAATAATCCATGTGTATTGAGTCCCCCGACTACGGCAGGAGCAGGCGGGTCGGGTCCAGTCTCGCAGCTCTTCTCTCCGATGCTGAGAAGATCGGTTATTAAGTTGCCATCTACAAGGTGAGCTGCATATGTAACGAATTTTGCCAGCCCATTCTCCATGTTAAAGCCTGTGAATGTGTAAGTGCCGGATTATGGTATGATGAAAGATGTAATTGGACTTGCCTTCTTGAACTGCTTCAACAATTTGGCTCGGAGTTGCAATACCATTTCTGGGCAAATACTAATGAAGTCAGAATATAATCAAAAGCAAGACAGGGTAATAGCTCACTCCATGGGAAGCAAGGGTATTCAATCCTGGGCAAGGTCCACGAAGATCACCCTCTTGAAGTGGCATCCAAGGATGAGCCTCATCGTTGACAAGTTTTGTACCATTATTGACCAACGGACCCGGAGGAGTTCCAGGACGTTTGAAGTGGAGGGTAGGAATGATCCTGTTTAATTCTTCTCTAGTCAGACCTGCTAATGATTTATGAAGAGGAAAGGCATTGGCAGAATAAGTAATTGCCGCCAGGACAATAGTAGAGAAGTAAACGAAATGGACCATGTTCTATGAACTGGGGATGGCGTGTTTGATGAGCTGATAAAATTTTTACTAGTCCTCTTTATATACCTATATACTGTACCTACTGCTGTGCACCTGCGTACGTGTATATGTCTTAGATAATCCCTTTGGCTGGTGGCAGGTCAAATCTTCAATTCAACTCCAACTTGTTTCAAGTTTTTCAGTTCTGCACGCAGGTCACGACAACACAGTATCTACATTTAGCCGCGTATATCCAGAACTTACAGCATCGGAGATTTAAGGTAAGCAGTCGTTTCCACGCAGGTAAAGGCCAGAAAGTATAAAAGTTACGAGTGCACTGGTAGAAGGATCACAACGGCACCACAGTTACACCGACAGACCCGGTAGCTGTCAAACATTCAAGTAACATAGTTAATAAATTTAAATATATTTTTGGTCCAGTGCAAATGCTATAACGATCGACAGTCGCTTCGAATGTTAGGATCTGCTACATCTCAATCACCACTGCCCAGGACTGCGGTAATGTATAGGCAAAGTAAAAGGTTCCAAGAATAGAACATAATACGCATTATTAACAAAAATGTTACGATACACGGTTACTAATACCTACATAAAAGAATAATCTGCAAGGTTCGACATTCCTCAATCATTATTGAAAATGAAGACAGAGTGACAACAACCGACTCCAAAGTTCGTAGTTTCTGCATTCTCTCTAACCTATCGCGCCCAACGAGCCTTGATAATATCCGCAGCTCTCTCCGCAATGATGTACACAGCCGCTTGTGTATGCCCGCATGGCAGATATGGCTATTTATAACATTTACTCCACTATCAAATTGTATTGAGGAACAAAAAATACTCACCAAAACAGAGGCATCTACGACTCTCAAACCGGAGGTATTTTTAAGTAAGAGGTTGGGGTTGACCACACCCCAATTCGCTTTCTCGGGTGTCATGGCTGCAGTTCCTACTGGATGCAAGCAGACGCTGCGCTTTTCTTGATGATTTCATCCATTTCATGATCTGTTGCAGCATCGGCTAGTGGTCCTAGAATACCGGTAATGATCCCCCGGAAAGCAGGTGCCTTGACGAAGCGCATGGCACTTTTGATGCCTTCACGAGTTGCGAAGAGGTCGAACTCATTGGTATAATAACCTGGATCAATCAACGGTGGGTCGAAAGGATTATTGGATTGAAGCGTTAAAGACCCTTCTAGTTTCAGAGAACTTTGATTAGTTCTCCATCGAGTGTCTTAGAGACTGAAATACTTACTAGACGCCGGGCTTACTAATACCAAGGTCGCTTTATAAACACCCCCAGAGATCTAGTAATACCATCAGTGAATATGTTTTTTTTTTTTCTATATTGGCTTACACCAAGTATTAATTCGACATGAGGTGAATTTGGGCCGGAAGAGGGATCGCGAACTCTTCTAAACACAGGAGAATCATTGGGGATACGAATCCAACCAAGGTGGTTGGTGGAGACTAAGGAAACAAAGGGGCCTGTTCTATTTGTTTTCCACAACTCCAGGGCTTGCTCTTGAAGAACAGCATCGGATGTTAAGCTGTGAAATGGGCAGATTTTTGAGTCAGTAATCCTTTATGCAAAAACAAAAAGTCGTACTTAGACCATGGTCCTAAATCTATTGAACCAGGCTTCAACCCGAAGCTAACGTCGACTAGAGGGTGATCTAGTAGATTTTGACCAACACTTGGATTGTGCAGTATTGTAGAAATATTCAATGACTTCAGGTGCTGTTCATCTCCAATACCTGAGTTCAGAAGAATATGCGGAGTTCCGAAAGAGCCTGCAGCAAGAATAACTTCCTTGGTGGGAGTTAACAGCGTTCTCTTCGTGGAATTAGGAGCTCGAATTTCGACTGTACGAATATCGAACCCATTTTTATTTCCCGTTTTCAAGACTCGAGTAACCTTCGTATTCATCACAATATGAAGATTCTCTCGTGATCTCGTGTTCGTTCCGAGGTACGTCGTTCCAGCGCCACTTCTCTCTCCGTTATGTCCAATCGTGGATTGAAGCCAGGCTATTCGTTGCAAAATACACACAATAAACCGTGTGTTTCAATTGAGAGAAAATGACACTCACCAATTCCGAGCGGATTCCCCGAATTCAAATCAATGTTGTACTCAAACTCGCCCCCCAACTCTTTGCTTGCCTGTAATGTCAGGCTGTCAGATGGAGGCTGTAAAGCTCCAGTCAATGTTACGGATATCATTCCACGTAAGCCATGAACACTAGGATCGAATTCCCGGTAGTGTTATGGTTATCCGCAGGGGGTTCAAATTTTTCGTGCTATACAGAAACTTATCAGCGAACATACGTAGATATTATCTCTTTAAAAAAAACAAGAAATACCTTTTTTATGTATGGTCGAAGGCGATCCCAGCTCCATCCTGGGTCTCTAGTTAATTCAGCAAAGCGGTCATAATCCGACGAAGAGCCTCGAGTATACGCCATTCCATCTATATTCTGGTAGGTGAGTATATGCTAGACATCACCTCGTCCCTAGGATACTCACTGACGGATGTACTACCACCAAGGATATGACCCCGTTGTATAGGAATGGAACGACTATTTAAACCTTTTTGCGATGTGGTAGTGAAATTCCAGTCATATACTGATAGCGCTGTTTTGATTTGGAGGCCTGGTACAATAGATTCAAGAACTCCGTCATTACTGCAAAAAAAAAAAAGAAATTTTATATGTGTAAGGACCGATTTCAGCAACACGTACTTTGGCCCTGCTTCAATGAGAAGAACTTTGAATTTTGGATCCTCAGTTAACCTATTCGCAATCACAGCGCCAGCCGCTCCTCCTATTTTGTAAAAAAAAACATTAACAAAAGATACGAAAATATTAGTACATATTTTAAACAAATTGTACACGAAAAAGGATAAAACATTACCTCCAACAATGATAAAGTCCCAACGGACTTTCGGAACGTCTTCAATGCTGTCGTAGATCGTACATACGCTAGAAGATACCAAGGCAAGCACAACAACCGCGACAACGAGACAAACATAAGAGACCATGACCATCCTTATCCAAGTTACCGACCCAATCCGATCACTGAGGACGATTTATAGCATCGTTCAACCTAGAACCCATATACCGCTTTAGGACTCTTTCGGTTCCTTCCCCCCTTCGATTAATGATTCACTGATCCAAACAAGCACGTTGTGGGCTTGGGGGAGTCTTATGAACAAATAGGATCACCAAGAATTACGGGTGAAACCATTCTGCGTAAGGGAGTGGATGGTTCTTTTGACCTAATCACTTCTATGTGTGGATTCACAACAGTGTAATTGGTGGAGTTATATGAATACGGCCGCCGAGAGTCAATAAATACTTGTAAGGTCACTCGACCATTATCAAGTGGACCTCCATTTCTCCCCTTCACTCCTTTGGGCACAAAGCAACTACGTCTTCTATTCGTTTGATTGAAGGAGTTCCGAACGTGGTATTGATAAATGTGGAGTTGCGGTTGCCTTGGACATGGAAAAATTTGAAGTGATGCGTACATCAAGGACTCCGTAACACTCCGTGGCTAAGCTGAAAAAAAACAACTTGCGAAAGAGAAACAATCTTCCTTTGCCGCCGGGGGATGAAAATTGAATGTGAGGGTTAGGTGAGAGTGGGGCACATTGTGTCTCGATCCCGCCCTATTCGGAAATATGCGACTCACGTGTGAAACTTAAATTCAAACTTCAACAACTTCACAGTTACTTTCACGGCCACTTCAAATCCAATTTCGTTTAACCCTGTTGAAGTTCTACCATGAGTTCTTCAGCTTCTCTCTTTTTTTTCTCGGATGCTTGAATCTGCCGTTGATGTAATCTAATACTTATACAGTAAGAATAGAGGAAAAGATAGTAAAAGAATATCAAAAACGGGCAAACCAAAACACAACCAATTGAGCAGTAAAAAATCCATCTAATACTCGCCTCAGCTCTCCTTCACTTTCGGCTTTCCCCCTTCCTCCTTCCTTGGCGTTCAATCTGAATACATTCTAGTAACCAACCAATGAAGAAATGTGATCCTACGCCACATACATTTATGACTCACACCATCTCCTCTTCCAGCCTCTTCCCTCAGGAACTTCTGTTTGGACTTCCTATTTGCAAGTGATTCAAGCACGTGTGGTGGCGTACGCTATTTACAGTTTACATCGGCGTGTCTCGTTTTACTTCTTCTTTTGACCATTTTGAGGGAGGTTAGTAATGGGGAACAGGTACATTTTACTTCTCACTTGGCAGAAAACTTCTTCGATTCTTGGCCATGTGCGATTTTTAATTATGGTTTTCCTTTACCATGTTTTTATCTGAAGAAGCACGAGATCAAGAAGGGTAAACCGGGAATTACCGTATTCCGTGCTGGATGTTCCTGTTATATATATATATATATATTAGGATGTTCAGAAAGACCGATGGCGTCGCTGTTAACTGTTGGCCTTGGGGGAATCATAAGAAACGCGCGTAAAAGTTTGGTTTCAAGGCATAACTATCAGTGTAGCATCAAGTGTGGGCGCTTTATGATCATTAAAACGGAACAAAGAAGTTGGAAGAGATAAAACTAGGGATTAACGCCGTACTAGTACCCGGCCAAGAAGATATCGAACATTACGTGCAAAGTCCAAATTCAAATCTAAATCCCACAAACAACTACAACAAACTCACAACCAAAAACAGAAGAGATTCATTGTCATATTGGTATGCATTTAATTATTATTCAACTGGGATCAAAGCCCAGACCAAAACTATTCATTCCTTAACAGAAATCGAAAAGATTCTTTCTAATATATACACTTCTCCTATCTTTCCCGTCCAACTTCTTTTCCGGTGATTTTTCCTTTTCCTTCAATCTATTTCTGTTCCCTGACACTCCAAAGAAAAACCTAATTTGAATTACTAAAAACAGAACAAGAGAAAAACTAGAGAATGCTTGAAAGGATTTTCAATCCTGCCTTGAACCTTCGCTTACAATTACAAAACCCCCAAAAATTTTCATAACTTTACTAACCACCTAAAATCCGAGACTCCAAAACAAGAAAAAGTCTAAAATATAAAGAACACAACTGTAACTTGAATAAACATGCGTAATGTACGGTATCGTATCACGAAGGAAAAAAAAAACTCTTTCAAAGCATAATGTTCGTAATCCAATCCTTCATTTGTGAGGACAATGAGATCCGACACCACGATACTCATTGCTGATAGACAACCTGATGCACAGTTGCAAGGAGTAACGCTGACAGGACCACCATTTGACTGAGAGTCCGAAGGATAGTCTAGAAGTTATCAATGTTCCACTACTTATAAATTGTGTCATAGGGTAGAGACTTCAGAGGTCCATAATCGTTTCAGCGTATTCCTTTCGCTTGAACCTCTCCCTAAAATTTATAGTGGAGACTATGATTGGAGTTCATATTTTTCATGTTTACGTTCCTAATTTCTTCTCTTATTCATTATTTAATTCCTTCTCAAGACTCAGTACCAGTCAGTACTCAATCACGGCCTTTATTCAAATTTCGGATTCCACCTTATTCTTTCTTCTATTTCATTAATCTATTATATCCTTCTCTTATGCCCGACCCTCACACCTCCATTCTGAATCCATTTGCACAAATTTATCTATATTTTTTTTGCTTCCTTCATGATTGATCATGTACCAAAAAAATTCGATTACTCACATGTACATCTTCTGATCAGTTAACACCTTTATTCCAAGTCCCTTTCTTCTCATCCTTCTTGGTAGATTATTGTTATTTTCATATTCTTAATATATTGTATTGTATTGGAATCTTTGCTGCTACAAGAGAATCATAAAAACACATTGCTCCTTACATCATTCTACTTATTAAACAAAAAATCAAATTTCTTTTCTTTCTCATAGTAAGTAAGTAGTTAGTAAGTCAGAAAAAAAAACGACACCCTAATATATCAGAGTCAAAGTAAAACGCAAACTATAACACACAAATTTCAAATGTCAAAAAAGAGTTAGAGTAACAATTACAAAAAAGAAGACGAAAAGGAAGGGGTAAATCAAGCTTTTTTCAAAAGGCGTCAAGCTAAAAAAAAAAAAAGGAGTAAAAGAAGGTAGGTGGGAGACCCAAGGAGTGCTGAACCTCGAAAAAAAGAGAACTAAAGAGTGAGGTGAACTGTATGTACTGTTTGTATGTATCTTATGTATGTATTGTATGTAGTAGTAGTAGTAAAAACGGAGACGCGGAAAATGCCAAAAAAGAATGCTAATATGCTAAACAAACGATGCTAATCACACTGGGAAAACCAACCACCAATCACAGAAAACAAGAGCGACAGAAACAGAAAAGAGACAGACAGAGACAGAGGAAAAAAGGAAAGGATCCAATGAAGTAAGAGAAGAGTGGGGTGTATAATGCATTTCATTTCCTCTCACCATCAATTTCAATTGTTTAATTGAATATTTCATTTTCTACTTCCTCAAAGTTCCACTCTTTCCCAACGTCAAACTTCTCATACTCTCCTCCAACAAATCTCCAACACAGCTGGAAACACCTCCACAACATTTCCCATCATCGCATTTCTTGTTCATCAACGTTGCAGATGTTGGTGCAAGTTTAGGGGAAGAAGGAAGAGAAGGAGATTCCAAATCAACAACCTTCAAAACCGCTTTACCTTCCAACACTTTCCTGACTTTGTCAGCATCCCAGTTCCGTGGCGCAGGATTTGAAGCAAGTGAAGTGGTTGATGACGACGATGATCCGGAGAAAGCATCCCAAAACGCATTGCCCAATTTCTTCAATAACGTTTGGCTGGCAACCGCAGCAAGCATAGCAGCTTGCGCTTCGCGTTGTTGTTGTTGTGTTGATTGTTGATTGGGTTGCTGTTGTTGCTGTTTTGTGGCGCCGGCGCCCATCTTTGGTGATGCAGGTGGTGTGAGTAAGCCAGATGATGTAGCGTTCTTGCCGGAAAGTAAAGAAGAAAGAGCACCGCCAAGTCCAGAGCTTGCAATAGCCTTTGGTGAAGGAGAACTGAAGTAATGAGGACGAAGCGATGCAGCATGACCAGATAGATGCTGGTGTTGCGGGACTTGAAGGGATTGCTGTTGTTGTTGTTGTTGTTGTTGTTGTTGTTGTTGTTGTTGTTGTTGTTGTTGTTGTTGTTGCTGTTGAGCCCATTGGTATTGAGCCTGCTTCTGTACGGCCGTCTTGCCCCATAGATGAATGCGGTATCTAAGTATAACATCAATATATGCGCAAAATATTTGTAATAAAAAAAACATACGCATCGATGGACTTCATCGTGAACATATTGGCATCCGCGAACGCGTCGAAATCAGTTAATTTCTCCTTCTCTTCTTCCTTCTTGATAGGCTTATCGGTACCAGCAGCCTTGGCAAGATCCGCTCCGATAGCATTCAACAATGGATTGATGTTCAAACCAGTACTGTCACCGACAACTTTCCTGTTGTTTCCAAATCCCCAACCCATCAGTCCAACATTGACTTCGGGTACCAAAGTCGTATGAACAGGAGTAAATCCACCACCCATACCGCCGAGAGCGCCAAGAGGTTGATGTTGACCACCCCAGAAACCACCGCCATTGCGAGGCATAGGAGATGATGGTAAATCTTTCTGAGTGTTTGGAGCAAAGGGATTTGGCACATTGGAAGCAGTAGCATTGGCTTGTTGATGAGGGTTGGGTGTAGTTGAGGGCGTGGGGATGGCGTTTTCATTGGCACTTGTGTTGGCATTGGCGGCAGTAAATACACTAGCCGTAGGACCGTTCAAGCCAAGGGGAATAGGAGCAGGAGGAGGAAGGTTAAGAGATGGTAAATCTGCTCCTGAGCCTTCCAATAAAATCTTCTTCAACGCAGTAATCTCCTGTCTCAACGCCAGGTTCTCAGACTGAGTCGTTCCCAATTCAGATCGTACTATCTCCAAAAGTCTATCTCGCTCTGCAATGTCGCCTTCAAGCGTAGAGATATATTCTGACGATAATAAAAATAAAAACAATAAGTAAGATAAACAAAAGATCAGAGAAAACAAAACAAACCCTTTCGTCTGACCCTGAAATTCCTCGCACTGATCTTGTTCCGAAGTTGTCGCTTTTCTTTGCTAGTCATCTTTGCGAAAACTTCCGGAGAGGGTCTCCAATCTTGTGGTACATCATCATCATCCTCTTCTTCTGCAGCAGACCTATCCTTATCCTTCCCTTTCTTGGAGACGGAAGCCTTGAGGATTGTGGGTGGTTTAGGCAACGAGCCACTCTTGGTTGAAGTTGAACTCGATGTAGCAGTAGGAGAGAATGCAATATTAGTCGATGTCGTGGCCTTTGAATCAGAAGAAGAAAGTGCCACTCCGTGAGCGGCTGATTGGATCACCGCAGTCGAGATAGCATTTTCTTTATCACGATAAATCGACGAGATACCAGATTTTTTAACGATCCCACCGCTGTGGACAGTGCCTCTGCGCAGTTTTCCATGTCCACCAACTTTGACAGGTGTAATGGTCAAAGTAAGTTTTTCGCGGTCGTTGTCTTTTTCTCCATGTGAGGCGTCGGCGGTGGATGACGGCGAGTTAGCATTACTGCTATTCTGACTACTCCCTTCATCATCGCCTTCATGCTCATGTTCGTCATCTTCGAAATCATTGATGGGAGCAGATGACGCAGGAGTATCCACCAACTGCGGATCGATGCTCATTTGTTGTTGAAGAGTTTCCTCGAGTATGGGTGCGATGGGCATATTCAGACCCATTCCAGATCCCATATTCATATTGAGTTCGTTCATCGACGCGAAGCCAACGTCCATAGGCATAGAATACCCAGCGATGCCTTGGTCAAGTGAGGAATTGGCCACACTGAGATAATCATATGCAGCCAAGTTGAGTGGATCGATAAGCTTCAATTCATCATCGAAGAGAGAAAAAGAGGTTGCGCCATCTTGGACGTCGTGGAATGAGGGGGCGGGAGCTTGTTGGGGCGGAGTAAGAATACCCTGGGACGGCGAGGACGGCGAGGAGGAGAGAGAGACAGGAGAGTTGTGTGCGTTGAAGAGGTCTGTGTTGAGGAATTCTGCAAAATCGGTGATGTCGGGCTGGAAGAAGTTGTGCGGACTGTTGTCGACGAGCATTGGATGTGGTTTAAAGAGACGCTCACATAACTCCTCTCCCCTCTCAAAGTCACACACTCTGCTTATGTAACTTTCCCGCCGCCTTGATTGCGCGGTCTCTCGGCTGACTACTCTGATCCCACACTGCCACTCTGCTTGGCTGCGAAAAGAGAAAGTGAGAGAAAACTGTAGAACATTCACCAAGTGTTTTAACTACTCTCTCCACCGAGGATCCATGGTGTGCGGTATATACCCCACTCCAACCACATAGCCGTCCAGGGTTGCAGATCCCCCAGTCTTTCCGTCTTCCTATAAACATCCAGAACATCGGACCCAGAACATTCCGCCATTCGCCTGCAACGTTCCTGCAGACGTTCGCCAAGGAAGAACACGGTTACTTACATAAATAATTAAATACTTACCAAAACCGAAAAAAGGAACACCACTCCATCAAATGATCCCAAACAAATTCTCTCTCAGAATGGGAAATGATCAGCAGGGACATCAAGATTCCGTATACCACAAACCTAAGTCCGCTTATCCATTCCGAAAAAAATCAATTCCCCGGAAGCGACGACCCCTCAACATTGCTGACACAGTGACAGATCTATTAGGTTCCCATCCGGATTGGATCCTTGTGGATTTTTGAGGGGATATCCTTTACGTTGGAGCAACCAACTGACGGCTTTTCCAATCTTTTGTTGACCCTCTCATAACACCATTCATCTTGTTTGCCGTTTATCTCCTCCACTGACGGACAAAAAAAATAACAAACGCTTAAACAAAACAACTAGAAGAAAAAACTAAAAGAAAAAAAAAGACATTCAAAAGGTTCTGGTTATAGGAAGACAGTAAATTCGCCCGTTCCAGGAACAACTTCATGCCGAGGTGGACGCCCACGCCGGGGTTTGCAAGGCGACATTAACGCTCCAGCCTGAGCTGCTCCACCCTGATTAGCCTGTACTTCCTCTCTCCTGATAGCGCTAGGACTAGGATCTTTGCCACCCAACCCCTCAACAGTATCAATGGAACTCGAAGATTTGATATCAATCTCCATACTGTCATCCCAATCCCTACTAGCATTTGCCACATCTTTATTATCCTCATTCTTACTACTAGAATCCACACCTTTCCCTTTCGACTTCTTTCTTCTTGTATGACCTTTTACGCTGGACATGGGTACTCGTTTTGATACCGTTGATACCGTACTTGACCCTTCTTGACGAGAAGATCCAGGTACATTGACCAGAATGGGTGGTGACCCAACCGCCGATCCAATTCCCAAACTTGAACTCGTGCCAGTTCTACTATACAAATTTGGAGCATTCACCATTCTTTCCGATATAGATATTGAATGGGGTTTAGCTTGAGGGTGTGGCGGTAATACAGGACCCAGATAACTTGTAGTGTATTGGTGAGGGTGATGAGGGTGAGGGGGGTTCTCAATTTGGGATTGGGGATGATGATGGTGATGATGATGGCGGAGATGAGGAAGTGCAATTTGAGAGGAGACGGGTGTAGGTGTACTTGTCCTACTCCCAGTAGTAATTGTATTACCACTAACTCCTGGTCCTACAAGTGCGGGATTAGTTGAAACTCCTTGTAATTGATCGTTTTCATTTGGCATATCTGCATATATGCGCCCATGAGTATTTCACATAAACGGAACTGTACAGAAACCTCCAAACGTACGGAAAAAATCAGGTGGGAACATAGCGAGAGTATCCATATCTTTAGACACGGGTTGGTTTCGATAATATATGCGTTGATCGTGGTCATAGTAATCATGAGCGTATAGACCTAAACGGCAAAAAGTCAGCCAAAAGACCACATATCGCCCTACAATTTCACTGAGGAGCCCTTGAACTCGCCTTGTTCTTGTTCTCTACTTCCATCTACCATTACCATTCCTTGTTGTTGTTGTTGAAGTTGAAGTTGAAGTTGAAGTTGAAGTTGATGATGAGGTATAGGTACCCAGGGTGGTGTTGGTAAAACTATCCTTCCATCTTCAGTTCGAGGGAAAAGTTTGGATGAAAGGTGACAAGTAGAACAAAGACAGATTTCGGCTCTGGGGTTATGTTGAATTTCAGCGCTTGAACTCGAACTTCCAGGAACTTGAACTTGAACCTGTTGCGAGTGTAATAGAGAAGTAGAGGTAGAGGTAGATATAGAACTTGTATTCATTGACGGTAGCGTTTTCGAATGTTTCGATGTATGAGATATTGAATGCGAATGTGGATATTGATATCCGATTAATCCGGAACGTTGTGATTGTGGTTGTGGTTCATTAATCTGGATATCTAGAGTCGGAGCACCCATATCCATATCCGTAACATAAGTCGAGGCTAGCCTACTTCTTAGACTGGAACTTGGTTCAAGTCCTGTTAAACGTTCCGGCGCTGACAAAACCAGGTCATCCGAGTCACTGCTTGTAGGATGAGCCATTGCCCAAAAAGCGAAAAGAAGAAGAAGAGAGAGAGAGAAAGAGGAAAGAGAAAGAAAAAGGGAAGATGACAATGGTGAGGAAAGGGGTGAGAGAGTGAAAAGAGAAAGATTGAAACGGGTTAAAAAGGGAAGAACGAACTTAAGAGAAGTTGAGGTTATTTTTAGAAGGAGATTGAGTGGGGAGCTAAGTTCTTATGCATGGGGGTTTGTGAAAAGTGATCGGCAGGTTAGCACCTTAATGGTAATATAATCTCAGATTTCTCTCAGGTTTTTTGCTCGGACCTCTCGGCAATCCATATCCGAACCTTTGATAATATGTTACCGTAAACTTATACACACGCCCCACGCCGCAACTTCGCTTTCTCTATGTAAGGTCACATCTTCCCTTAATTATAACACATACCCAAGTATTATAAGCCGGAAGAAAAATCAGCATCTTGTTGGTTTCAGAAGCTTTTCTTTAACCCATATGAAGTCTTCTTTCCATACTCCCACCGTCCTAGTAGTAGTTACCATCGACCGGTACTTATTTAATCTACATAGGAAATCTCCTTACCACATCATGAACATCAGTGAAACCAGTCGCGTACGCAGTATAGGGGTATACGTACGTGTGTCAATTCTTCAAACACGTTTTTTTCTGGAAAGTCCTAGCAGGACCTTGAAATGTTGAGTTATCCCGTCAAACAAAAATCATATCTCATCATTTCATCAAAACTTCAAGAAACTGCCAGAACTGTGGCATAGTGTGTTGATATCAATGATCTTTCAACATCTCCATCAACTTGAATATGAACATCTGACCATCATTTACCTGGATCAAAATCGTCAAAAACAGAAACAAATCCCAAAAAAGCTTTCCGTACTTACAGTATATCCAATACCATCGGAAGAAAATTACATCATACATATATCGGACATATATCGTACCGGATACATGTTTTACCATGTTCAGGCCCTTTCTTGATAGCTATCCTTAAGTATGTCTATATATTCGTTTTGAAAGTGATATACAGGGTCGGAGAGACACTTACCTTGATTCTTGAATCATCAGCCAACGGCCGCGGACACTTGGCAGATTAATACACAAGGAGACGCGAGACCACGAAACGTAGTGACTACGTACATAATAAAGTCCAATGTATAAGACAATTATTTATCCATCTAGCCAATTTTCTATTCTTAACTTTATGCATGTAAATATCCACTTCAGGATTATCCGTTTCCATGTCTGACTGACCCTTTTTGTCACTAACCTGTTGGCCGTCTAAATTCTGATCGCTGACGGTAGTCTGACACTGGACAAGTCGTCACTGCTTGTCGTACCTTATTAAGGAGAAAGATCCATTATCTCCCCTTCCAACCGAGTCCAAATTTCTCTTCCCCTTTTCTTCGACATCTTTGGCCCCTTTTTTCCTTTCATTAAAGTCAGCTTACTCCCCGAGGCACCCATTTATACTCATTTTGGACAACTCGGGACTCGGACTCGGGACTTGGCGACCTTTGGTGACAAGCGCCTTCTGTTTTGTACTTAGCTTGTTCTTGGCCATTTAACTTATGAATCACTTTCAAACACATTGTATTTATTATCCCCTTGAGCTCTGGTTGCCATTGAGGCTTGTTGAGGATTCGCATTGCGTTAATCTCTGGGAATTCGGACCTAACCAGGCTTGTTACAGCCTGTTACTATGTATCTCTCTACTTCATATACTTTATTTTGGTTCGTTGATGACGTTACTTTGTAGTATTGTACCTATGTAGAAATTAGGTAGAACTAAACAACTGGCAGAGAGATTACCAGAATAAGTACCGCGATATGTGACTACTAGTACTAAAGCCACATATTTACACCTCTACATCTACATCATTCCTCCCTTCCTCATACATTTATCCAGCTTTTACTAGATATCGTCATGCTGTCGTCATTTTCTGCCACTAGATGCAAGATTGGCAAGGAGCTGCGGTGAGCGCGCATTTTTGGTTTCCAACTGCCAACTTCCCAACAACCTCCGAAAGCTCCGGATGGTGTTTAACGTTCAGCGGCCAACCATTCCGTCTTCGGAAAAATATACCCAAAAGTGAATCATATCATACATACTGATAGACATATAATTATTAATACATCAGGACTTACACGGGTGACGAGGCTAGAACCTCAGGTGAAAGACAAAAACTTCAAACACACACCACTCTTTTCCTTTCCTTGAGTTAGGGTCCGTTCAAGGCTTACCCTCTTCAAGGAAGTCTTTACCCTTACTTGTGACCATGTGGAAGAGGAGTATTTACCATCTGACTAGATAGTTATGGAAAAGGTAGGGACTGGAGATTGGAGTTATGACTCGATTGACATGACCAAGAGTTTTTAAAACAAAGTTCCGGTCATGGCCGATCACAGTGATACATCACAATCATCATCATCATCACTATAAAAAAAAAAGTCGAACGCTTCGAAAACTTATAATAATAGGTATTGAGACCTTGTGGGACCGCGTGGATGTTATGGGTGGACACTCGGAGCAGTGAAATTGAAACCCAGCTGTTATACTTATAAAAAGTCATCTGTTACTTGGGTTTAGGATTTCGGATTCGGATACAACGGAATCGGCGTTTTCTCTCTAGCGCCTTCTAGAGTCTAACCATCTAGGGTGTGGGGTTCATTGTATGTACTGTGGCTTGATGACTTAGTTTGCAGTTATACTACCAGTGATTCCCGAACTTAAGAATCGGTCCTAGAATGATATATTTATTATGTCTGTTTTGGCAATGTCAATTTAAGTCAAAGGTTAAATGTATTCAAATGATCAATGCTAGGATTGTAAACCCGCAATCTGTGCCTCATAGAAATTGGAATTACATTAAATACTATTGGCCATTTACGTTCATACGATTTCTTCAAATTGACCGTAGAAGACATTTCCAAATTTGAACTTTTTGGAGTCAAACTCGGGCTCGGGCCTGTTACCATTATAGACATGGACCTCTGTATAATCACGGAACGAACGCTAACAGAAATGGGACAAATTCACGCTTACCCGTTTGATTCCGTCAATTTTAACAAGCAGAAATGAATTACTGGCGCTATTTTGAACTTCAAGAAATGAGATATAAGGTAAGCCCAAAAAAAGAAAAATTGATAATAAGGGTTTCTCTTCTTCCTTGTATTGGATGAAAACGAAAATAAGTTAACGAGCTTACCACTGATGAGGATGAAACTCGGAGTGTTCAAGTGGCCGACAATTCGGATGACGACTTGAGTTATCCGACAAGCCACTATCTTGGTAAACATTGACTTGGCCTGCCATGAAGTTCGTTTATGTGTCTCATCAACAAGTCGTTATGAATGTTTCCGGACATATCTAATATTATATCAGCCAAAATAGAATATGTTATTGGTAACCTTTCTTGAACGTTCTGTTTGGAAGTAAGAATGGTGATATTGGCGTCTCAACTGGCCTTATGGGGTCGTCGATCATTATTATTTATGTATGAAGAGAACCAAATTGAAAATGTGTAGATTCAAAGGCAAACGCGAAAAGGAGGAGTTGAAACGCACCAATGCGAAGGTGGCGATTGCGATGGGCTTTACCAGTGAACGTTCAAGATGAAAAAAAAAAAAGAACAAACATGCTGCTTTTTCAGTTTCAAAGCACGTCAGTCCCCAATTGCCTCTAAAACACCACCCCCGGCAAATAACAAAAAAACGTACGTTTTTCAATATCTGGGCTATCCATCCGATATTCCGAGTTCTTGGAGCCAATAGCGATATATCTCGAATAACCAAGAATTTAGGGTGAACATGATGATAGTTGAAAGTGGAGGAATGAAAATCCTTATCTGTCAAGATTGATATCCCCACCGTCGATTATCGGAGCATATCTATCAGACTCTCTGCCTCGAGAGTCCAAGGAATGTTCATGCGATGGGTCAATTTATTTAGTTGTTGACTCGGAGGAAACGTGGCTCACGATATAGGTATGGTACTACACATATTCGACATCCGTGATTGTAAAATCGAAAATAGGTGTAAACGCTTGGGGTGGGTAGAGCAACTTGAGTCCCATAGAGTCTAATGAACCGTTTAGAGGCTTCTGAGGATTTTTCGAAGAGGCAGTTTTGCGTATGATTATAGCGATTGTGTTGAGAAACGCTCATTGTTGATGTGTTACTAAGACACATTGTCATTCAGAACGTTGTTTGAGAATTTCTAGATGGACGAACCTCGACATTCCTTCTTTAGCCGCATCAATATTCTTGTGATAACCACCCAATATTATACGAAAGGCAACAATGCATCCTTCAATCTGTTCTTTTGGGTAGCAGATGTTCGCAGTGGGCGTTTCTTTGACGGAGAGCTCTACTACTCCACCAAGTTCAGTGGTCCCAAGAGCATCTCTATGAATTACAAGCTCAGTCTCTCCCTTTCTGTGAGTTGATAGCCATCTTCATCGACATGGACCGGAGGATTCTTGATTTCGGATGCAACCTTGAACCAAGAGAACTTAGAATAGAAGGTGATATACACAGAGAATGTAGTATTTTGCTTCAGTTTGCAACTTCTTTGCTTTCGTTTTAATAATTAATTTCGATTCATTTTCGTGTAAAAAAGATTTAAGAACGCAATACTTACCTGGGGTAAAGACTACGTTGTTTATATAATTGTACGATTTACCCGAGCTTCCGCTCAACCTTCTGCCTGATGGATGGTGTTCGTCATTCTTGTTGCCCCCAGCGCTCATACGTAATTTTATGAATGTGAGAAGGCATACTGTCGCTAACACAGCCACTGATGGCTGTTAAGGGACCGAGGACAATGGTTGAGAACAATCATGACCAAACACACTGTGTAACACTCCGATATAACAAAGGGAAGATGCAAACTTGGCAATGTTCCCTGTCAAGGTCCTAGGGAATGTGCGGGGCTGTGTGCTGGGCGTAGGTACATGAGTGGTGTAATTATTTTGTGGTTTCAAGCAGTGATCATGAGGAAGTGAGTGTTGTATTCAGGTTGTATTTGATGATCGAATTTCATTATCTACAGAAATCAGAATTAACATGTGTGCATAGTAGGTATGAGGTAATTTTGAAGAGAATAAAAGAGCTTTTGTACTCGGTGAACTGAAGGGGGCGTCCAGGGTTATGGAGTAACTTGCGGCCAAAATAGGAAGGTGTTTTCCTAATTGGGAACTATAGGGCTTTTGTTTGTTGGAATGAACAATGGCTGGTATAACGATATATTACCAGCCATGTCAGAGGGCTCTCCTTACCTTTCCTTTCTCTCTTCCATATTCTCTGCAGTGACCTCTACTATCTCGGACAGCTACAAATCAACGACGACAACGACAACGGATGAGTACTTCTATCACATGTAAGTGATGGTATGACTTTGTTCTTAATATGGATAGTTGATTGAGAATGTAGTTCTCTCTAAAGACGCACTACTCAAGCGCAAACGTTGTAGTAAAAATGGAACAAGGACGCGACTAGTACAAATACTCAGCCCCTCACATACGGGTGGTCGACTCGATATCATCCCCGAAGAAGGAAACATGAACGTGTACCCCAAACCAACCCCAAGAGCTCAACGACGACACGCACTTGACGTGGCCCAACTCAGACTGAGCAACATTACGGAAGACTCGGAATCTTCTGAAGATACGGACTTCAACGTCACTTTCACAAATGTATCCTATAACTTCCCTCTGGTCCCAACGTCGTCCCACACTTCGATATCTTCCACACCCAAGTCTTTCCCAGTTTCACCATTGTCTCCATGCTCATCAGTACCTTCAAGTCCTGGCTCGCAATTTGCTGGACTTCCATCGACACCTTCGTCGTCTGACGATGAATTTATTTCTTTACCTCTCCCTTCTCCAGGGTTCAGATTCAACCCCAGGCGAGCTGCTATCAAGCCTTTGGTCATCAAAAAAACACGTAGGCCTGCGACATTACCCATGCTAGACCAATCCGAAGCATCAGACAGCGATGAATCGGATTCTGAATATTACAACAAGGAATTCTCCAAGTTTCTCAGTGTCGACTCCCGACGACCCAGCACCTTCTTCCCCGCCCACCGCGACTCAATCTTTGTTGTTCCGACATACTCTCCTCCTGTTTCTCCTACAAGAAAACGAAGGAACAGTGGTCTCCCAAGGCTCTCGCTAGTCGATGCCCCCCCTGTCCCACCTATTCCATCACAATACCTTTCTCCTCCCAAATGTAGCAAAACTCTTTCAAATGCCGGTTCTCGTCGACCTCCTAAAATGAGCATCCCTGACGATGCTTGTTCTGTTTTCTCACTTTCCCTTTATATGTACGACGAAATGGATATTGCCGCTCCTAGCCCACCCAGTATTTATTCTCAAGATTCAGCGTCTATGCAGGATAGTTTCGATGATGAGGATGTTAATTTTCCTGCCGATTTCGAGGTCCAAGTGGATTGTCCTATGATGCTACCACTTTCATTACCTGGTTCTCCTATTGATTTAGAGGCTGATATTGCTCATGGGTTGGAACAACTTTGGGCGTCGAGTACACCTGATGGTGTTTCGCCTTGTACTATTCCCAGGGAAAAAGAAATGGTCGAGGCTAAGAGAATTCAAGTCGAAGAAGAGGGTTTGGGTGTTGGCTTTATTCTGGAAGATGAGGTGGATGATCCTAAGACTATTAAGCCTCAAATTGTTATTGCTTCGCCTCCTCCGTCACCATCGTCATTACCACCTCCCATGAAACTTACACTTACAATTCCTACTACTCCACCCCGTCGTCCTCATCGAAACATTGACTCACCACCCATTTCGTTTGTCTCTTCATTCTCTTTTCCTCCTTCTCCTATTCCTTTCAAGGAAGAGGAATTACAAAGTGCTGCAACTACGCAAGAAGAACGAGATGATTTTGATGAACGTAAGCATGGACTTAAATCGAAATGGTCTTCTTCAACTCTTGCTTCTGTTCGTGAGGAGCATTCCGCCATCACTTCACCTACTGCTAAATTCCTTGGAGCTTCAATATTGAAACAATATTTCCAAAGTGGATCACATAAACGGAATACTTCGAATTCGGTTATGTCTCCTAATACTATCATTACGACACCCCTTAGTACACCTACGCCTGTTTCTCCGAGATTCTCAAGAACTCCAGTTTCGCCTTTCGTTTCACCTATCAAGTCACAGTCTCCTAAGGGTAAGGATAAGAAGGAAAAGCCGAGGGAAAAGAAATCGAAGAGGGATTCAAGTGATGTTATGGTTATTGGTTATCATCAAACTCCAATTCGTGATTATTATCCTTCAAGTCCAACTCCAACTCCTTATACACCGACATCAACTCCACCACCAAGAAATAGAACTGGATCCCCTTTTAAACGGTTCAATGATGCAATACCCTCAACTTCAGCTCCAAGTCCACCACCTTCACCTATTAAGCGACATGGATTCGGTAATGCATTTGGGTTGAAGAGAAGTCCGAGTCAATGTAGTATGACTGCGTTGAGTGATTGTGGGGGTGATACCGTTGGGATGAATGAGGTTTCAGCGTTTGATTTGAATCAGGGACCAGGACTTAGGAGGAAACCTATTCCTGTGGAGATGTTCTTGAGGAATGGGGCTTGAGGGCGATGGTGATGAAGGTCCCGATCCCTGTGATACATCCTTGATGGGTGTCTATTTATTTTTTGTTCATTTTTTTGTGTCATGGTTGTGACATAAACCACTGTTGCAGTGTTGCTTTTTGATGTTTCTTTTTGACTTGTTTACGCATTTTTATGATGATGAGGAACATTTTTTCAAGCTTCAAGCTTTTATTATTATTATAAACGCATTCGTTTTTTTTAGACATCATACTTCCATCTTTTCATAACATAAACGCATAACACTTTTTTTCTCTATGATTATCATATACATAGTTTGCCATAGTACTATACACTCCTTTGGTTATGAAACATTATAATAATAATGAATATGTTGTGGTTTTTTTTTTTCAAAAAGCTAGATTGGCACTTCGTCAGCACTTCGCCCGCCAGAATTTGAGTCCTGCTAATATTCATACCTACCCCCACATATATCTTTTTCCTCGTCATTACAAGCTATGAGTGACGATGATTGGGATCTTGAAGATCAATTGACTTCTGATGATGTACTTATTCAGTCCCCATTTGATTACTTATGTTTTTGTTTTTAACCTGGGTTTGAAGAAGTATTACAATGTTCAGTAATTGATAGTAAATCCAATAAACAGCTTTCCATCACAACTCTTTTGCTCTTTGATGATCAACAACATACCACTACACGAATCACCACTACATCTATTAATACTACTAGTACGACTGCAACTATGGCTGTGTCAGCTTCATCGTCTTCGAATAACTCGGACACTGCGATAATTGTTTGCGTCCACCAGAATCAATCGACAAAAACAAAGACGTCTCTTTATATACCTGGCAAATCCTCCAAATCATTAATCATGTTCAAAAAGTAGGAGGAAAAGTCACTATTAATATGTTGGCTGGCTTAGCTAGGAATATTGGTGGTGGTGCGTTTGATGTTGTCATTGGTGGTGGTGGGAAGGGAAGAAGGGGTAAAGGAAAGGAGAAGGAGAAGGTTTGTTTGGATCTGGATAGTGTTGCTGGCGGTGTTGTTGATCTACCTAGAGACGTGAGTGTGTTTCTTTATTTTTCGATTGCTGATATCATTATATAATTTGATTCATAGGATATAGAACATTTAATCGTCAAATTACTCATCAAAGGTTACTTGAAAGAAGAATATCAACAAACGGCATATTCAACAAACGTACATGTAGTACCTGGCAATTCCGCAGGAAGATTTATACACGAAACGAAGGAAACAATTGTTGAACGTTGTAAAACTAGACCTATGTTAACACTGACATTGGCGAAACCAGGAACCACTAAAAAGAGAGGAAGGCCCAAGAGGAAGGAAAAAGATGATGGTGTCGAGATGGCGGATGATGATGACGATGGTATTGAGGGGGATGTCCTTCCCCCGACAAAGAAACAAAGAACCGCGGCTTCTACAACTATAGCCGCAACTGGAGTTGACAAAGGAAAAAAGAAAGCCGATGTGGTGCCAATACAGGAAGAGGGATGGGACGTTAACTACAATATGTATCTTGATGATGAACCTCGTGCTCCAGTTACACGTCGCCGCAGTAGCAAGAACCCAAAACCTTCGACACAAGCTACACAAGCGAGATTGTCATCGCAGCCGACCACACGTAATTCAACGTTAGCTAGCACCTCGAACTCGAACTCGAATAAAAACTCAGATGAATACGATTTCACGGAATTGGTGGATTTAGAGGAAATTGAAGATGATTCAGATGACAATAACATTCTCTATGGTTGGTCAAAGTCAATGAGGGAGAAACCTGTGGTTAGAAGAAGGATTAAACAGACACCATCGATCATTCCCGCAGATAAAGAGGTTCTAGAACTGTCAGATTAGTACTTGTATGACATGTGTAGTATATATGTATTTTTGCGAAGGAGTCAAAATAAAACAAATAAATATGTATACAGTGATGGATCAGTCACTGTGACACGATCACACAACGGAACACCGAAAACATAATTATCCTCCTCCAGCCTCAAATCTTATCCAAATGGCAAAAAATTGTAGAATATGGTTTGTACTACTATTTTACATCTTTATATTAAGTTACATTTTTTATTATGAGTATAACAAAGTAATAAATCCGCAAAAAACAGACGAAAAATCCATAAAATTGATCAAAATTGATAACTTACGAAAATGTATTTGACAACTGAGGGCCCATATCTTCCACAACTGTACTAGAATTGGGCTTAACCATTAGCCAGATGTGTAGACATTATTCCTATATCAAAATTTAAGCTCTATAAATAAATTTATAATAGTAAATCAATTTTTTTCGCAACATGTGTTGGCCATGTGGTAATCTTAATATAGGTACATAGATAATATGCATGCATACCCCAAGAATGTGCAGCCCATCTTTGTTAACTCTTCATTCTTACTCTTCCACTTAAATGCCAGGAAAAGCGAAATCACAAGCACAAAAAAATAGAGAAGTAAGAGAGGAATGGGAAGCAGTTATGGAGGAAGCTGTAAAGGTGTATGCTGAAGAGCAGACAAAAGGAAAGGATGGAAAAGGAGCTAGAGCAGTAGCAAATGAAGTTATGGATGCCCATCTTAAGAAAACTGGTAATGCAATAAAGCTCAGCTATAACACCATTATTGAGAGATATAATGGATGAGCAAGTCGAAGTGATGCTGCTGAAGATCGTCGCTTACTAACTGATGCCGAAACTGATATGATTATCAATTACACCATCCACTGTGCTAATCAAGGCTTTCCACTTAGCCATAGGAGATTAAAGGAGCATATTGATGAAATTTTACAAGCACGACTAGGTGTTATGATCGTCAGTTCATCACCGGACTATTTTGATCAAGTTCCAGAAATACCCATTGAATCTATTTCTAACTGAACTATCTTTGATACACGCTAATTACTCAGCCAAAGCTATAATTAGTATATAGTTATCTTTAGCATACTTATTTTCTCTTTTCTACTTTTACTTTCGTTTTATCCCTCTGCCTCTTACGAGTTTCATAGTTGTTACATGTTTTATACTTGATACAAGTCTCAGTAGGAGAAGGGCGTACTTACATGTTTCATCCCTCGTTTCACTTATTTCCGATTACTCGTAGATAGTATAAATAGTCGTTTGTATTAGCCCTTGAAGTCTCAAGCTTCAAGTTGGTTAACTTCTAATCTACTCGTTCTACGACCTCTGCCTGAACACCAGACAGTAGTTTAACTTGTAGAGATTGAACGCCTGTCTCAAGCGGCTTAGTGCCCAAGAGATCTAGGATCATAACACTAGGACCTTCCTTTCTTGGGATTGGAAAAAAATTCACACAACGTTTTGTCACTGAAAACTCAAACCAACTTAAAGCAACATGGTCGGTTCCTCTAGAATCACAACGTGCTAATGCAGTTAATGAATATACCAACCATGCATGGTGGAAACTCATAGGAGAGACTATTGAGGAGAATAACATCTTATCAGAGAATATGTATGCAGCTGATGAAGTTGGAGTACAACCATATGGGATGGAACGTGAACGGGTGATTGGTCCTAAACGGGCTGGTCCACAATATCAACGACGAACTGGGAACTGCGAGAACTTTACAGTTATTGTGACTATTTGCACTGATGGGACATCAACTGCACCAGTTGTTATCTTTAAAGCAAAAGGCTATCAGGTAAAATGGCTTCAAGATAATCCTGCAAATGCTTTGTAAGTAATCAATCTTTATGTAAAACATATATATAATATTTCCAACTAGAATTGGTTATTTGAAGAAAGGGTGGACTGATCAAGAAATTGGGCTTGATTGGTTAAAACTTCTTGATGAGGAAACAAAGAAGAAGGCTAATGGAAAAGCAAGACTTCTTATACTTGATGGACATACTTCTCACTATGGTCGACCATTTCTCGAACATGCACGTGAAAATAACATCATTGTTATCTGTTATCCTGCTCATACCACACATATCTACCAAGGTCTTGATGTTGTGATTTTCGCAACACTCAAGCTTCGACTCAGTCAAGAATGTGATGCTTTTGTACGAGAGCATATGGCCGAAATTACAAAAGAAAATATTCTTCAAATCTATGGAAAAGCTCATATTGCAAGTCTTACTTCCGAAAACATTAAGGCTGCATTTTGTAAAACTGGACTACACCCCTTTAATCCCAATGTTATTGATCCCATTATACTTGAACCAAGCAAACCTACATCCCTTCAATCTAATCTTCCAGTTTCACCTGCTACACCAATGAAGTTGATTGCTACCATGTTACGAACCCTATCAGCCGAAGATGATGTCATTGGATTGGAAACGGTTGATGACGAAAAAGATGGGAGTTGTCCACCCTCACCCTCGGAAGCCCAATATAATCGTCGGATTGAGATTGTGAAGGAAACAGCAAAAAAACTCGCACGTACTCAGCTAAAACCACTACTTGAGCCTACAATCAATAGTGATGACCCTCCAGCTGTCAACCGTGTGAAGACGCCAAGTGAACTCATCAACCGAAAACCATCACCTACTCTTACTACTCTTCTTGCGATGATTCCCTCCACCCAGAATGAAACTCTCCTTCTTGCTGCACTTCGTGAGACACAGAAGGAGTTGGAGTACTATAAGGATCGTGTTATTCAGCTTCAGGCAGCAAATATAATCAACAAGGCTTACTGTAATAAACTCCAAGCTCAAATACAAGAAAGGCTGCAAAAAGCGAAAAAGAATAGGAAGGGAAAGCTATTGGGAGATGGGATGCCAAAGGTACTGTCAGGTGATGCATTCTATAAGGAGGTTGTTGAGTTTACAGAGCGCAAGTTGCAGGAGGATGTTGAGAAAGCAAGAAAGGTAAATGCCCGGGCTCTATGGCAGACTGCTGTACAAGAATGGGAGAATTCGGAGATTGAGCGGAAGGAGGAGAACACACAGCGTAGTCAGAGAAATAAGTTGGAGCTCGAAAAATGGGAGAAAGCTCGAGCAGCAGCGAAAAAAGCCAAAAAATTGTTCACCAAGCAAAAACCAGAGAAGGAACCCTTGTTGAAAGCACAACTCAAGCCAAAACTGAAGGATTTTGAGGCTAGTACACTTCACAAGCTAGAAGATGATATTTCCGAGGAGGAGGATGAAGAGGATGACAACGAGGACAGCAACGAAGAATCAGAGTAATTGTTGATCACCAGTAACTGTACGTGTCATGGTGTCACGGTAATTGATCCAGACCTGATTTTTGCCTCTTGAAGGACTTGTGCATTTTTTGTTTCTGTAGTCTTGTAATGGCTTCAAAAGCCATACATTCATGTACTCTGTGTCTTTAGCTACGAGATGCTATTTTTTTTTTCACATATTACGGTTTTTTTTGTACTCAAATTAAATGAATTCATTTTTGCTGTCACGTTTACTGATCCATGACTGTATGTCGCTTACATAAGTTGTCTGGCTTGACAAAAATTACTACTATCATGCCGCAACATGCTCAATCGCCCATAGCACCTGCAAAATGTGATGACCAAAATGGAAACATGAGACAGCTCAAGCTTGCTTCCTATGAGCTCTTTGAAGTTACAATGGAGGGTCTCAAGAAGATGAGGGACTGTGTGTTGGCCGAAACGATAGGACAATATGTCGGACCAATGCCAATCCATAAATTCTTCGATGCCTTTATGCCTTGGAACAAGGAGACACCTATATTATACAAGCAGCGAAACCCTTCGAAACACAGACGTGATATGATTGTCAGACTCCCCAGCTATACTGAGTCCGACTCGTATGAAAACTTTGTGTGTTTGTCATGTCTTTTGATCTTCAAGTGTGTGCTCACCTTCTTTGCACAGGTCAATGCTTTCAATGGATGGCATGGTCTTTGCCGATGGAAGAATATGCCAAATGATATAGGTCCCGGTTTAGGATTCAAAGATAGTCACAAGTACCATGACAAGGACTGCTTATCTCAAAGTGTCGATATTTCCGTCTATTCCGGAGTTCCATTCGTTCCTCGCCAAAACCCCCAAACCATGGATTTTGCAAACCTTCATTGCTGGATTGAGATTAAGCCGAATGAGGGATACGACGCTTTTGACGACGGGGAACCAAATGATGAAGAGGCAGAATACATGGACATGACGGTTCAGGAGAGTGTCCAGGATGAGGAGGATTATGAAGATATCCAAGACCAGGGTGCCAAAGTGCTCTATGTTTCCCCAGAAATGGATGTTGCAACTGATGGTACATCAGGAAATTGCACATTTGCTTGGGTCTACCTTAGGGTTGCTTAGACTACTTGTTGTACTTGTACATCCTTGGTGAAAAATGTCCCAAGGTACTCTGAGGAGCTTTTTAGTTCCAAGTTAGGTCAAGGATAGAACCAAGTAAATCCTCAAGCTTTACTTGCTCACGAAAAATGTTAAACTTTAGTTTACATTATTAACACTATTTGTTTTTGTTCTGATCAATGATTATTGATCATCACATATGTTTTGAAACTTTTGATGTTATCAAATTTGGACTTTGCAAAAAAAGCGGATGAGTGTGACATCCTACTCTCCTTGTCACACATCACTCACTCCACGTCACATCCCAATGGCAACAATCTCATGAGATCATAATACATCTGCCACATCATTACATCCCTATTCACTCAATTCCTAACAAAATCTCACGTTTTTAGGCTCTCTAGAATCGTCTCACCGTTTTGCTTCGAATGACGGCGGTTACGCGTCGCGTGGTTTAGTACTTGTACTATAACAGCCACTTTATTGAACAAGGTAAGCATACAATGTTTTTGGTCTGTTGTACTCATTTCATCACGCTTTGGCACGTGTCTTGGCTCTTTGGAACTGGCTCTTTTTTTTGCTTCGAACAAGCCTAGCCACACGTGCTATGGTCTAATTCTCATGGTATGGCATGAATAATATTGGTATGTCATCACTCTGTAGTATCCTGAGGCTGTCTCACTCATTTCTTCACATAGAGACATTTACCTAGGCTCGTTTAGACCATTCGTAACTCCTCCATGACTGACCGAAGTTGATTGCGCTGTGGGGAAGGATTGGAGGTGTAGTGAGCAATACTCTGGTACTAGGTCCCAGGTGAGTCACTCTAACTAAATATGTAATATTTCGCTTGATACATGTTTAATCCTTATGATTTTAGGCTCATTACAACCGTCTTGACGACGCCGTCCGAACAGTGCCATCCGCACTCCGCACTACCCAAAACTCCGGTGCCGACACACTCCTCTCTGGTGAGTTACCATATATGTTCCTCCCCAACTAAATATTTAATATGTCACTCAATATCTATGCACTCCTTTTGTATCTAGGCTCATTAAAATCACCTAAATGACGCCGTTCGAACGATACCATTTACACTGCACACTGTCCAAAACCCCTGTGCCGACATGCACATCTCTGGTAAGTTACCACATATGTTCCTCCCCAACGAAATAACTGATATATCATTCAATATCTGTGCACTCCTCCTGTACTTAGGTTCGTTAAAACCGTCTAAACGGCGTTGTTACAACGATACTATCCGCACCACGTACCCCTCAAAACTCATGTACCGACATGCAGATCTTTGGTAAGTTACTATATATATATTACTCTCCAACTAAATAACTAATAACTCGCCCATTTCTTATCCAATCCTTTTGTGTTTAGGCTCGTTATAACCACATTAACCGCCCCTTTCCAACGCTGGTACTCGCACGCCGTACAGTCGAGTATCATGCTTCGTGTGATGTGATCTTTGTAACACATCATCCAAGGTTCGCTTTTTCTCTCCATTTTATGTTAATAATTACTTATTTCACTATTACAGTCTCTATTCTGATACAAAGGTATAAGAATGTATTAATACTGTAGACTAAGTTAGTATATCACATGTATTATTACAACTTCAATGATATTTTTTTTATTGTCTTTTTCCCTTACTTGGTGTGACCTTGAGAGTACTTGAATTATCCTGAAAATGCAAATAAAATCCTGTAAAATATAATTACAAGGTAGAAAAGTAACTTTTATGTGCTGTCCAAGTACGTTCAAAGCTATTCAAGTACACCCAAGTTAGAGGGACCTACTTGGAGCTCCTTGGGACAAATTTTCCAAGGAACTCCAAGGATAATTTTACTCTTCTTTGAATTCTATTGGGGTGTACTTGGAGCTCCTTGGATGCCTTTCTAAGTAACTTCAAGTACCTCCAAGGACATGCGCGAAATCCTGATGTATTGAGGCACGCGAGTTTGAAGCTGAGGGTGACGAACAAGAACTACATGTAGATCATCTCTACCCCGAAGACAGCCAGAGATTTCCCTTCGAAAAGAACACCACTAAAGGTTGTGATACTCGAGCACAACTGGCATCCCACGCTGGTGCCACTATGGCTACGCAATATTGAAATCACTTACTCACTGTACTAATTGTCGGAAAGAAAGCATGTTTCATCAAGTGGGATCGTTCTTTGGCTGTCGTCACTAGATCCTTTGACATAACCAAGGAACCTCTCCTGCTGTTTGAATTCTTCAAGCGTTTCCGACAACTCACTCCTACTCAACACGGGAGTAATCCCAATGTACAACCTGCAACAAAAAAGGAGGCTCAACTCGCTCATGACCATTTGAAGAACATGGCTCCCGAACTTTGGCTAGGACTTGCAGGTCAGGAGTTCCTTAAGAATATTGACATTGCGACCCAACCATTTTTAAAACTCAATTTCCAACATCACACATTCATTGTTCCTGCTCCTCACTGTAATGAACGGGGACTCTCTCCCTTTGGACGATGCTCTTGCTCATGCGCCGCCATACAACTCGACCTTGATGGTCAGCACCGAGTATGCTACATCAAAGATTCTTGGCATAATCCTCGTAGGATCTCCGAATCTGATATTTACACAAAGCTGGAGGATGCAGGTGTCAGCAATATTGCTGGGAAGATATGTGGTGGGGACTGGGGTGTATCGGCCATGGGAAACATGTTTATGTCTAAGAGATGGGTTCGGAAGGAAAGTAAATTGAATATATCTGATCTACAATTGAGCGTCCTTGTTCTTGACGTTGTTGGCCGTAGTTTGGTTGCATTTCACAAGGTATATGATCTTATTGGTGGATTGGCTGATGCAATACAAGGTATGTATTGATGATCATTGAAAGTTTTTCTACATACACTAAACTGACTTGAGTAGCGTATGAGGAAGCGTTGGCAAAAGCGCATATTATGCACCGTGATATTAGTCCCAACAATATTCTTCTCGTTCCGAATGGTAGCAAGTCTTGGAAAGGTATACTCATTGATTGGGATCATGCTTTTGAAAAGGATGTGAAATCGGAAAATAGCCTTGCATGCCGCGCAGTGAGTTTCTCGATATCTAAAATATCCTCTTCTTCGTCTCTGACCAATGTCATGACACGACATACCTAGGGAACTTGGCAATTCATGTCTATTTGGCTGCTCAAAAATGATCAAGCAAAACACACACCCTCAGATGACCGCGAATCGGCACTCCACGTTCTTTTGTGGATATGCCTTCGGTATCTAAAACATAATCTGAGTGCACAAAAGCTTGCCCGTTACCTCAATTCATTTGACTATTGTGTTGTATATGATGGGACACATATGGGTGGAGAATTAAAAAAGGAAATGTTATTTTGTTGGGGTGAAGCAGAACTTCCCATCAAATTCAATATCGAGCCGATCACAGATCTTCTACAAGATCTTGTTCAAGAATTCCGCAAACGCTACCTGCCTCTTAGTTTGAGGCCTTCCAATTATCAAGATTCCATTGCACAAACATTAGAGAATCCACATTGGCTTGTCAACACCCTCCGAGACACCCGCGAGAAACTTCCGGAACTGGAAAAGGGGGATTGGGTTGATAACATCAAAAACATCCTGAACAAGGGTCTGCGTGCAGCCTTATATCGAACATCTCATATGTACGATGCCTACACTCTGAAGAGTAGTGATCGTGAGAGAGTCACTCCTGCGAATACAATTGGGAGCTGTGGTAGTAACAATAGTGATCTGGAGCTACCATCCAAACGTGCTAGAACTAAAACTAATTAATTATGTAGTCGTTACTGTACCAATATAGTTTGTAATTCTAGGTCCTAAAATATGTGCCAGCATCCTTTGAATGTTGTCATTTAATACCCACTGGTGGTTTGAGAAGCTTGGATCATGATTCTTAAAAATGAGGTGATTTTAATGGTACATAGAAACGGTTTTTTCAGCTCTTGCTTCTGTTCGTTAGAAACACATCGACATTGAATCGGTACTTTCAAAGCAAAAAAAAAGTCTCCTAAGAAAAGGGATAAGAAGGAAAAGGGGAGGGAGAAGCAAACTCCAACTCGTGATTATAGTCGTTCAAGCTTCAGGCTTCAAGTTCAGTTTAACTTCCAACTCCTTATACACCAACTTCAGCTCTACCACCAAGAAATAACATACAAAATCTTTTGAACTTTGTGGTAGTATATTCGGAATGCTTTCAGCTCATGGTCCAGGAAGTAATGGTTTATAATGAACAACACCTTTGTTTTTAATACCTGTTTGGTGATTCAACTTGAAATCGTTAGACCAGTTGAACGTTCAATGTCTAGAGCTAAATGCAGGCACCACAACTCAGGACGCCGCTGATAACCTTGCCTGAGGGAAAATGTTAAGAGTTATGAAAATGGAACAAAAAAGGGAAGGGAATACCAAACCACAAGGCTTTTTCCTTTTAGTGTTATGTCCTAATGTCCATATACAAATGAGCTTCGTATATAATTGTAGTGGTTCAAACGTTCAAATGTTCATATTACTCGCCCGTTCGTCTCAAGCACAATAAGTATTAGAACCTGTGTCAAGCAGTTTCCACCAAAAGTATCCCCGGTCTTCGAGTGTTTTGTCCAGATGTTCTGAAAAGGTTCGATTGGTGCGCGCAGAAGTTAGAACACAGTTGGAACTTGGTTAAAGAGCTTCAATCTAAGGCCGTCTTGCTCTACAGATGAAAGAATGCGCGAAATTGATGGTGGAACTCGGATAGAACCAACCTTGCAAGGTAACAGGGACCCGGGGTAATGACCTTGGAATCAATCTCTCGCCCACCACCTTTACCAGGATATGGATAGCCAATACCCTCCACCTTATAATTCTGCCCTTTCACAACAGCACCAACACCGAAAATTGGGTTGTTCACTTGTATAATTTTCAAGAATATAATCCACCGTAACTTTCATTATATCAATGTTTTCGAAGGTTTAGAGACAATTCTATAATGGAGAGTTTTGTGATGTAAAGGAGCGGAGAAGTATATATCGTTCCCATTAATTTGGCGCCTATTCCAGGTGACAAGTAAAGCATATATTCACACAGAAGCCCTCATCCCACAAATACAGAGGACATATGAAAACAAGAAGAAAGAGTACTAGGAAAGAAAGGAAATTTATTTCTTTCACCAACAATATCAACCAAGGAGTTGTAACGGCTTGGGTAGATCTTTAAGAACAAGAGGGAGTTGCGGAAAGCACCATAATAGTAACAGAAGGTAACAGCTACCGTAGCCCATGAAGCTTTTGATCACAGATGTAACCATAAACATGCTCAGCCGTGAGGTCAATAGAGGGGACCGATGAATGATTCACCTGAAATTATGACTCATTGCTGATACACAATGAGCTTTGTCAATTACTATTCTTACCAGTTTTCCAGCTGGAGTAGTAGTTTTTGAAGTAGAGAAACGAAGCTAGAACTTGTCACTATGATCACTGTAGCTCATAAATCATGATCCAAGCTTTTCAAACAACTGGTATTAGATGACACATTTCAAAAAACGCAAACATATTTTTGGACCCGGAATTAGAATTACCAACTGTATCAGTACAACAATGACTATTCAATATTTAAGTGGGGTCTATCCTAGCACGTTTGGCTGATAGTTCCGAATCACTATTGTCACTACTACCACAACGCTCAATGTCCTTCGCAGGAGGGACTCTATGCTCACTACTCTTCAGAGTGTAGGCATCGTACATATGAGATGTTCGATATAAGGCTGCACGCAGACCCTTGTTCAGGATGTTTTTGATGTTATCAACCCAATCCCCCTTTTCCAGTTCCGGAAGTTTCTCGCGGGTGTCTCGGAGGGTGTTGACAAGCCAATGTGGATTCTCTAATGTTTGTGCAATGGAATCTTGATAATTGGAAGGCCTCAAACTAAGAGGCAGGTAGCGTTTGCGGAATTCTTGAACAAGATCTTGTAGAAGATCTGTGATCGGCTCGATATTGAATTTGATGGGAAGTTCTGCTTCACCCCAACAAAATAACATTTCCTTTTTTAATTCTCCACCCATATGTGTCCCATCATATACAACACAATAGTCAAATGAATTGAGGTAACGGGCAAGCTTTTGTGCACTCAGATTATGTTTTAGATACCGAAGGCATATCCACAAAAGAACGTGGAGTGCCGATTCGCGGTCATCTGAGGGTGTGTGTTTTGCTTGATCATTTTTGAGCAGCCAAATAGACATGAATTGCCAAGTTCCCTAGGTATGTCGTGTCATGACATTGGTCAGAGACGAAGAAGAGGATATTTTAGATATCGAGAAACTCACTGCGCGGCATGCAAGGCTATTTTCCGATTTCACATCCTTTTCAAAAGCATGATCCCAATCAATGAGTATACCTTTCCAAGACTTGCTACCATTCGGAACGAGAAGAATATTGTTGGGACTAATATCACGGTGCATAATATGCGCTTTTGCCAACGCTTCCTCATACGCTACTCAAGTCAGTTTAGTGTATGTAGAAAAACTTTCAATGATCATCAATACATACCTTGTATTGCATCAGCCAATCCACCAATAAGATCATATACCTTGTGAAATGCAACCAAACTACGGCCAACAACGTCAAGAACAAGGACGCTCAATTGTAGATCAGATATATTCAATTTACTTTCCTTCCGAACCCATCTCTTAGACATAAACATGTTTCCCATGGCCGATACACCCCAGTCCCCACCACATATCTTCCCAGCAATATTGCTGACACCTGCATCCTCCAGCTTTGTGTAAATATCAGATTCGGAGATCCTACGAGGATTATGCCAAGAATCTTTGATGTAGCATACTCGGTGCTGACCATCAAGGTCGAGTTGTATGGCGGCGCATGAGCAAGAGCATCGTCCAAAGGGAGAGAGTCCCCGTTCATTACAGTGAGGAGCAGGAACAATGAATGTGTGATGTTGGAAATTGAGTTTTAAAAATGGTTGGGTCGCAATGTCAATATTCTTAAGGAACTCCTGACCTGCAAGTCCTAGCCAAAGTTCGGGAGCCATGTTCTTCAAATGGTCATGAGCGAGTTGAGCCTCCTTTTTTGTTGCAGGTTGTACATTGGGATTACTCCCGTGTTGAGTAGGAGTGAGTTGTCGGAAACGCTTGAAGAATTCAAACAGCAGGAGAGGTTCCTTGGTTATGTCAAAGGATCTAGTGACGACAGCCAAAGAACGATCCCACTTGATGAAACGTGCTTTCTTTCCGACAATTAGTACAGTGAGTAAGTGATTTCAATATTGCGTAGCCATAGTGGCACCAGCGTGGGATGCCAGTTGTGCTCGAGTATCACAACCTTTAGTGGTGTTCTTTTCGAAGGGAAATCTCTGGCTGTCTTCGGGGTAGAGATGATCTACATGTAGTTCTTGTTCGTCACCCTCAGCTTCAAACTCGCGTGCCTCAATACATCAGGATTTCGCGCATGTCCTTGGAGGTACTTGAAGTTACTTAGAAAGGCATCCAAGGAGCTCCAAGTACACCCCAATAGAATTCAAAGAAGAGTAAAATTATCCTTGGAGTTCCTTGGAAAATTTAGTTACTTTTCTACCTTGTAATTATATTTTACAGGATTTTATTTGCATTTTCAGGATAATTCAAGTACTCTCAAGGTCACACCAAGTAAGGGAATAAGGACAATAAAAAAAATATCATTGAAGTTGTAATAATACATGTGATATACTAACTTAGTCTACAGTATTAATACATTCTTATACCTTTGTATCAGAATAGAGACTGTAATAGTGAAATAAGTAATTATTAACATAAAATGGAGAGAAAAAGCGAACCTTGGATGATGTGTTACAAAGATCACATCACACGAAGCATGATACTCGACTGTACGGCGTGCGAGTACCAGCGTTGGAAAGGGGCGGTTAATGTGGTTATAACGAGCCTAAACACAAAAGGATTGGATAAGAAATGGGCGAGTTATTAGTTATTTAGTTGGAGAGTAATATATATATAGTAACTTACCAAAGATCTGCATGTCGGTACATGAGTTTTGAGGGGTACGTGGTGCGGATAGTATCGTTGTAACAACGCCGTTTAGACGGTTTTAACGAACCTAAGTACAGGAGGAGTGCACAGATATTGAATGATATATCAGTTATTTCGTTGGGGAGGAACATATGTGGTAACTTACCAGAGATGTGCATGTCGGCACAGGG